>OY796881.1:36702882-37009353 GCA_963680785.1 Diplosoma virens | reverse complement strand
AGCAGTAGCCCACGAAAGCTTGTGCCCAAATAAAAAATAAAAAATGGTCAACTTTAGTGCACAATTTTCTGTTTTACTCAGTAACAAACGGTGAGAGCAATTATATTATATTTATTAAACACTACACTTTATTAGTTGAAACCACAACATTCTGCATCGAATCGTCAGGTGGTTACTAGAAAACAAAAATACCGGTATATAGTCATTTGTGGTAAAAATAATACGCCTGAAATAGATAACACGTAATTAATTATGCAAATAATACAGCTCCTGTGATGTCATACAGAAATAACAACTCAAAAATATAAAGTGCAAGTATAGAGGTTTGCATTCACTTAAAGGTGAGGGAAGTTGAGTTAGGGGTGTTGTAAAAATTTAAAAGGAGGAAGGGATAATCTACAAACCAATGAAAAGGTTACGGGAGAGATCGCATGAGGTGAAAAAGTCAAGTAAGTGTTTTTCACCTCATGCGGTCTCTCCCGTAACCTTTTCATTGGTTTGTAGATTCTCCCTTCCTCCTTTTAAATTTTTACAACACGCCTAACTCGACTTCCCTCACCTTTAAGTGAATGCAAACCTCTATACTTGCACTTTATATTTTTGAGTTGTTATTTCTGTATGACGTCACAGGAGCTGTATTATTTGCATAATTAACTACGTGTTATCTATTTCAGGCGTATTATTTTTACCACAAATAACTATATATTTTTGTTTTCTAGTAACCACCTGACGATTCGATAAGATGAAACAGACTGTTGTGATTCTTTTATATATAGATTATATAATACAGATGTATATATACATATGTTCTATATTATACAATACAAATACATTCCATATTATTCAATACAAAGCATATATACAATTGTATAAATGTGTTTAGGAAAAATCTTAGTACCATGCATTGTTTTCTTTTAACTAAAAAAAAATCTTATAAACAAATTTACCGTAATAAAAACAAGTGAAACCATTGCATTTCAAACTTGTTTGTAAATAATTCAAAATAAATATATGATTGGAGACAATAAAAATTCATTAGAGGTACAACTGACACCAAAATAAATGTTTAATACCAAAAATCATAAAGCCCTGAAATTCATTAAAAAAATAAAGAAAGTTACAATGAAATAATTATACTAAAAAATAATTTGCAGTGACACTGATTTAAAGCATAATTTAGAATGGCATAAAATATTTAAATTTTGATTACTAAAATAGTCTTTGTTTTGGTTCACGTTAGATTTAACCAAACACTAACCTTAACCCTAACCCTAATTTAAAAAATAAGTATTAAAATTTATTTACAAAAACATGAGTGTACAACTAATTATGTATATTGTGTATGTTTTTTTTATCATTTAATGAAATTAGATACCTGATATTAACATGTATAAATTTTAATAAAAAAAACATATTTTCTTATAAAAAATCATTGTAAAAAATTGAAGGACAACTTATAAGCATATAATTTTACCTAATTTTTTAAACAAAGATTAGAATATAAAGAGACCTGCAACTTCAATAATAATACTTAAAAAAATTTATTATTTCTTTTAGTACCATTGAAAATATAAAAATTGTTTCACTTATTCGTTAGTCTAACTTACTTTTTTTATGCGTTAAAGTCACTTAATTTGACATTTTTCATAGCACATTACTTTAAATTTTCGTATCCATTACATAGGGCAAAAGAAAAACGTTTTAATCGGTCAAAAAATCGATTTTAGTGTCAAAATACACATAATTTCCATTCAAGCTATTGTAACCACGGGGAGTCTTACGATATTTTCAATTGGCTTCAATTTTAGAATAGCTTTTCTACGGGAATGCGCAGTCTAGGAGTTATATAGGATATTTATGGTTGTTGCACTACTGTCGACAGTTTGTGGACAAAGGAATCTTGACTTCTAAACGTATCAAAACCAAAAACCGCTGGTCGCCTATTCATTCCGTTGTACGTGTGCTTTGTTCTAAAATGCATTCATGTGAAAACTAGGTTAATCCCACAATGGAAAGACAGCTGGCAACTGTTTCTCGAAATTTCCACAGGAGTTTCAGACGCGCCACGTTGCTTGTAAAAAGCAGTAGCATAACATTACTGTCACGTCATAATATTACTTGATTTGTTAGTGGTAGAGGTAGAGGATAAAAGTAAGTTTTTGTAGTTATGTGTCTACTAAGGACGTGTGTGTTTAGCTTAAGCAGTATAAGCTCTGCAGCACAGTAATTGTAAAAACTCTTTTAGTTGCTCGACAGTTAGCTATATCATCAAAAAGTGAAGATTGTTTGCCTTGAAACTCTGAAAGAGATAGAGTGAGTTTATAAAATATCATCTCTAGTAGCTCTTACCAAAACAAACTGCAAGTAGTAGTACGGTGCCAGAGACCAGCAAAAGCATACTTTGCATTTTATGTTGCAGCTTTCATAAGCGTTTATTAAGATAAACTTTTCTGTATATATTCGACTTTATTTATTTGTAAGCAGCTTGCATGCTAGGAAGTACAACAAATCATGAGTGTAGGCTAATCATGAGTAAGCGACTTACGTTACGTAAAGCATGCAGTCAACTTGGATTTGTAGACAAGCTGAGCATTGATGATTATGATGATAATAATGAAGACGACGAGGAGATTATCCCGGTAGAAGGTGGCGAGAATGACGAGGAAATTGCTGTTGATGATGAAGGAGATGTCGAAATATTTGAAGAGATAGATGATAATGACACAGACTATGATGATGGAACCTCAAGTGATGAAAATGCAAATGCTGATCAAAGTGATCAAGAGGACCGTCTTTTTGATTGCATACCGAGCAAAAGCGGCATTTCGTACACTACCCAAGAGATTCCGAATCGAAGACGACGTCGAAACGCCCAGAGCTAATGCCACCCCACAAACTGAATGCGAAAGGTTTGAACATATGATCACAGAAGAAATAATGCGAACTGTTCTCAGGTAAACTAATAGAAAATGTAGGGAGGTTCGACGTACTCTATCTACTCCTCAAAATTACCACGACTTTTCAATGGAGGAATTCAAAGCTGCATCAGCAGTAATCTTGCAGTGATAGGGACAATTTTACGGAGTTGCAAAACTTATGGGACGTCGGAGACAGCAAAGCTTTTTACAGGGCAGTTATGTCTTTGAATTGCTTCAAATGCTTCCTAAGATGTGTAAGGTTTGATAATTGGCACACACGGGAGCAAAGAAAAATAAATGACAAGTTTGCTGCTATTTCAAAAATATGGGGCTTATTTCTTGGAAGTATTCAACGTGTGTATGTTCCAGATGATTGCATAACCGTGGATGAATTGTTGGTGGGGTATAGAGGCCGAATTTCAGGTAAAACTTACATGCCGTCAAAACCAAGAAAGTATGGACTAAAAATTTTTTGGCATGCGAATCCAGCACTAGATACGCTCTGACCGCAATCGCTTACGGTGGAAAGGAAGGAGATCAGGTAAATCGAAATATAGGTCGAGATATTGTGCTTAGATTGCTGGAACTCTATTATGGAACAGGAAGAGATGTTTGCACAGATAACTTTTTTACCAGTTATAATCTTGCGAAACTACTGCTGAAAAAGAGTTTAACTATATTCGGAACAATAAGAAATCATTGCAGAGAAATTCCACATTCCTTGAACAACAGAATGGAGTTGTACTCATTCACGTTTCTATACAATCATAATGACGGTGTGTGCTTAGTTGCATACCAAGCTAAAAGAAACAAAAAGACAGTTGTGCTGTTGAGCTCAACACATACAAATAGTTCGATTACAGCTGACGAATGCAAAAAGCCGCTTATGATTTTGGATTACAATCAAAGGAAAGGTGGCGTTGATATTTTTGACGAAAATTTAGAGGAGTTTTCGTGTCGCAGAAAAACAGTTAGATGGCCACTATTGTTCTTTTACCACATGCTTGACGCTGCAGCTAACAATTCGTATATCTTGCTAAAAAAATCTGGGAGATATTCCAGATCAAAAAAAGCATTTTCGAAACACTTGACATTTCAACTAGCAACATCTGCTGTTGAGGCTCGTCTGAGACTTCCAAATCAAAAGCACACTGTTAGAGATGCAGCTGGCCAGGTGGGCTTTTCTATATCATTTGAATCCAGCATTTGCCCCGGTCCCACATCCAGCCATCAAACAAGATGCAGAGTTTGCAAGAAGCATACGAGATCACATTGTGATAATTGTGGGAAAGGAGTGTGCCCGCAACATCGAAAAATTTCTAAATCTTGAAAATGTGGTTTGTGTGAGTGAATATATAGGCGGCTATGGGTATGACTAGTTTTTTCGTCAGTCGTTAATTCGATCAGCCAACTAAGCGAGATGGTGTCTTTTTGTGTTCTTCATTCTAATATACTACTTGCAAGCAAATGTTATGGATTTTGCTAAGAATCATGCTTTAATAACAGATGTCCACAAAATGTGGACAGTAGTGTGACAAGCGATGTGATTTCAGAAGTGTTGATAAGGGTTAATTTGGTCTACTACTACTGACAAAGTAAAAAAAAATTTATGATCTAAAATATTTCTGGAAGTTTTTAAAAAAATTATTGTGATTGAAGCAATAAACCCGACCAATTTTTCAAATTGAAACAATTTTATATAATCGAGCAAGTATGAAAATAGTTTTTGAGATGTAACCAAAAGAAATTTGATTCTCGCTAAAGATAATTTGTTGTTCTTTTGATTAAATAAGTTTTTGAATGAATTTTTTGCATGAATTTGAATGAAGTTTTTGAGCTAATTGTTCAAAACCTTGAGAGAATCTTAAAAGTTTTCTATAAGTTGCAAAGATTGAAGCGTTGTAAAAACTGGTAAATCAGGATTTAGTAGATTTTGCTGAGATAAGCTTTTCTTTTCTGGAAAGTGTAAAAAGATGGCTTCGCGAGTTTCAATTGTGGAGAATCTTAACTTCGACTATAAAATTACGTTCGAAAATTGACGAAGTCGTTTGTGTATCAAAAAAATCTTCTAATCTCTGAGTGAAACTAAAATCGGGTTGGCCGACATCTGCTCTGATTGTTATTGTAGTATGTAGTAAACACAAGGAAACAAAGCAGCGGGAAACTGCTTTTCGCCACAAAGAGATCGAGCTTTTATACGGCAACTAAAAAATTCAACAGACTATTCGTGAATTAATACATTGCAATTTTGTAACGAAGCGTTAAACATATTCACTAGTAAGCAAGCATACTATCAAGTATAAATGATTAAATGTTGGCTATTGATTGCTATGAATTACAAGTAGATTTTAAAAATTACCTCTCTTCCTAAATTACGTTAATTTAAACGTTTATAAAATGACATTTTTTTCTTTTCTATATGTTATCAAATTGATTGTTTTTCAATTAATAATCAAAATTAAAACTATAGAAACAGCAAATTAAGAATACAATTTCGGCAACGTGGACATGAAATATAGAACTTAGTTTAACACTTGATATAGTCTCAGTTGAACTTCTTTGTTTTTCAAGAGGCTATGAATTCGCATTAATCCGTTTTTGTTCGAATAAAAAAATTTTATTCTTAACGCTAAATTCAAACCAAAAAAAAAGGTCTCGGTTGATGCTTAAGAAGATAAAGGTGGTTGTGAAAATCGTCGTCGTCGTTTGAAGGGCATCCACTTCAGGTCAGACACAAGCAGGACTGGGGCCGAGGGTTTATCCTTTTACACCCCAGACTGCTGCACTTCCTTGATCTGATGCTGGCAGTGGTGTTATTAAGCCAGCATCGAGTTTCGTCATCCAAAACCGTCAGACCTCGTGCTCCATGTGGTGACCGATGTATAGGACACGCTGTTATAGTACATGGTCTGCGGTTTGCTCAGAGGCGCCACACTCGCAATTCAGTGAAGGAGCGAGATTCTATTTGTGCATGGAAAAATGGAAGAGCCCAACACTAGTCCGCCGGCTGTTGAGCTTAACCCAAGCTGCTCGGGGTAAGCCCATCCCAACAGGCCTGGCACCGGTCCCGGGCACAAAAGCACGGAGCCTGGAAGCATTTTCACAATACTCCGTTTTCCATTTGTGGGTTGTGAAAATGAAAATCTTTATGAAAAAATGGAACTTCAAGACTGGATTTCAGGTTTTTGAAAAAACATTGGACTTCACGCAGTTGTTTTATGAAGTACAATTTAGGAAGAGAATAAAATGTTTTCTTAATCCATAAAACGACAAAATATAGCAGCATAAATGTATTCATAAAACAAATTTTTTTTTTTTTTTTTTTTTTATTTATGATGAATACATTTATGCTGCTATATTTTGTCGTTTTATGTTTTATGAAGTCCAGACGACAAAAAGTAAATTTTTCACAACGTTGTGAAAATGAAAAACGTTGTGAAAAATTAGTGAAGACGTTTTTGCCGTCTGGACTTCGTAAAACACTGCCTGACTGCAAAATTTGTTTTGATTTGTTACCAGACGGCAATCATAAAAAGGTTAAAAACCCTGCAATAAACATGAAAATTAAACTTTTAGTTTCTTTAAAACCTTCATGTTGAGTTTCATCGAGCGAACATTAACATCCTGTAACTCCGAAGGCAAATATGTGATTGCATTCGCTTTTAGTGAAACATTTTAATCGTTTTAACAAAGCATAAATAGTAGATGGCTTTATTTCTGGAAAAGTATTCAGAATAATTAACTAAAAACCTGAGCTGATTGACAAAGAGTTGATTGCAAACTTATTAAAAGACTAATGTTACGGATTCCGATATGTGCTTGCGCTTTCGGTGGTCACATATGACCCCGCGTTCGCGTTTGTCGGTCATATGAATCGCTTGATAATCTTTTTCTTTATATGCTTCGAGGTAGGACACAAAGCGTTTTCTAGAATAGCCAAACCGTCGTCCTTATAAAGACCGATTTATATTGATAAATACGTATGTAAATATATATACATAAATACGTATCCCTATAAAGACCGATTTATATTTGTGTCTAACCTATAGGGTATCCACTTTAGGTCAGACACAAGCAGGACTGGGGCCGAGGGTTTATCCTTTTACTACCCCAGACTGCTGCACTGCCTGAATCAGATGCTGGCAGTGGTGTTATTAAGCAAACATCGAGTTTCGTCATCCAAAACCATCAGACCTCGTGCTTCATGGGGTGCCCGATGTAGAAGCCGCAGCGCACCTTCGTTTAGCTCTACACCAGTGGGCGTCTGACCTAAGACGACCCACTGCAAACTATTAAATTTGACTTGGATTAAATGCGTCAACTGATCCGAAAAGAAAATTACTATACATTGAACAAGATCTAGGTGTTCACGCTTATATAATATTTTATTATTGCCGGCCACGGCGGGATCGTATCGACGATTTAAATCGTTAGTCCACTTTCTATAAATGGACAGAAATAAATATACGGTATAAAAACATTCAAACATCAACTACTCACTTTTTGCTTTACGATACCACGAATAACCTTCCGATACACTATCGCTGGCGACGACACGTCTATCTGCCACAACGACGATTTTCAACTGAATGAATGGAAACCGCCATCGAAGCAAACGACCACGCCGCAGCCAGTGAAGTGCATCGGATAAACCGAAAAGAGAAAAACGGAAAGGGAGTAACTATTTAGACGCAACATACCGGCCCCAAAATATCTGCTCCTGATATTTTAACAAAGTCTAAATCGCAATAAATTTAAGATACCCTGGCCTATCAAAGGGGCAAATGACACAAACGTGAGCGTTTCCCACTGAACAACATAAACAACATTAACTAATTAAACAACAAAATCACATAAGTTGTCCAACGTATCTGGATACGGATGAGTTTAGGCCGAGCCTTCCAGAAGGCATAGTTTTCGTATGCCTTTGACGATCGAAGAGCTTTCAGTTCGTACACGAGCAGAGCGCACCACCCCATCAGGGCCAGGATAAGTCTCTTCAATAATTCCTTTAGGCCACTGACCTCTGCGCGATTGTTCACCAATAATCAACACTAAATCATTCACTGAAAGGTTGCGCTCAGGGTACAACCATTTTTGCCGTTGCTGCAGCAAAGGGACATATTCTTTGAGCCAGCGGCTCCAGAACTGATCTGACAGCAGCCCAACGAGTCTCCGAGACTTCCTGTAACCGTCAGCTTTCGCAAACACTCCCATTTGTAGGGAGGCCTCAAGATGTCCTTTCAACAAGGTATTTGGAGTCAATGCTTCTACGTCTCGTGAATCTGCAGCAACTTTGGTGATGGGGCGACCATTGAGGATCTGCTCGACTTCAATCAAGAAGGTCGTGAACGTCTCGTCAGTCATCGTTACTCCTCCGGTAATTGCAGCAAGAGTTCTTTTTACTGATCGGACAATTCGCTCCCAGGATCTTCCCCGATGGCTGGCTGCTTGAGGATTGAAATGCCAGCGGATTCCTCATTGTGCGAGTCGGGACAGCAGAATCTCCTGGTTCCACCTGTTAATAGAAAGCCGAAGCTCTCGCTTGGCAGCGGTGAAGTTCGTCCCGTTATCGCTATAAACGTCGGTTGGGACACACCGTCGGCAGGAAAACCGCTGGAAGGCTAGAATAAAGGAGTCCATGTCAAGGGAGTATGCACATTCCAAGTGAACCGCGCGCGTGGCCATGCAAACAAATAAACACAAGTAGTGTTTTGAACACCTACGGCCTACTTTAGTTATATAGGGGCCAGCATAATCTATACCCACGCATGTGAAAGCTGGTTTACTGGGGGACACTTGTGGCTTCGGAAGAGGGGTCATTATTTGTCTACTTGGTCTGGGATTTTTAATTTTGCACTTGAGACATTTCCCAACTATTCTACGAACGGTCGCGTGTCCCTTTATTATCTAATAAAATTCTTGTAGCGCATAACGTATATAGTGGACCTGCATGGCCTTCCCGTTCGTGATAATGCATGACAATGAGCTCGGTCACGTGGTCTCTTGCGGGAAGAAGTACAGGATATTTTTTCTTAAGAGGTAAATTTTAATGGCGGAGGCGACCTCCAACGCGTAATACACCCTTAACCTTGACGGGACACAACTTTCGCAGGGGTGATCTACGTAACTTTTTAGACACGTAAGTAGTAGCAAAGTTGTCGTTATCTTTTAACAAACTTAACTCACTTGAGAAATTACCTTTTTGAACAAGTTTAATAATGTCTGTAGTAGCTTCCTCTAGATCAGCCATGGACAATATGTGTTTAGTTGGCACGGAGAAAGCTTTAATATTTTTGACTTTAGCAAGCAACAGACGTTTACAAAGCCTCAACCCAGCAACCGCCTTTCGAAGCCGTGCAAAACATGAATAGTCTTCTAGCAACCGGGCCATAGGGTAGTTAATTACATTTGATATAACTTTTGTCACGTGATTTACAACGCGTAGTTCTTGGCCTTGTGTATCTAGTGTCAAGGGTTCTGGAGTGTGTTCTATTTTTCCTTTGCTATTTTATGAGCGTAACCCGGCTTTACGTATTTATTCATATTCTCTTGGTAGTTCATGTACAGTTGTGTATCTGCCTTGAACGTTTTTGGCTGACACGCTAGTCGTCTTACCGATACAAATTTGTTGTCAAGGAGCTTTAGACTATCCGACTTCCAGGGGGGAGCTATCTGATATTGTCCCTCTATCCTGGGAACATATTTCTCCATTGCTGCCAATGCCTTACGGTCATCTACAGAAACTTCATAACCAATTTCATTCTTGGTTATAAAGTCTACGTCATACATCTTTTGCGACTGTTGATGTAGAACGGCGTTATCAATTTGCACAGAGTTTATACTAAACTCTAGTAAATTATTTGCCTGCACGCGAGTGGTAGGCCCAACAAGGCTCCATCCTAGCGGGGTTTTTACTACATTGGGACCCCCCGAACTATTTATTCTGTACTCTAAAGTTCGGTGAGCTTCTGGAACATCTGCACCAATGAGAAGCTCGACTTTACCTTTGACATCTGGAAACGAGATTCCCCTTAGCACTTCAGCGTGAATTACTTCATCTCTTGGAGAAGGGATGCTCTGCTTTAGCTCAGGTAGATGAGGAACACTAAGAACCGAACGCAAGTTGATAATAGCTTGCTCGCCATTGCCTCGCACATTTAGACGGGTCTCAAAACCCTTGCTTATTATCAACCCTACCGAGGGTGGAGAGAGTATATTGCACCGACTTACCTCTAGCACCCAGTCTCTTCATAAATGCATTGGTACAGAGAATGGTATCAGATCCTTCGTCCAAAAAGGCGTATACTTTCTCGTGTTTACGACTAGTGTCACTCCAGACAGTCACTGGAATCACCTTTAACCTTACGTTGCGACTGGCCTTGGCTTTGGCATTAATGGTTCCACAAGTGACGCTGCTCTTGGAGCAACTAGACTCCGGCGTCCCAGAATTTAGATTCTCTTTTCTGGCTGATACTACTGGCCTCACACCTAGCGAACTACCGGCCCCGTCAGACGTCTCCCGCTCCTCCCTGAACAAGCCAGGAACCGTGTGACGAGACTTAAGCGACTCTCCATGCAGTAGACTGTGATGCTGACCTTCACAATAACGACACCTCGTCTTTGACCTACATTCGCGAGCAATGTGGGTACCCAAGCAATTGAAACAGGGTTTAGCTGTTCTTACGAGATTCCAACGATTTTCAATAGATTCTTTAATAAATTTATCGCATTTCCAAAGTGCGTGAGAAGCTTTGCAGAAAGCACACGATTGCTTTTGGGGGTCGAGAAGGGCGTTATTTACGTTCTTAGATTTGCTTTGGCCCACGTTTACTGAAGCCTTCCTGAACGGGTGTAAGAGAGCTCTCAACCGATGACTTGTCAACTCGTCGGCTCATGAGCTGACCTAAATAACTTCTCTCCACTGAAGCACGTCGTTGTATAAACCCCGACAGCTGTGTAAACGCAATAGGTTGACCACGCTCTAACTGTAAACTGACCTCAGCCATAAACTTATCTTGCAAATAGCGAGGGAGGCGCTTAAATAGTTTTGAGACAGTATGCTGCGTGTCCAAGCCAGCACTGGGCGTGCCACCACAAGATATCTCACAGTTTTTCATATCCCGCGCCAACTGTGACAACGCATCATAGTCATTCTGCTTTACCGGCGGTCCCTCCGTCAGCTTACTCACATACAGGTCGACAATTGCGTGCTCTTGACCGTAATACATCTGAAGTATTCTACGTGCTTCAAAGTAACCTTCCTCCGGAGAATTTGCCATTATGCAATTTTCGATATTTTTACGAGCCTCACCCGCGCACGAGGATATTAAAAGGTCCAAGCAAACAGACATATCAACAACGCCCCTGGCAGTATAAGCGTCAAAATGTCTAATAAAACGCTTATAATGCAGGGGGTCGCCAGCAAACAACTTTCGCTTATCCTGCGGTACAACCTGACGGCGGTTGATCTGACTCGTCATCAAATACAAAGCGTCGACTAATCCTTGCATGCTTTGATCATTCTGATTCAGCGTCTGGCTGTCGTATGGCGCATGCTCATCGGCCACAACTGGTCTACCACGTGGTTGCAAATGACTAGCAGAATGGTGGTTCAGTGAGTTTCCTGAATTTAGATTGGGAGGGCCAGGGCTCCAATACTGCTTTGGGCAACGTTTAGCTGGTTGTTCAGTAACAGGAAAGTCCCTTCTAGGTAATGATGGGTCGTAATTATCAACATAATGCGGGTCCGGCTTATTTAAGAAATCGCACGAGTCACTTTTAAAACTATCACTATTACTATTACTGGGAGTAAGAAAGGCAGGGGGAGGAGGCCAATAATCAACGGTTATTAGATCCGAAGAGCAAGGGTTCTGGTCATTGAAACCACGTGACAAAGCAAGCTCTCTCTCACGCAATTCCTTTTCACGGCGGTCTAGCTCATGCATTCTAATTTCCCATTGCTTACTTAAGTGATTATCTCTCAGCATGCCGTCGCCACGTGGAGCAATCTCTAGCTCTAAATTGTCAAATTCGAACGAATTATTACATTCAGCTATAGCCATAATTACAAAAGAAATTAAACCCAAAGCTCCAATATAACTAGATATAAGATAAGCCAATAATCAATCAAATAAATCAAATCCAAAAATGAGCCAACAATCAAATAAGATGCAATTATAAAGCGGTCTAGTAAAAATTAAGATCAAATATAGCCAACAAATCAAACTGAGATTAATTATAGAGTGGTCAAATCAAATTTATTACAATAAACAGAATGTACAAAATAACACAATTTTAACGAATGCTAGGCAGAAAGGAAAGCGAGTTTATGCAATGTAACAAGTTAGTGATTCAAGTGTTTACTATTCAGCAAAGAAAACGATTTAAATATATGTAGAAGCCGCAGCGCACCTTCGTTTAGCTCTACACCAGTGGGCGTCTGACCTAAGACGACCCACTGCAAACTATTAAATTTGACTTGGATTAAATGCGTCAACTGATCCGAAAAGAAAATTACTATACATTGAACAAGATCTAGGTGTTCACGCTTATATAATATTTTATTATTGCCGGCCACGGCGGGATCGTATCGACGATTTAAATCGTTAGTCCACTTTCTATAAATGGACAGAAATAAATATACGGTATAAAAACATTCAAACATCAACTACTCACTTTTTGCTTTACGATACCACGAATAACCTTCCGATACACTATCGCTGGCGACGACACGTCTATCTGCCACAACGACGATTTTCAACTGAATGAATGGAAACCGCCATCGAAGCAAACGACCACGCCGCAGCCAGTGAAGTGCATCGGATAAACCGAAAAGAGAAAAACGGAAAGGGAGTAACTATTTAGACGCAACACCCGATGTATAGGGCACGCTGTTAGTACATGGTCTGCGGTTTGCTCAGAGGCGCCACACTCGCAATTCAGTGAAGGAGCGAGATCCTATTTGTGCACGGAAAAATGGAAGAGCCCAACACCAGTCCGCAGGCGGTTGAGCTTAACCCAAGCTGCTCGGGGTAAGCCCATCCCAACAGGCCTGGCACCGGTCCCGGGCAAAAAAAGCACGGAGCCTGGAAGCATTTCCACAATACTCCGTTTTCTATTTGTGATTTGTCCATTCAGAAGCGCTGATGCCAAGTCTGGCAAGCTTGTCCAAAAGATTCCGCGCAGCTGGCACAAACAGACTATCTGAGGACCCACTTAAAATACCATCCAAGATATGATCGGGGTCCAGAGATCCACGGTGAGCCAAGAAGAGTGTCGCTCCCAATCGGCGAAGCTCAGCTGCTGGATGCCTGAGAGTACAGGTAGGTGGTCCGTTGGAGTGGGGCGCAGGCATCCAGTAACTATGCGCAAGGCGTCGTTCAAGACACTGTCGATGAGGCAAGTGTGAGCACTGCGACACCAGACTGGCGCACAGTATTCAGCTGTTGAGTAGATTAGAGAAAAGGTGGCTATGCATAGTGTTTTAGCACCAGCATCCCATCCCGAGCCCTCGAGTCGCCTCAGCAGTGTGACGCGCGACGATAGTTTTTTGCGCAATGCCACTAAGTGGTGACGAAACGTGAGCGATCTGTCTAGTTTTACCCCAAGATAAGTAGGAGTTGGACACAACGGTAAAAGTCTACCATTGTTGTAGACCTTTAGCTCACGTTTAGCCTCTCGGTTATTTAAGTGAAAGGCTGCCGTCACTGTGTTAGTGTAACTGAGCTTCAATCTCCAAGTCTGGAGATACGCTGAAAGTGTGGACATGTCTTGGCTCAAAGTCCCCTCCAAGTCGTTCCAGTTTCCAGAAGAGTGCAACAATGCTAAATCATCAGTACAAGCAAACTTTCTGGAAATCATGGAAGGAAGACCGTACGTATAGATGTTAAATTGGTGTAGATAAAGAATTGGTGCATAAAAGCGACCACAACCGTAAACCGAGAAAAACCAAAAAACAAAACATCGTGTGGTTTAACCCACCATTTAGCAAGAATGTAAAAATCAACATTGGCAGAGAATTTCTGCGCCTGCTCGCTTAGCACTTTCCTCCCCATCACCATTTGCATAAGGTATGCAACATGAATAACATAAAAGTGAACTACAGCTGCATGCCCAATATATCAGCCGTAATATCCAGGCACAACAAAAAGTTGTCATCAAACAAGGATGAATCTGTTTGCATCACACCACCTTGCAACTGCTGAAACAAAACTAGCTGCGCTTTGAAAGGCAATTGTGTGGTTTAACCCACCCTTCAGCAAGCATGTAAAGTCTAACATCGGCAAGCTCTTTCTTCACTTACTCGAGAAGCACTTCCCTCCACAACACCGCTTGCATAAGATATGCAGTAAAAATAAAAGTCAAAGTGAGCTATAGTTGCATGCCCAATATGGCAGCTATTATATCCAGGCACAACAAAGCGCTCCTTACCCAAAGAACCGAACCTGCTAACACTGTGCCACCTTGTAACTGCAGGACTAAAACCAACTGCCCGATAAAGGGACTATGCCGCGAAAGTTCCATCATTTACAAAGCTACCCTAACATCAGATGGCATTGCCAAGAATTATTATGGTTTTAGTGAAACCCGAATTTAAAACTCGCTTCTACAACCGTAATCAGAGCTTTAAATGTCGGCCAAAGTATAATGCCACCGAGCTATCTAAAGCCTTTTGTCAAGCTAAAGACGCAGGAAATAATCCCGTCATCGAATGGAGCATCGCGGCCAGCACCACACCATACTATTCGGGAGCTAGATGGTGCAACCTCTGCTTAGCAGAAAAACTCTTCATCCTCCGAGTGGATCCTACCACCATGTTAAATAAAAGATCAAAACTAAATGGTAAATGCCGTCATAAAAACAAATTTAAATTGAAAAACCTTTCGTAATTATTCGCGGCTTCACCTATTTTAATATTAGAATTATTTTGTGTTTGAATTAAATCACTATTATCAAACCAACAACACTCTACAAACGACCAAAACTTATCGGTAATCATCGCCACAAAAACAAATTCAAATTAATTAAATTACCTTTCTAGTCCGTTATTTTAATCCGCTCACTATCATTCGCACTGTCCTTCACTTACTTAACTTTTTCACCTCATGCGGTCTGTCCCGTAACCTTTTCATTGCTTTGTAGATTTTCCCTTCCTCCTTTTAAATTTTTACAACACGCCAACTCGACTTCTCTCACCTTTAAGTGGGTGCAAACCTCTATACTTGCATTATATATTTTTGAGTTATTTTTTCTGTATGACGTCACAGGAGCTGTATCATTTGCATAATTAACTACGTGTTATTTATTTCAAGCGTAATATTTTTACCACAAATAACTATATATTTTTGTTTTCTAGTAACCACCTGACGATTCGATAAGATAAAACACTGTTGCGGTTTCCGTTTCGGTTTCGAACACGCGCGTATAGTGATTCGTCTTGTATCAGCTAATTATTGTTTACGTCATAATTTTACCTTCAGTTCTGAAGCGTTTTGGTTGATTGTCTTTTTTTCTACACTTCTTACATTTGGAAAGGCAAGGGCACTTTTAGTATTGAGATTGAAGACACGAAGAGAACAAAAAAAACCCCGTTGATTTAATACGAGTAAGATTTTGGCCGAAGTGCATCCAATTATTCTTGAACTTTGGAACTACCATGTCACATTTATCATAATAACATTTACTTTGACTCCTCTCCCCCATCAACTTCTGTAAGTAATTTTATGTTCTGGCGTGTGTTTGGACCAATTTTTATGTTGATTTATGTTACAGGATTACAAGTAAAAGTAAAATCAAAGTTAAAAGTTGAATATTAAAGGATACTTGTCAATCAAGTTTTAGAAGGGAGAGAATTAAGTAAATCCAAAACAGTTTCAACTAATAAAGTGTAGTGTTTAATAAATATAATATAATTGCTTTCACCGTGTGTTATTGAGCACTGTACCGGCAAAGTAAAATATTACAGGATTAACTATGCATAGCTCATCGTTTCATATGATTTGAGCACTCTTGGCATCGCTGGGATTTGATTTTACTGTGGCTTAAAACTACGAGTAAAAGAGTAGCCACAAGGTACAAAGTGGTGCAGCTTGTTCTTTCTCAACCAACTTCACTGCACTGATGAGACACAAAAAGTTGAAACTGTACTGTCTGTAGTTTTGTATGCTCTCTGCTCCTGCAGGTTGAGCACTCTGGCTGAAAAGACAGTGATGCTGCTGCACTATGTATTGCTCATCATTTCATATGATTTGAGCACTCTCGGCATGGCTGGGCTTCGATTTTACTATGGCTTAAAACAACAAGTAAAAGATTAACCACAAGGTAGAAATTGGTGTGGCTTGTTCTTTCTCAGCCGAACTTCACTGCAGTGATGAGACCCAAAAAATTTACCCCCCAAAAAAAAAGGTCGAAACAGTACTACAGCAGTTATATACATGTATATATAACTGCAGACAGTACTGTTTCGACCTTTTGGGTCTTGTCAATGCAGTGAAGTTATGCTGGAAAAGAACAAGGCTCACCAATTTCAACCTTGTGGCTAATCTTCTACTTGTGGTTTTTAAGCCACAGTAGAGTCAAAGCCCAGTGATGCCAAGAGAGTTCAAATTATATGAAATGATGAGCCTTGCATAGCGCAGCAGCAACACTGTCTTCCCAGCTAAAGAGCTCAACCTGCAAAACCAGGGAGCATAATTAACTGCAGACAGTACTGTTTCGACCTTTCGGGTCTCGTCAGTGCAGTGAAGTTATGCTGGAAAAGAACAAGGCTCATTCGTGGTTTGTTTCCTTTATCTTTATATTTCCATAATGTTTTGGAGAGTTCGGTGGCGTTTGCTTTGTCTCGGTGATTGAAGGATTGTCGGTGATTATAAAAACGGGGTTTGAATTCAGTTTCGCAGCAGCCAAATATATATATATATATATATATATAGATTAAATTACAAAAGCCACAAAAGAGATTTTATTAAAACCTCAACAGTCTGTTTCGCCTTTTCGGCTCATCAGGACTCAGGAGGTGATTCTAAACGCAGACAAAAAGTTAAGAAAAAACGCACGAAAAAGCTAATTATTATAGTTAAGAGCCAAAAGTAATAATATTACGGATAAATAAATATAAGTTAATTAAAATAAAATAAAATAAAATTGAAAATTTAAAGTTTAAAAATTTAAAAATTTAAAAATATTTGAGTAAGCAAGCTAGTTGTAAGGCTCAAAATTTAGAAT
The DNA here is from genome assembly GCA_963680785.1 of Diplosoma virens. Lineage (NCBI taxonomy): Eukaryota > Metazoa > Chordata > Ascidiacea > Aplousobranchia > Didemnidae > Diplosoma > Diplosoma virens. The sequence continues at coordinate 36,992,209 of OY796881.1, read as the reverse complement.
TTAAAATTTTGTAATCAAACTAAACATTTACGTATCTGACGCTGCAAAAAACTGACTGGCGATCACTTCAAGCTTGGATAAAAAACTAGATAAGAATCTGCGGCCATTTCTTTTGCAAAATTATTCACCCAAATCGATGATGATGCTATCCAAATTATCGAACATTTAAGAAAATCACTTCTGTTCAACGAAAAAGAAGCTTGGATAAAAAACAGCGATTCACTATTTGACGTCACTATGGGATCCTTCGATGGTGCCGAAATATGCGAACTAGTTGGACTATTTATCTTAAACAAACTATCAAATATCATTCCCACAAAAGACCTCGGTTTATACCGCGACGACGGACTCTCCGTCCTTAGAAATAAATCCGGACCTGAAATGGAACGAACCAGGAAAAACATAATCAAAACCTTCAAAGAAATCGAACTAAACATCACGGCCGAAACCAACCTATTTCAAACAGACTTCCTAGATGTGACCTTCAACCTCAAATCAAACAAATTCTTCCCTTTTCGTAAACCCAACGACCACCCTTTATACATCAACAACCAATCCAACCATCCACCATCAATCAGAAAACAACTACCAGACATGATCAACGACAGGATCCCAAAATTGTCACACAACCAAGACTCATTCAACCAAGCATCCCCTTTATACACTGAAGCTCTAAAGAACAGTGGTTACAAAACTAACATGACATACAACAAAGCAGTTTCAGCAGAATCAAAAAACGACGAACAGAGAAAAAAAATGTACAAAAATAAAAAAAAAAGAAACGTTATTTGGTTCAACCCTCCCTACAACGAAGAAGTACAGACCAACATAGGAAAAGCATTTTTCAACCTCATAAACAAACATTTTCTCACACACCACAAACTCCGCAAAATATGTAACAAATTTAACGTGAAATTAAGCTACAGTTGCATGCCAAACATGATGAGCATCATCAACAATCACAATAAGAAACTTCTGCACCCCCACACCAACGACAAAGATTTACCATGCAACTGCAAAAACCTTCACGACTGCCCACTCAATGGAAAATGCCGAACAAAATCTATCATTTACAAAGCATTCATCAGTGCTCCCAACTCACCGACCCAACACTATTTTGGCTGCTGCGAAACTGAATTCAAGATCCGTTTTTATAATCACCGACAATCCTTCAATCACCGAGACAAAGCAAACGCCACCGAACTCTCCAAAACATTATGGAAATATAAAGATAAAGGAATCAAACCACGAATAACTTGGTCAATTGTTTGCAAATCATTTGCATACACCAGCGGGGCCAAACGCTGCAATTCTGCTTAGCAGAAAAACTCGCCATCTTGCAAGCCGACCAGCGCACGCTCTTGAACAAGCGATCCGAGTTTGTCTCCAAATGCCGACACCGGAACAAATTCAAATTAAAGAAAGCCTAGCCTGATTTAATACTTTTCAAATTTTTTTAAATTTTATTTAATTTTAATTTTAATTCGATTTTCCGATGTTTAAACTTTTAATTTTGCAATCCTTTAGCCCCCCCGTTTACGCCGTGTTTACTCATTGTTGTCGTGTTCCCACTATATCTATTCCTGCACCCCCTGATCTCCTCTATAGCCATTTCCTCGCTGTCCGTTCACGCCTCGCTACTTCCTTCCTTTACAATGTTCTTTCTCTCCCACTATCTACCCGCATTTGTAATTTGATCGCCAGTCAGTTTTTTGCAGCGTCAGATACGTAAATGTTTAGTTTGATTACAAAATTCTAAATTCTAAATTTTGAGCCTTACAACTAGCTTGCTTACTCAAATATTTTTAAATTTTTAAATTTTTAAACTTTAAATTTTCAATTTTATTTTATTTTATTTTAATTAACTTATATTTATTTATCCGTAATATTATTACTTTTGGCTCTTAACTATGATAATTAGCTTTTTCGTGCGTTTTTTCTTAACTTTTTGTCTGCGTTTAGAATCACCTCCTGATGAGCCGAAAAGGCAAAACAGACTGTTGAGGTTTTAATAAAATCTCTTTTGTGGCTTTTGTAATTTAATATATGTGTATATATGTAAGTTATTAACATATTGTTACAAAATCAAATTGAAAGTTACTCGTTTTAAAAAAGATCAATTTAATATTATAGATTTGATAAAATTTTTTTATTAATAGTCTTATTCCAAGTTTCCATGCTCAAAGCGAAAAATAACATACAGTATAGCTGATTTTTCACTTCATTGACATAAAACCTCATTATATTCCAGAGCAATAATTTGGATATTAAGTAAAACCCAGCGGAAAACTCTCGTAAAATTGTTGATAAACAAAAAAAGGTTTTACAATGATTTCTAAACTTTGAAAATCAAAGGTTACATTTTTATTAAAGTTTTTTGCGGCTCATTTTCAAAAAAAAAAGAAGGTAAAAAATTTAATTAAAAATTAAATTAAAAAAAAAGTCCTTATTAAATTAAAAAAAATTAAATTAAAAATTTAAATTAAATTTACTTTCAAATCGAATTAATCAAAAAAAATCAATCGTACTTGTATGGTTGAGACGGATGTATGTTTGATAAATGTTTATATTCCCACCTATTTTTTATAAACCAAAGTTGCTCTTGTTCCGGTCTAAATTGTTAAAGTTTTAGAACTTGAATTTTTATTTTTTTAATTTTTAAAAAAATAAATCTTAATCATTAGACTAACAAAGCACTTAAATTAAAAACAAAAACTAAACACATCATTACGTAAAAATGTATAACAGCGCAAAACGGAGATCATAAAATAAAACATATTGTTTAATTTAAAACTGTTTTTTCAATTCTTTTTCAGAACAAAGTGCTTTTCCGGAAACATTCATATTCTTCTCTGCAACGCTTACAGGTGATACCTGAAAACAAATCAACAAAATCACTTTTTTTGCATAAATTTTTATCAAAAGTAACATTGCAGAAAGTTAAAAGTGTAGACAAATCGGAAATCGACGAATTTGTTTTGTTTGTAATCAAAACTATTTATTTGTCATAATTGTTTTATCTGTTCAATAAATAAAATACAAATAGAAACAAAGATATTTTTAGATGAAATAAAAAAGCTTTGCGAATCATGTGATATTAAAGCTGAAAAGTTTACCAATGTAGAGAAATTAATTTTTTAATCAAAAGAAATAAGATATAATTCCATTTTTTCTCATGACTATTTAATATTCTTACAAATGCAATTAGTTTTAAGTAAAATCACTTACTAGAATCTATCCGGAATAGACGACATCTGAAGAAAAACCTTCTTGTAAAACGGTTCTTCAAACAAAATTTACGACATTTCTACAAAACATATAAATTTATTGTTAGATAAATAGTGTTTAGGTGGTTTGTTTGGCAATAGACGCGGACAGAAAAACAGAGATAAAAAACGTCAGTGGAGAAATTTTACTGTACAATAGGCAGAAGCAGTACCAAAAAACAAAAATTTATTAAAACTTTACTTCATGCAATGATATGATGTACTATGTTACATGGATTTTTTTTCCAACTAATTTATTCCTTTTACAAAACAAGGTAATTGATATTTTAAGCATTTTTTCGCATTGATATACTTTATTATGCATTACCTTCAAGGTCAGTTTTTCGGTCATTAAATTTTTTGTAATCAGAAATGAATTTGAATTCCGCTTTTGTATGATCCATATGAGAAGATTGTTCAGATTGATTGCTTTTACCTAAGAATAAAAGTTTATCTTTCTAAATAGGGTGAATGTTTTAGCTGTTATTATCACTATAGTTGAAATCAACCAAATTTTAAGAAATATTTTATCATTATAGCCAAGGCAAATTTTAACCATATGTAAATTACCTGATTGCACAAAGCAAATAGCACCAGCAATAATAACAACAATAACCAAAAGCTTCATAATCTTTTGAAAGCAATAAATCACAGACTTTGTTTAAGATTTAAAATTATTCTGAATGGTGCTGTGAAACAAAGTTTAATATGAAATCATTTTGTTAAACATCGTTTTCAATTTTAATAACAATATAGTAAAATTTTATGAGTTTTTAATTAGTTCTCGACAATCATCATATTATTTTTTGTAAAATAAAGCAGTCCGCTTTGTTGCTGTTTAAAAAAGTTATCATAAGTTATGCGCGAAACTTTGGTGTTTATCAAACACAATCGAACAATTTGCATTTGATTCTTTGTTGCCTGTAATTGCAAACGCCGATAAATACAACTCTCGTATTTTTTTGTGAAAGCAAATCTATATATTAAAACGTCAAAAAATCCGCCAATTAAATAATTTTAGTAAGTCGTGTCCTTATCCAATTAGACAAAAGGTTATGCGACAATTATGCTGTGCAGCTCATAAGTTGATAAATCAGTTTCGTTTAATTACTCGTATTTTCTGAAACTTCACCATCTATGCAAACGCTTCATTAAAACTACTAGTAATTATAAAACATTATACACAGTAAAATTGTATAAATATTGTTTTTTATAAAGTTTTGTGATATGATGTCATGTTATAATGTTCTGTGATATGAAGTTTTGTGATAAAGTTCTGTGATATGATGTTTTCTATGATAAAGTCTCTTTTTTTAAGGATCAAATATTGGTGTCAATTGGAATTTACTTAAATACGAATTCCCAAATTAAAAAATATAGACAATTGTTATCAAACTATCCATATCAAATTTGATAGACTTACTTTTTTCCAGGAATTAAACAAAGCTTATTTTAAATTAGCGTAATAATCAGTTATTTTGCTTCTCTCATATCTGATTACATACGTATTTATCAATATAAATCAATTCAATTTTGATTTTAAAAAATCAAAGTTTAAATGAATCTTAGCAAGATTACTTATAACATCAAAAGTATAGAATGGTTTCATCAACATAAAGTAAGTATGCAGCTTGCATTTACAAAAATACCAAGGTTCAATTTCAGAAACAATCACATATTTTTTCACAAATACGATGTTTTACATTCAAGATAATTTTTAAAAAGTTTTGAGCCGGTGGGCCGCTAGTGGTGCGAAACTGTGCAAATACACCAGTAATAGCTACAGTAAAAAAGATTTTTACGTTTATCGATAAATTGATTTTACTTACAATATATTTGCTGTGAAACACAATTGAAGACCAAACAAACTTCAAATTTTATGTTAACTGATAACAAACAAAAAAGTATGACTTGGTGAGCCTAAAACTCGTCAACAACGATTATAACGAATGTAAAAAATAATCAAAGAAGATTATAAACATGTGAAATTGTTTTACGGGTTCGAGAAAAGCGTGATAGAGACTTATGCGGCTCACCAATAGCGGTTTTAATCTATCATCTAGTACAGTATAATAAACTTTGAAAACATTTTTATAATAAGTGCACTTGAGCAAAAGAAAAATCATAATAATGCACAGTGACTGTTCTCTAATAATATGTGCAAGTCTATGGATGTATTGTTGTTTTTAATTTTATTCTTGTTTTATATGGAAAAAAACAAAGATAAAAATTTCATGATTTTGCACCTACACCATCAAAAAATATTTTTATTCATCGGTCAATTAAAACAAAACAAGAAAATAAATAAAATGTGAAAAAAAAGGTTATTTTGATATCTTTTAAAGTATTGTATACACCCAGGTATGACCCGGCACCGAGTATAAATCGCACCTTCTTTAACGTTTAAATCCTTCCCTCTCAATAGTAACCCGAAAATATAAACCATAATAATTACACAATTTTAATGAAACAAAAAATGTAAATATTCAATATCAAAGCATATTATTTTGCTATACAACAAGCAAGTCTAATACCACAAATCGATTAAAATTAAAAGAATTTAGACATACTAGCATACTGTCTGATACAAAAATGACGAAATATTTAAATACATACGTACAGTACATAAAATTATTTAGAAAATTTAGGAAATTGTTAATGCATCGACTATTAGCTAGGATCAATAGAAAAAGACATAAATAATATATTCAAAACCAAAAAAATGTCAATGAGGGCAATAAATAAACACTATTTACAAGGGTTACTTTGTCAGGTCTTTTCAAAAAAACTTTTGCTGTTTATTTGGTATATTAATCAGTCTTAAATATCTTTTTTCTTGTACTTAACTAAAAAATTTTAAACAAATTCTATTCATATTTAATTTTCATTCGCTTGAAAGTTTAAAAATACTTATCAAAAAATCTCAAAGTTACAAATTATATGGAACTAAAAACTTCAAACCAGCTTTGGTCTTTCTACAGTAATTCATATTTTTGATACAAGTAAATTGCTCTATTTAAAATTTCAATGCCAAAACCAGAAATTCGGCTTGACCAGTAGGTCAAAGGTTATAAAATACTGGCTAATGCGTAATCGAAATAAATCTGTGCCAATACATTGGTGAAGCGGCTGATATATGTGTATATTTTCGATGTTTAAGTTTTGCGTAAGTACATTTTTGCATAGCAAGAATGTTGTTTTTTGCAAGAATGCTACACTTTTGTACTGTATATCAGCAGCCAGGTAATATGTTGTCGTATAGGTCATTCTAGAATTAAAAACTAAGTTTTTTGTAAACTGTATCAAATGCAAAACACTTATTGGTTTGCTAAAACAAACATTTATGGCAACCAATCTTCGCTGCTCCTTTGTGTCTACGACAGTGGTTTTTAACCTGTGTGTTGCGAGAGATTTCCAAGTGTGCTGTGAAACGTTTTAAAACTCAATCGTTCATTGCTCCGCAACCTTTCTTTTTGTTTGCATTACTTTTTAGAGACAACAATCAAGAAATCTGCGACAGATTTAAATGAAAACTTTGTTTTTTAAAGAACACTATTTTTTCGGGACAAAAATCAAGATTTGCATTCTGGTGCGATTGTTCCGTGACTTTTGAAAAGGTCTCAAAGTGTACCGCAGAAGCGAAAAGGTTGAGAATTACCGGTCTAGGACAACTAAATGTTTCTGGCATCATTCGTGATCATGATGCTTCCCAGTAAACATTCATCATATTATTAGAGAACAGTCACTATGCATTAATATGGTTTTTCTTTTGCTCAAGTGCACTTATTATAATAATGTTTTCAAAATATATTATACTGTACTAGACGATAGATTGAAACCGCTGTTGGTGAGCCCCATAAACCTCACACTTTTCTCGAACCCGTTAAACAATTTCACATGTTTATAATCTTGTTTGATTAATTTTTTCATTCAATATAATCGTTATTGACGAGTTTTAGGCTCACCAAGTCATACTTTTTTGTTTGTTATCAGTCAACATAAAATTTGAAGTTTGTTTGGTCTTCAGTTGTATTTCACAGCAAATATATTGTAAGTAAAATCAACTTATCGATTAAACGTAAAAATTTTGGTATCAAGTCCATAAATTTCCCATGTTAGAAAATTTATGAACTTGTTGTAATCGTTATTAATTTAGTTTGTTTGCACCCTGTTTTGAGTTTTTTAACAACAAGGATGTGTTAGAGTTGGGTGAATTTTCTCACAACAGGAGTGTGTTGGGATTGAGTGAGTTTTCCAACAACAAATTAGTGTGTTGGGCTTGAAATAAATAACACGTAGTTAATTATGCAAATGATACAGCTCCTGTGACGTCATACAGAAAAAATAACTCAAAAATATATAATGCAAGTATAGAGGTTTGCACCCACTTAAAGGTGAGGGAAGTCGAGTTGGCGTGTTGTAAAAATTTAAAAGGAGGAAGGGAAAATCTACAAAGCAATGAAAAGGTTACGGGACAGACCGCATGAGGTGAAAAAGTTAAGTAAGTGAAGGACAGTGCGAATGATAGTGAGCGGATTAAAATAACGGACTAGAAAGGTAATTTAATTAATTTGAATTTGTTTTTGTGGCGATGATTACCGATAAGTTTTGGTCGTTTGTAGAGTGTTGTTGGTTTGATAATAGTGATTTAATTCAAACACAAAATAATTCTAATATTAAAATAGGTGAAGCCGCGAATAATTACGAAAGGTTTTTCAATTTAAATTTGTTTTTATGACGGCATTTACCATTTAGTTTTGATCTTTTATTTAACATGGTGGTAGGATCCACTCGGAGGATGAAGAGTTTTTCTGCTAAGCAGAGGTTGGACCATCTAGCTCCCGAATAGTATGGTGTGGTGCTGGCCGCGATGCTCCATTCGATGACGGGGTTATTTCCTGAGTCTTTAGCTTGACAAAACGCTTTAGATAGCTCGGTGGCATTATACTTTGGCCGACATTTAAAGCTCTGATTACGGTTGTAGAAGCGAGTTTTAAATTCGGGTTTCACTAAAACCATAATAATTCTTGGCAATGCCATCTGATGTTAGGGTAGCTTTGTAAATGATGGAACTTTCGCGGCATAGTCCCTTTATCGGGCAGTTGGTTTTAGTCCTGCAGTTACAAGGTGGCACAGTGTTAGCAGGTTCGGTTCTTTGGGTAAGGAGCGCTTTGTTGTGCCTGGATATAATAGCTGCCATATTGGGCATGCAACTATAGCTCACTTTGACTTTTATTTTTACTGCATATCTTATGCAAGCGGTGTTGTGGAGGGAAGTGCTTCTCGAGTAAGTGAAGAAAGAGCTTGCCGATGTTAGACTTTACATGCTTGCTGAAGGGTGGGTTAAATTACACTATGTTCCGCTTTCTGGGTTTCCTTTTATGAGAGTCGGGTGGGCTGTTGTACTGCATCTTACCGGAATGTCCACTTCTTCGCATAGCCTCTTCATACTCCGGGATAGCTCTGGCGAATTCTTCGCGGTTGTACGAGAGCAATTAAAGGCGATCAGCGAGCATTGATGGTAGCTGTTTCTTTATAGCGGGTGGGTGGTTTGAATGATGGTGAATATAGAGTGGCTGGTCGTTAAGCTTGCGGTAGGGCCAATATTACCCCGACTTCAAGTTGAAAGTGACATCGAGGAAATTGGTTTGGACGAGGTTGGTTTCGACTGTGATGTCTAAGCCGTGTTAGTGGAATAGCTTGATAATCTTTTTCTTTATACGCTCCGAGGTAGGACCCGAAGCGTATTCTACAACAGCCAAACCGTCGTTCCTATAAAGACTGATAATCTTGACACCCACAAGCTGGGATAATTGGTGGAGGATAAACAGGCCAACCAACTCACATACTTCCGCTCCATCACAGAAGCCCATAGTAACGTCAAAAAGTGAGCCGTTGTTTTTGATCCAGGCACTGTCCCTGCTGAAGAGGAGAGATTTTCTACAGTGATGGATGATTCTGCTGTCGTCCTTGCTGATTTCTACAAATTGCTTGGAAAAAGTAAATTCAGACGAGTTTCTAATCCTTTCCAAGCCCAGCTGGCAAAGGATACAAATGCTATCAACAAGTCTACAGCCCTGTACGTCCCTGCTGATAAAACCACTAATCTCTATAAGGTCGAAGTCAAGGATTATGAAAAATTTCTGCAGGATAGCATCACCACCACATATCAAAAAGTCAGCAAAAACATAGCAAGAACAATAAACATAGAGGCCAAGAATATCGCTGAACAACTTAAACTGGATGACAGAATTGAACAAACAGCCGAACAAACAGCATTTATTACATTAAAGGACCACAAACTAAATTTTCCAAACAGCATTAAATGTAGATCAATAAACACCGCCAAGTCCAATCTTGGTAAGATAAGTAAGCAAATCCTAGAAAAAATTAACCACAAAATACGACAATCTACAGGTGTACTCCAATGGCGAGGCGCCACTGAGGTGTGGTATTATTTGCATAATTAACTACGTGTTATCTATTTCAAGCGTACTATTTTTACCACAAATAACTATATAACAATATTTTTATTTTCTAGTAACCACCTGACGATTCGATAAGATGAAACAGACTGTTATGGTTTCTATTAATAAAGTGTAGTGTTTAATAAATCTAATATACTTGCTCTAACCGTGTTGCTCCCTGCTTTTGCAGGTTGAGCTCTTTGGCTGGGAAGACAGTGTTGCTGCCGCACTATGCAAGGCTCATCATTTCATATGATTTGAGCTCTCTTGGCATCACTGGGCTTTGACTCTACTGTGGCTTAAAAACCACAAGTAGAAGATTAGCCACAAGGTTCAAATTGGTGAGTCTTGTTCTTTCTCAGCATAACTTCACTGCATTGACAAGACCCGAAAGGTCGAAACAGTACTGTCTGCAGTTATATATAAATATATATTAAAAAAGCACTAAAATAGAATAAAAATTTAAAAATTTAAAATCCACAACAGCCTGTTTCGCCAAAGACGGCTCATCAGATGGAATCTTTTTCAAATAGAATTTTATTCAAATTTTCAAATAGAATTTTAGTCAAAATTTCAAATAGAATTTTATTCGCGCAACCACGCAGCTTAGAGGGATCTTTATGTCTACAAGCAATCAAAACTTACAGGAAAACATCAATAAAGTCAAATTAACTAAATTACCTTTAATCCGCTTATATATCTTACTATCATTTGCACTGTTCTTTATTTACTTAGTTTTTTCACCTCGTACGATTCCTCCCGTAACTGTTTATTGCTTTGCAGATTTTCCCTTCCTCCTTTTAAATCTTTTGCAATACGCCTAACTCGCCTTCCCTCATCTTTAAATGAATGAAAATTTCTACACTTGTTTTTTTTATGTTTTTGACAAGAACTTCTAAATCACGGACCAATCATTAATTGATTTCAGTAATACATTAGCACTTATACAGTAAAGATGATCGCCTTCGCTAGCAAAGTCTGGACATAGACAATGCATGTCCTTGATTTAGAAGTTCTTGGTTTTTGAGTTATTTTTTCTATGACGTCACAGGAGTTGTATTAACTACGAGTTATTTATTTTAAACGTATTATTTTTCACCACAAATAAATATTTCCAGTAACCACTTGACGATTCTATAAGACGAAACAGAATCTTGTGGTTTTAACTAATAAAGTGTAGTGTTTAAGTAAATATAAATATATATTACACAGGGTGTCCCAACAGTAACAGAACCAGGTGATTCTTCACAAAATTGTACAAAATTCTCACAAAATTCTAATTGTTTATCAGAGTCATCCTCATTTAGGACTTGAAGAAGATGAGGTCTATATGGTTTTAGACCAATCTCATGCAAAATACGGTGGAGTAATGTTCTAAAAATGCCCAGCTGTTTCAATGCCGGCAGATATATTTTTTGGAAGAATGAACAAATGCAGCAGTCGCTATATACTTGTTTTCGGGAGAAAGAACAGTTTTTGAACGACCTTCTTAGGAGCATTTAATACATTTCCTGCAACTTCAAATTTGGATACAAGATTGAATATTGTGGATTTACTCAGTACAAGTGTTTTAAAGCTTGCTTTTTATCTTTCTTTAACATGCTTGTAGGTAGTCATTGCATAGTAATTGTTAATAATGAAGATAGGCTCGAGGGCCGGGCTCTTGACCAACACGGTCTCGGTTCAAAACCCACTCGCGTCATTCTGTTGTGTCCTTGGGAAAGACACTTTACGGCACATTCTCCTGCTTGGTGGTCCTGGCAAACAGTTCTAAATTACAATCATATTTTTATTAAATTACAAGCGGACTGCAATATCTTGGCGTTTCCGGAAGTAGGTCGGGGTAATTGCCTACCCTATGTATTAGCGCTTCCGTCGCTTTCCTGCGAGTCAGGAGGATAAATAGAGATAAAAATAAAAAAATAAAAAAATGTTTAATGCAGAAAAACATTTAAGAAATGAAAGTAAATGATAAATTTTCCAACATGGGAAATTTTTTGGACTTCATCAAAAGATTTTTACGTTTAGTCGATAATTGATTTTAGCTACAATATATTTGCTGTGAAATACAACTGAAGACCAAACAAACTTCGAAAAAGAATGCTTTTATATTGACTGATAACAAACAAAAAAGTATGACTTGGTGAGCCTAAAACTCTTCAATAACGATTATAATGAATGAAAAATTAATCGAACAAGAATATAAACATGTGAAATTGTTTAATGAGTTCGAGAAAAGCATGACAGAGGCCCATGTGCGACCCACGAACAGCGGTTTTAACCTACCGTGTTGTATAGTATAATATATTTTGAAAGCATTTTTATAATAAGTGCACTTGAGCAAAAGAAAAACATTATTTATGCATAGTGACTGTTTCCAAACAATTTTATGCAGGTCTATGGATGTATTATTGTTTTTAATTTTATTCCTGCTTTTTATGGAAAAAACCGAAAGTAAAAATTTCATGATTTTGCACTTACATCATCAAAAATATATTTTTATTCGTCTATATATTAAAACAAAACAAAGGAATAAGTAAAATGAAAAAAAAAGTGATTTTAATATCTTTTAAAGTACCGTATATACCCATGCATTAGTCGCCCCCGAGTATAAACCACACGTTACCTTCTTTAATCTCTAAATCTTCCCCTCTCAGTAGGTTAGTAACCCGGAAATAGGCTTTCTCTCTTTGCGACTAGCCTGAAATCTAAAAATTAACCTATTAAGAACCATGATTTTTTTAAAAAATGTCTAAAAATTGAAAAACTTTAATTTCAAATTATGCTTTTAATCGGAGTGACAAATACAAATAAAGTAATACACTAATAAATCAGTTTTTTTCTTCAAAGTTTTTAACCTCTGAGAAAAAACCTAATACTCTAAAAAGAATTTTGGCCAATGACTTTGGAAGTAAACCATCTACGAATATTAAAAATTATAGTAGACTTTTTAACTACATTTTCCATACCAACGTTTTGTGGTCAAATTCTGAATTAGTATATAAAAACTTTCAATCTTTTTAACAATTCTCCCGAAAGTCTCGTGTTTTAAGTTTTTAGTCGACAGATACTTGTAGTAAAATACCGAAAAAACGTAAGACTTCTCTCAGACCAATTTAACTTTAGCTCGGTTCTCAGCCAGCAATATTAACTTCAATGTTTCTACACTTTAAAACGAAATTCAACGTAAAAATGCTTTCAAAACTATATTCTTAACACATTTTTCTTCTTGAAATGTAGTATTTTTATATTTAATTTATTTCAACCTAACATGGTTTGAATTGTTAAAAAGCTCCTAATGTGTACAAAAAAACACTTAACCCGCTGGAGAATAAATTTATGCTATCCGTATTTAATTTAATTGCTTTTAATATTGACTTGAATAAAGGTTAATAAATAAAATTTTATTGTCATGTACAACGGGCATGGCAAATCTGAAGTTTTAAGTGAATATTAATAATTTGTTTAGAAATGCCTCATTTCTAGAAATAACATTTAGGAAAAGGTGGGACACATTGGGAAAAAAGTTAATTTTTGCATTTGCATTTTTTTTTTAAATCAACTAACAATGAATATTTGATAAAAAAAATCACACATTACTGTGAAGGATATAGTTAGCCCCAAAAATTTGTGCACACATCCAGAAAACAAAGCGATTTATAAAGATATAAGTCTACCTGGGTAGTGTCCAATAAGATAACCATTAGGAAATAATGGTACAAACTACAAATTTACACATAGAAAAATCACGAGTCGGATTCGAATTTTCGCACACTAAGTTTGGACTTCTCTGCAACTATGCATGTAACCAATTCGCACTAATCATATTAATACGTATCTTCAAATTTTTTCTGGTTTGAAAAACTATTTGAAATCCGACTTTGTCGAGCCATAGTTTATTTGGGAACACGACTGTGTATATTGTACTAAAGGATTGCCTTGTGCGTTGGAAAATATTTTTGTCATGCAAAGTTTGGATCCATTTTCATAAATTTAATATTTCGATCATTTTTGCTCTTTTTTTGGTATATCTATGTGACTTATTCTTTTGATAGGATTTCTTTAAACAGCTTTCCCGACACTGTATCTTTTTTTAACATATGCAAAACAACATTTCTCATTGCGTATTGAGTAAAAGTACCATAAACTTTTAACCTTTTCTATTTTTGATTACTTGCCAAAAATCATTCATCAATATTTAAAAAATTAGCATGAATCTGTAAACTAATATTCGAATCCGGGTAATACTTGGGCCAAATATGAGTTTAAAATAAGAGAGCAGATTAATTTTTTTGTCTCACTGTTTAAGATGATATAATTGTTTTTGATCTATTGGTTACAGAACATATGCATATAGTTAAAAGCATAAATATCAATTCTATTATTTTGATTATAATTAAAATTGGAACATAGTGGGACTTATTTCATAGTTTTTCAATTTTTTGTCTCACGGTTTTCCATTGTTAACTTAATTTTTGTGTTATCATATAGCACCACCAAAATTAGCATTCAGGTTTAGTTTACCAAAATATACTTCAATATCTTTAATAAATATGTTACAATTTGGAGCTTCAAGCATTGCTTTACTAATCAACAGAATTCATTACAAATGCATAAAAATATAAAAATAGCTTTTCTGATCTAAAAACATTTTGCTTTCACAACTACCAGCTTCGTGCTGTAACAAAAATTAAGAATACAAGGACACAAAAGTTCATCGGTTGTTTTGTGTCTCATCGTGCCCACCTTTCTTCACCTGACAAAATTGTGACTCTTTGACCGAATTTGACAACTTTTTCAGAGTAAGTGTTTTTCATTTGATTGCAGGACGTGATTGTAAACATCATGATCACGAATGATGCCAGAAACATTTAGTTGTCCTAGACCGGAAATTCTCAACCTTTTCGCGTCTGCGGCACACTTTGAGACCTTTTCAAAAGTCACGGAACAATCGCACCAGAGTGCAGATTTTGATTTTTGTCCCGAAAAAATAGTGTTCTTTAAAAAACAAAGTTTTCATATGAATTTGTCTCGGATTTTTTGATTTTTGTCTCTAAAAAGTAATGCACACAAAAAGAAAGGTTGCGGAGCAATGAACAACAGCACACTTGGAAATCTCTCGCGGCACACAGGTTAAATACCACTGTCCTAGACACAAAAGACCAGCGAAGATTGGTTGCCATAAATGTTTGTTTTAGCAAACAAATAAGTGTTTTGCATTTGATACAGTTTACATAAAACTTAGTTTTTAATTCTGGAATGACCTATACGACAACCTTACCTGGCTGCTGATACACAAAAGTGTAGCATTCTTGCAATGCAAAAATGTACTTACGCAAAAGTTAAACATCGAAAATATACACATATATCAGCTGCTTCACCAATGTATTGGCACAGATTTATTTCGATTACGCATTAGCCAGTATTTTATAACCTTTGACCTACTGGTCAAGCCGAATTTCTGGTTTTGGCATTGAAATTTTAAATAGAGCAATTTACTTGTATCAAAAATATGAATTACTGTAGAAAGACCAAAGCTGGTTTGAAGTTTTTAGTTCCATATAATTTGTAACTTTAAAATTTTTGATAAGTATTTTTAAACTTTCAAGCGAATGAAAATTAAATATGAATAGAATTTGTTTAAAAATTTTTTAGTTAAGTACAAGAAAAAAGATATTTAAGAATGATTAATATACCAAATAAACAGCAAAAGTTTTTTTGAAAAGACCTGACAAAGTAACCCTTGTAAATAGTGTTTACTTATTGCCCTCATTGACTTTTTTTTGGTTTTGAATATATTATTTATGTCTTTTTCTATTAATCCTAGCTAATAGTCGATGCATTAACAATTTCCTAAATTTTCTAAATAATTTTATGTACTGTACGTATGTATTTAAATATTTCGTCATTTTTGTATCAGACAGTATGCTAGTATGTCTAAATTCTTTTAATTTTAATCGATTTGTGGTATTAGACTTGCTTGTTGTATAGCAAAATAATATGCTTTGATATTGAATATTTACATTTTTTGTTTCATTAAAATTGTTTAATTTTAATGAGTCATATTTTCGGGTTACTATTTAAAGGGTATTAAAATTGTTTAATTTTAATGGGTCATATTTTTGGGTTACTATTGAGAGAGAAGGATTTAGAAATTCAAAAAAGGTGCGATTTATACTCGGGGAGTCTAATACCTGGGTGTATACAATACTTTAAAAGATATCAAAATAACTTTTTTTTCTCATTTTATTTATTTTCTTGTTTTGTTTTAATTGACTGACGAAGAAATATATTTTTGATGATGTAAGTGCAAAACCATAAAATTTTTATCTTTGTTTTTTCCATATAAAACAAGAATAAAATTAAAAACAATAATACATCCATAGACCTGCATAAACTTGTTTGGGAATAGTCGTTATGCATTAATATGTTTTTTTGATTTCGCTAAAGTGCACTAATTACCGTATATAAATGTTTTCAAATTCTATTATACTGTACAACACGGTAGATTAAAACCGCTGTTCGTAGGTCGCATGGGCCTCTGTCATATGCTTTTCTCGAACTCATTAAACAATTTCACATGTTTATAATTTTTTTCGATTAATTTTTTCATTCATTATAATCCTTATTGAAGAGTTTTAGGCTCACAAAGTAATACTTTTTTGTTTGTTATCAGTCAACATAAAAGCATTCTTTTTTGAAGTTTGTTTGGTCTTCAGTTGTATTTCACAGCAAATATACAGGGTGTCTCAAAAGTAAGTATACATTTTCAATTTAGATTTCCTTTTTAGGTACTCATCATAGGGCATTTATTTCTTCAGAAAACATAGTGTGGATAAGTAGTAAAATTTAGGTATTGTTTGCATTTTTCGTCAAACCACAGAATGACAAGGAGATTAACCCAAGAAATGAGATGCAAAATTGCTGTTTGGCAAGAAGCATATAGATCAGTAAGGCAAACTTAGCGCCTCTTTAACAGGAAATTTATAATTAATTCGGCTTCTACACGACGAACAATTTATGCAATATTCATCGTAAATTTATGGAAACTGGATCTGTAGTTGATGCACAAAGATCAGGAAGACCATGGAGCGGACGCTCAGAGGAAAACATTCGGGTTTTAAAAGAGGCATATGCATTGAGTCAAGGAAAATCCATACGTCGTGCATAGAGGTAGAACTGGGGATCAGCCGATCATCTATTCAACGAATTTTACGCAAAGATATTAAGGCGTTTCCCTACAAGTTGCAAACTGTACACAAACTTGAAGAAGAAGATAATGACCGCAGAGTAGAAATGTGTGAAACGCTGCTCAACCACTACGAAAACAATCCATCCATCCTTGACAACATTTGGTTCAGTGATAAAGCTGTTTTTCATCTGTCTGGAAGAGTAAACTGGCACAACACTCGAATATGGGGAACAGAAAATCCTAAGGTAATCGAGGAGAAAGAGCGTGATTCAGCAAAGCTTGTTGTGCGGTATGCAATTTCCGCTAAAGACATCATAGGCATCATAGACATCATAATTTTTTTCTTATAATGCCAGAAGAACCGCAACTGTCACAGGAGAAAACTATCTGGAAATGCTCCAAAAGTTTTTCCTCCCAGAGCTGAGAAATAAAACGGTACTTCTGTTAAAAACTGTTACTTTCAGCAAGATAGAGCTCCTGCGCATTACGACAGGAAAGTCAGAAATTACTTAAATCAGTTGTTTCCCGATAGGTGGATCGGGCGCAGAGGTCTTCTGGAATGGGCCACTCGTTCACCTGACTTAACCCCATGCGACTTTTTTCTTTGGGGTTTCCTTAAGAGTAAAGTTTACTCCACACGGCCTCAAAACCTTTAAGAGTTGGAACAAAAAATTAGAGCATCATGTGGACTAGTTACACAAAGTTTATTGCAAAGTGTCCGGCAAGAATTCGTCAAAAGGTGGCTGAAATGTCTCGAAATTGGTGGTTCCCACGTTGAGGTCTTATATCCTGTCAATAAGTAAATTCAACAAAATATTAGGATGGTAATCTGTTTCTAGTAGTTTATAGAATATTTTTTTAAACTTTTGACAAATTTGAATAAGCCATTAGATTGTTATTTAAATTTTATAGTGTATAGTTACTTTTGAGACACCCTGTATTGTAGCTAAAATCAATTTATCAACTAAAGACCAAAAATGTCTAACCTTTAGAGAGCCACAACACCAGATCCAGTAAATATCTCTGGCAATTTTTTACAGACAGAATTTACTGCTGCCCTCCAACATTTAAAACCAGGTAAAGCTCCGGACCTAATTCCATCTGCCCAGAGTTTATACTCCATGCTAGAGCTGCTTTTAAGTCCTGGTTACGTGACTTCTTTTCTTCCTGTTTGCGCCGACTCAAAATTTCCAAGATCTGGAGAAGAGCGTTTGTAGTCGCGATCCCAAACCAACGAAGCCCGTGACCCAAAGAGTTATCGACAGATATCTCTGCTCTGTGTCCCCTATAAGATCCTTAGGGGCTTATCTACGCCCGTGTTGAGCCATTAATTGATCCACTTCTCGCAAAAAGCAGGCTGGGTTCCGACGTGGGAAGTCAACCGTAGATCAAGTTGTTCTGCCAACCCAGAACATCGAGGATTTTTTTGAGGCTAAAAAAAGGCCGATGCCATATTTATCAATTTGACAGCTGCTTATGACACTGTCTGGCACCATGGTCTTACCTGCAAGCTGCTGAGACATCTTCCGGATAAGCACATGGTCAGAACGATTATGGAACTTGTCCAAAATTGAAGTTTCACCCTTACCACCGGTGACAGCAAGCAAAGCAGGCTACGCCGTCTTAAAAACGGTGTTCCTCATGGATCGGTCTTGGCTCCATTCCTATTTAACATCTATACATACGATCTTCCTTCCATGATTTCAAGAAAGTTTGCTTATACTGATTATTTAACATTGTTGCATTCTTCTGGAAATTGGAACGACTTGGAGGGGACTTTAAGCCAAGACATGTCTACACTTTCAGCGTATCTCCAGACCTGAAGGTTGAACCTTAGTTACACTGAGACGGTGACGGCAGCCTTTCACTTAAATAACCGAGAGGCTAAACGTGAGCTAAAGGTCTACAACAATGGTAGACTTTTACCGTTGTGTCCAACTCCTACTTATCTTGGGGTAAAACTAGACAGATCGCTCACGTTTCGTCACCACTTAGTGGCATTGCGCAAAAAACTATCGTCGCGCGTCACACTGCTGAGGCGACTCGAGGGCTTGGGATGAGGTGCTGGTGCTAAAACACTACGTATAGCCACCTTGTCTCTAATCTACTCAACAGCTGAATACTGTGCGCCAGTCTGGTGTCGCAGTGCTCACACTTGCCTCATCGACAGTGTCTTGAATGACGCCTTGCGCATAGTTACTGGATGCCTGCGCCCCACTCCAACGGACCACCTACCTGTACTCTCAGGCATCCAGCCAGCTGAGCTTCGCCAACCGGGAGCGACACTCTCCTTGGCTCACCGTGGATCTCTGGACCCTGGTCATATCTTGCATGGTATTTTAAGTGGGTCCTCAGATACTCGCCAAGTGAGACTAAGATCCAGACGCCCGTTTGTGTCAGCTGCACGGAATCTTTTGGACAAGCTTGCCAGACTTGGCATCCGCGCTTCTGAATGGACAAATCACAAATGGAACGCGGAGTACTGCAAATATGCTTTCAGGCTCCATGCTTTTGTGCCCGAGACCGGTGCCAGGCCTGTTTGGATGGGCTTACAACGAGGAACTTGGGTTAAACTCAACCGCCTGCGAACTGGTGTTGGGCGATTCCATTCGTCCATGCACAAATAGGGTCTCGCTCCTTCACCAAATTGCGAGTGTGGCGTTTTTGAACAAACCGCAGACCATGTACTAACAGCGTGTTCTATATATCAAGAAACACATGGAACATTTTGGATGACGAAACTCGATACTGGCTTAATAACATCACTGCCAGCATCTGATCCAAGCTGTACAGCAGCCTGGGGTAGTAAAAGGGTAAAACCTGGGCCCCAGTCTACACTGTAAATTTGAAAACAACCCTAGGGGTGGAATTTGCTTACATTTGGGGTGGTCCATTCGAGGATGGGATTTTCCATGTTACGATGGAAATAGACAACCTTAGGGATGGAAATTTTGAAGATGGTATTTTCCATCCTTAATGGTTTTCCATTTTACGATAGAAATAGACAACCCTAGGGATGGAAATTTTTGAAGGTGGTTTTTTCCATTCTTAATGATTTTTACCTTTCCGTCCGATTGTACGTATCATGGTACATACCATCTCTAATTTTAACAAACTTGAAATGGTCGAAAAGTTTATTTACATGGCAACAGGGCGATTAAACGAACATCAAACACCATTTAGAAAATACAACAAAAAACAAAATTTTAACGGCCCTTCTTATAGCAAAGCGTTAATCATTTTTTGAACACTCATGTTTGTGATTTTTTTAGAAATGTTTAAAAGATAACTCAAAAACTGAAGAGAACATGTAAGTGCTTTTGGAAATTTGATATCAAAAATCCAGTATGAGGTTATTATTATTATCAGAGCATCTTTAAAGGTTGTGCAATTGCACAACCAACACCTTTGAACAAAAATTGATATGGCATGGTCGGTAGCCACAACACATGGATACGGTGTTGTCACGGAGGTTTCGTTCTGCAAATTATTAGAGTAATTATTGATACGTAATATCAAGAAAAGTTACATTGATAAACATTAACATACCTGGTCAGAATATTGGATGAACATGTCTAACTTGCTATTAAATAGAAGTGGCACAAGGCACAAAGCTGAAGCAATTTCTAAAACAAAATTTACATTCAACAATGTCAAAAGTCTTTTAACAGAAATATATTACCCTTTTCAACAAAGTCAAATTGATGATTTATTTAACTGGTCAAATTGCGATACATAAACTCATTAATAAAATTGGTTTAAGTTCAATGGGACCAATATTTAATACGGAAATTAAAAACCAAAACTTAACTAATTCATAACGAAACATCAATTTCGACCTATAAAGATCATCATTAGTTCAAAAAATGTAAAAAATCAGAAAAGTTTTTTTAAGAATTAAAAAAAATTAAAAAACTTTACTTATACTAATCGGGTCCTGACTCGAAGACACAAAGTGAAGCCGCAATAAAACTGCAAGGCAAGCGGGACAACAGCTGACGTCATAATTATCAACGCGTAACGAAGATGAAAAAATGAACACTGTAAAAACTGTAGTGAAATCAAATACCGCAAACTCCCGCTAAGATCAAAAGGGTTGATGGAAAAGATCAACAAAGCCGCTCTAGTTCCTCTCAGTGTGTGCACTTTATACGATAGTAAATAAATAAATGGGTTTAAGGCTCAATTACAATTATAAAACAGAAAAATTTTATTCATATTAATTTTAGCATTTAAATAATTAATCCATCTATTTTCACACCAATCCAATAAAGTATTATTCGTTTGTTTTATAAATATAACCAAAAAGCATTCTGTGATATCAGGTTTAGCATAAAGAACGTCGAAATGAAATTTATAAAATGTTCAAGGAGGGCAGCTCGGTCATGTTAAATTTTGCAAGTAATTAACTTTATACACTGTGAGGAAACTATAGCGGCTTTTTTTTTTCTTGCAACCAACGCGTTCGATCTTAGCGAAGGTTTACGGTTTTTGATTTTACGACAAATTGTTAAACTGCACATTGCCCATTTAACTTGTTAAAGTTAAATGGGCAGTTTATTAATGAGTTGATACTTTTCATTCAACAATAAACACGTAAAGCGGAACATATTAAAAGCTTTCATATCTCATATACCTTCATCTTTTAGATGTTGCATTAAAGGTTCAGGTACCAATTTTAATTTTGAGGCTAATTGCTTTTTAATTTTAGAGAGTACATCGGGAGAAATATTCTTTAATTGATCTTCCAAATCGAATTTAAATATTATTTTTGCTTCATCAAACATCTGAAAGCCAAAATCTTGACTAACCAAAACGAAATAAAAGTGAAAAACACAGAATCAGCACGTTTAGTACTTACCACAACAGTGAATTGGAAAGCAGGATATTTAGCAATTATGGCATCTACTCCCAATCTGCCTTCTTGCGCTTCGTTTTGTCTGTACAAAAAAGTTCGTTCCATGCGATCTCGAATGATTTGCATGTTTTTCACATTTTTTTGCGACTCTTTCTGAATTTCTTTTATATAATTCATCAGGCTGTACTCATTTTCAACAATTTTCTGTACACAAACGATTCATTTCAGTAAAAGTAGCAAAAAATTCAGGTTTAAAAGCAACCACTAAAGAGGTTCCAAAAATTGATCTTTAAAAATTTATTTGGTCTTACTAAAAGAATTATCATAAATCAGTGGTTAAACCTCATGAAAACAAAATTTCCTTCTTTTTCATGCAAGCGCAAATTGCGCCCCCCTTCCTCATGCAAGCAGAATTCGCGGTCCCTTGAAAAAAACTCAAAACAATTTCATTCTCCATTCTCCAGTTTCGGCCAAAAGTCAAGATGAATAATAAAAAAAAATGTTTCACCTTCCATCAGCGTCCAATCAGTCCTAACGTAATGGTGTAGACTGAAAAATTCGTCATTTTTATGAAATGTATATTACTGAAAAATTTGTCATTTGTTTCTTGTTACCACCCAGTTATTTGCACCCCCCGAAAAGCCCTTCACGCACTCGCCACTTTAAGAATCTAGGTCAGG
This sequence comes from Diplosoma virens, assembly GCA_963680785.1. Lineage (NCBI taxonomy): Eukaryota > Metazoa > Chordata > Ascidiacea > Aplousobranchia > Didemnidae > Diplosoma > Diplosoma virens. The sequence continues at coordinate 36,969,746 of OY796881.1, read as the reverse complement.
GGTCACCAAACTACGGCCCGTCGAATGTTATTTCAAAGCAGCTAAATGCAATGATTTCTCGTAATACGGAAATAAATATCAAAAATTTAGTTATCACCCCACAAGAAATTTACCCATGTTTTTTTATTTTCTGTTTTTGATTACGATTTTCCACAGTGCATTACAGAGAGATCAGCAAATGATTCTTCACAGTAAATTGCCGCTCGCTTGAAGCGATTTGTTTGATCGTTTAGTTGAGTCTAGGTGGAGTGCGCTTTTGATATGGTCACACTTTTGATGAAAGCGATGTCTCTATATTGTCTATGGCCTGTATATATTGTGCAATTGCACATAGACCATCTGCTGAGTTGTACAAAAATTGTCAATTGTGTATTTCATGGTGAAAAAACAAGAATTATTTGCACAATACACATACCTCTGACGATACTGCCACAGGCCTTCTTTTTGCTGGTGTTAATTCGGTTTCTATTATTGGCGGTCTTGGATTTTTAGTTCCATACTTTTTTTTCATTTCCACAACTTCAGGCAAATGCACCATTGACCGCCTGGAATCCCTAAACTTTTGGCGAATGCCTTCCACCCACGTTCCCTGAAATAAATGTATAACTAAGTTTATAATAAATTTTAAGATTCTTTTACGTTAAAGAAAGGATTACATACTTCTAACTCGTCAAAGTAAAAGTGAAGTCTAATTAAAGACCTATTTCCTTGAAAATAAGAGTGTTCATTAAAATATTTACCACAAGTGAAGTCTGAAATTCTTGATCTGTCTATGGCATTATTTTTTGCAATGGCCCCCAATACATCACGGTGGGAAAAATACTGCTTTAAGGTAGCAAGTATGGGAACATATTGAAATGAAGAGTCATCCAAGCGAACTGTTTCTGGCTGCACCATTCCAAACTCAATACAATGTTTATTAAATATTTCTTTCGATTTTAAATCACTCCAAATCTTTACCAGGCTATCTTTCTCTAATGCAGGTATGTCATCAATATTCATATGTTCTTTTATATTTCGGCTTTGTAGTGCAAACAAAATATCTTTTTGGATCGACGTAAGTAATGCTATTGTATTATCCATTATGCTTAAATATGTTGCATGTGGTAGAACATATTTCTCCTTCAATTTTAGACAATGCTTGAATAATATGAGCTGGTAATTCGGTTCTGAAAAATTGTTTTCAATTTCTGGCAAATTATCCAAAAATATATATACCGGCACTCCTGTTTCTCTATCTCTATCAACATCTTTCTCATTATGATGGCCATACCATAATAACACATCAGAATGGTCCCTTTGCAAATGTTTTTCATAACTTCGAATGCTTGAATATGTTAAGTAACAAGAATTCAATTGGCAAGTGTACGCCAAAGATGTCATATGGTCATGTCTTAAGTGATGCAATAAAAGTCTTTTTTTTGCGATATAAGAGCAGTCTGGTAAAGGGTAAGAAATATCCATAATTAATTTTCAAATTACAAAAAATCAAGATCATACAATGGCAACTAAAAAGCAAATATAGTTCTATTTTAATCACCAAATAATTTTTAATTATTCACTATACTAAACTTAATTTAGCCAAAAAAAGGCCAAGTTAAACTGTGCCTCAACAATACGATCATTTTTAACCCATCAAAAATACACGTAACTTTCTTCTTATTTTTTAGTATATGTAGTAATTCTTGAGATAGTTTTTTAAAAAGTTACAAGTTTTTTGCAAAGCGTTTTTAATTTTGTGTCGCGATATTCCTATATAGAGCAGTGCTCCGCAACCAGTATGCGGCGGCACAGGGGTGTGTGGCAAGACGATGCTTTGTGTGCCGCACGATAATGATAATATATACGATGAAAATATTTTTTGAAAATGGAAAAATTTAATTTCTAGAAATACTGGACAACTTGCTGACTTAAACTCCAGGGAGACTCTCTAGCTTATTAAAATAAATCATGAAAAATTTTGTTTAAAATAATAACGTTTTTTACATTTTATCCACGTGTTCCAAAAAATTTTGAAAGTTTGTAAGAGTGTCATGAGAGAAAAAAATCCGGAGCATTGACTGCTTCAGACTTTTAAATTTAGTATTTTTAAGCAAACCAAACTCTTTTCAATAGGAAAAAATTTTTTTTCTGTTAACTTAGGGCAGTGCCCCACAATCTTTTTTCGCTTACGACACATTTAAAAAATCTCTAAATTTTGCGGCACACCTTTAAAAAAATTAAAAAAATCTAATCGACTTCACCAAATAGACTTCAATGATTTTTAAATTAATTAGAGAGCCTTGCACAAGCTAAAGTCAGCGAATTATCTTGTAGTTGTAAAGCTGAAATTATTCAAAAATAAAGACTCGTTTTGGGTCTCGTTCACCCTTTGCCGTTACTAACCTCGTAGGCTTAAGCGATTCACCAAAATTTAAAAGTTGATAAAGCAAGCATGGCGAATAAAGAACGAAACCCAAAACAAATTTTTTAAAAACGTATGATTAGATTATTGTTAAACCGTGGTACATTTAGCATCGTCTTGCGGCACATCGGTTGCGGAGCATTGACTTAAAGCTATAAAACAAAGTTAGAGCGATTAGAAAATGCTTGTATGTACGTCACAGAACTAAGTTTTTGTCTAAAAAATTAGATCGATGCAAAAACAACTGAAAGGATTTTTGAGACTTCGAACAAAAATTTCTTTGCTGGAGCAAAGGTCTAAAATGAGTCAATTATTTAAATACTTTTTAACTTTATTCTGATGATTTGCTAAAGTTTTTATGAACGAATTTCAGTCTAAACATTACAAAAATTGCACTTAAATTAGATAAAAAACAGTTATAAATAAAATTGCTTATTGGCAATTCAATAAAAAACTCCTTCATTTCCTTAGAAATTGATGATTTACGATTACGAACCCTATAAAAATGGCACATCTGCATGGCAATTAATGAATGCATAGACTATAAAACTTCAAAGATGTATGCACAAAACTACATTCTAGCATCTTAGTATCTTATTATTTGCATCCTCGCACTCTGATTGCTTGGTCTGACTGATTATTACGTTCACGCCGGGGCTTATTCATTTCGTCATTTTTTTTGAAAAGATCTATTAAAATGCCCAACGAAATGTGATTTGGTACAAATTAACGAGTTCTAAAATTCATTAGCTTTGGTTTGTTTATTTCGTTCTACGTCGCATTTAACTCCTTTTCGATACATAAACTCATTAATAAAATTGGTCAAAGTTCAGTGGGCCCAATATTTAATACGGAAATTAAAAACCAAAACTTAACTAATTCATAACGAAACATCAATTTCGACCTATAAAGATCATCATTAGTTCAAAAAATGTAAAAAATCAGAAAAGTTTTTTTAAGAATTAAAAAAAATTAAAAAACTTTACTTATACTAATCGGGTCCTGACTCGAAGACACAAAGTGAAGCCGCAATAAAACTGCAAGGCAAGCGGGACAACAGCTGACGTCATAATTATCAACGCGTAACGAAGATGAAAAAATGAACACTGTAAAAACTGTAGTGAAATCAAATACCGCAAACTCCCGCTAAGATCAAAAGGGTTGATGGAAAAGATCAACAAAGCCGCTCTAGTTCCTCTCAGTGTGTGCACTTTAAACGACAGTAAAAAATAAATGGGTTTAAGGCTCAATTACAATTATAAAACAGAAAAATTTTATTCATATTTATTTTAGCATTCTGCACTGTAGACCAACCACGAAATCCCAAGGCCCTGTCTCCAATAACTCTTTAAAAAATTTACTAAACTCTTTAAGTAAAAACTAATTAAATTCTCCAAACACTGACTTTTATAATATTAACAAAAATTAATAAATTAAAAAAAAATTAATAAATGTTTTACCGGTATACTTTTCTCCAACAGCTTCCTAAAAGAGTTTATTAATGAACTTAAGCGAAGTAGTCTAGTCTCCACGTAACATTATCACTTTTACTAGTGATTTAGTGAAAATGACTGAAGTGAAATCGTAACAATTGACTTTTACAAAAGTCGTTTGTGATGATTTCAAAAGTCAATTGGGACAATTTCCGTTTAATTTTGCCGTAACCTGGCAGACTAGTGGCACACTGGGATTTATGACGTTGAACACAGCTTTGGAAGTTAACTTTTTAAATATTTTTTTCTATTGTTCACTATTGTAGAAGCAGAATTTGAGAGACCGCTGCACAATTTTGAGAGACCGCTGCACAATTTTGAGAGACCGTTTCGGTTCCTCAAAACGCCTTAAAAAAACATTGTTCTGTGATATCAAGTAGCATTAAGAACGTCGAAATGAAATTTATAAAAATAATCAAGGAGGACAGCTTGGTTATTGTCATTCTTAACATTCTAAATTTGTTGCAGAATGAGCGGTGGTTATTTCATCGGGTAGAAATTTATTTTTTGTTTGTCCTCCGTATTGCATTTTGCAAAATTTACACTTTGCCACGTAAATATCATAATTTTTGCAAGTAAAATGTTGTTTAAATTAATTCAAAATTACTTGCAAAAATTTTAATTTAATTTAAAACAACATCTTTAAATTTAATTTTGAATTTAAAACGTATAAAGAAAAGTCGTTGGCAATAAAATGCTAATCGGTTGAATCTGCCTATGATAAAAAGTCTAAAAATAGATGAATGAACTTTGAAAAAAAATAAACATGTTAATTTCCACCCTTAAGGGTGTTTGCTTGTTCGATGCCAATGCGAATGATGGAAACAACCATCTTAAGTATATAATCACATCCTCGCTGCATGGAAATTACCATCTTTTTCTAAAAAATAACAGGCAGAAGGTGGTAAAAACCATGCTTTTCAAAATTTCCATCCATAAGGTTGTTAATTTCCACCCTTAAAAATACCCAAAATTTACAGTGCAGTTTGTGTCTGACCTAGAGTGGATAGCTCTTCAAACGATGTCATCGACTAAACGTAAAAATCTTTTTTACATTATAGATATGACTCGTGTATTTGCACAGTTTCGCACCACTAGCGGCCCGCGGGCTCAAAACTTTTTAAAAATAATCTTGAATGTAGAGCATCGTATGTTGTAAAAAAATATGTGATTGTTTCTGTAATTGAACCTTGGTATTTTTGTAAATGCAAGCTGTATACTTTTATGTTGATGAAACCATTCTATACTTTTGATGTTATAAGTAATCTTGCTAAGATTCATTTAAACTTTGATTTTTTAAAATCAAAATTAAATTGATTTAAATTGATAAATACGTATGAAATCAGATATGAGAGAAGCAAAATACTTGATTATTACGCTAGTTCAAAATAAGCTTTGTAATTCCTGGAAAAAAGTAAGTCTACCAAATTTGATATCGATAGTTTGGTAACAATTGTCTATATTTTTTAATTTGGGAATTCGTATTTAAGTAAATTCCAACTGACACCAATATTTTGATCCTTGAAAAAAGAGACTTTATCATAGAAAACTTCATGTCGCAGAACTTTATTACAAAACTTCATATCACAGAACATCATAACATAACATCATAACACAGAACCTTTTCAAAAAAATATTTATACAATTTACTGTGTATAATGTTTTATAATTACTAGTAGTTTTAATGAAGCGTTTGCATAGCAACTTACGTAAGTTGGCGAAGTTTCAGAAAATACAAGTAATTAAGCGAAACAGATTTATCAACTTATGAACTGCAGAGCATAATTGTCGCATAACCTTTTGTCTAATTGGAAATAGACACGACTTACTAAAATTATTCAATCGGTGGATTTTTGACGTTTTGATATTGTATAACCGTTTGATATATACAGTATATATAGGTTGGCTTTCACAACAAATACGTGAGTTGTATTTATCGGCGTTTGCAATTACAGGCAACAAAGAATCAAATGCAAATTGTTCGATTGTGTTTGATAAACACCAAAGTTTCGCGCATAACTTATGATAACTTTTTTAAACAGCAACAAAGCGGACTGCTTTATTTTACAAAAAATAATATGATGATTGTCGAGAATTAATTAAAAACTCATAGAATTTTACTGTATTGTTATTAAAATTGAAAACGATGTTTAACAAAATGATTTCATATTAAACTTTGTTTCACAGCACCATTCAGAATAATTTTAAATCTTAAACAAAGTCTGTGATTTATTGCTTTCAAAAGATTATGAAGCTTTTGGTTATTGTTGTTATTATTGCTGGTGCTATTTGCTTTGTGCAATCAGGTAATTTACATATGGTTAAAATTTGCTTTTTTATATTGCTAGTTGCGCTATAATGATAAAATATTTTTTAAAATTTCGTTGACTTCATCTCTAGTGATAAAAACAGCTAAAACATTCACCCTATTTAAAACGATAAACTTTTTTTTTAGGTAAAAGCAATCAATCTGAACAATCTTCTCATATGGATCATCAAAGGCGGAATTCAAGTTCATTTCTGATTACAAAAAATTTAATGACCGAAAAACTGACCTTGAAGGTAATGCATAATACTGTATATCAATGCGAAAAAATGCTTAAAATATCAATTACCTTGTTTTGTATAAGGAATAAATTAGTTGGAAAAAATCCATGTAACATAGTACATCATATCATTGCATGAAGTAAAGTTTTAATAAATTTTTGTTTTTTGGTAATGCCTTCTGCCTTTCCTAAATTTCTCAACTGACGTTTTTTATCTCTTCTTTTCTGTCAGCGTTTATTGCCAAACAAACCACCTAAACACTATTTATCTAACAATAAATTTATATGTTTTGTAGAAATGTCGTAAATTTTGTTTGAAGAATCGTTTTACAAGAAAGTTTTTCTTCAGATGTCGTCTATTCCGGATAGATTCTAGTAAGTGATTTTACTTAAAACTAATTGCATTTGTAAGAATATTAAATAGTCATGAGAAAAAATGGAATTATATCTTATTTCTTTTGATTAAAAAATTAATTTCTCTACATTGGTAAACTTTTCAGCTTTAATATCATATGATTCGCAAAGCTTTTTTGTTTTATGTAAAAATATCTTTGTTTCTATTTGTATTTTATTTATTGAACAGATAAAACAATTATGACAAATAAATAGTTTTGATTACAAACAAAACAAATTCGTCGATTTCCGATTTGCCTACACTTTTAACTTTCTGCAATGTTACTTTTGATAAAAATTTATGCAAAAAAAGTGATTTTGTTGATTTGTTTTCAGGTATCACCTGTAAGCGTTGCAGAGAAGAATATGAATGTTTCCGGAAAAGCACTTTGTTCTGAAAAAGAATTGAAAAAACAGTTTTAAATTAAACAATATGTTTTATTTTATGATCTCCGTTTTGCGCTGTTATACATTTTTACGTAATGATGTGTTTAGTTTTTGTTTTTAATTTAAGTGCTTTGTTAGTCTAATGATTAAGATTTGTTTTTTTAACCACTTCGAGACGGTATTTTTCTGCGTTTGTAATTTTTCAGCAGAAGTTTTCTTTTTATAATATTTGACATTAGTAGCGTAAAAAACAGTGGTCAACAAATCTCTAAGTACTTGTTTATCAGGTTACATTTGAATACAATTTTTTTGCTTTGATTAGCGCTCGCTTTAATTTTAAGCGTGGAAAGATCAATAAAAGAAACAAAGAATGCTTTATTTCACGCTCGTTGACGATATTATGATTTTATAAATTTCATTACAGAGAAACGAATGTAAGAGAAACGAAGACTATCTTTGTTTCTTTTATTCTAATGTTACCAGCGTGTCTTGACGGGCAAGAAGTAAATGAAAGAAAGATAGCGCTCGTTTTGCTCACATTTTTGCTGTAGTGTAAATGGTCCTCAACAACAAATAAAGAAATGCTTTATTTCCACGCTATAACCCGACTTAGCACCTAATTAGAAATCATTGTTTGACCCAAATTCAACTATGAATTACAATTGTACATTGTTTGATTTCGTTATTATTGTTTAGCTAGAAGAGCCGCAAACGAAAGGTCGGCGAGCCACAATTTGCCCACCGTTGCATAGTCAAAAACGTATTGTTTCGGCAGCGTGACCTAACAGGTAAAAGCGCCGTATTGATGGCAAAGCGATCGACGCGGTCGGAATTTAAAACCTATTCTCGTTGTTCTGTAGTCTTGAGTAAAACAGTTTCCTCTGCTTGTCGTTCTTACAAGCAGGTCTAAATTTCACTCATATATCTAAATACAAAGTAAAAAACCAAATGAAAATTTTCAATCAATCAGATATAGCAGTATCTTGGCATCTCCAAAAGTAGATCCGGATGATTACTTGACAGTTGTCCTAAGTTTAACGCCTCGGCCGTTTTTCTGTGAGTTAAAAAGATGAACAAAGATGATATTAATAATAATATGATACAGTAAATTAAACCATAACTGGTTTAGATAAATTCCGCCGAAGGACGAGACCCTTGCTCCCCCATAAATCCACCCTTGTTTGATGGCAATCTCGAAAGCATGAAACCACACAAAGACCAATGCCACAAACATCACACTGATATCTGATATAGTTTCATTCTTAACAAAAGAGACAAGATTAGTAGCTTTCTTGCAAATCAGTGGTCTACAAACGCCAGTGCACAGCACAAAAAGTAAATATTCTCAAGGATTTCTGTGTTGCTAGGCAACCGAAGATGCTTCGCCATGATTTGTTTGCCAAACTTTATTCCAAAAACACAATAAAAAGCAAAACGTGTATATACGGCATCTGTACTTTTGGCCAACCGCTGTGATGTACATATACGTCGCCCATCCTCAAACGCTAAAATAGTGATGATGTATATATACGTTTCCCGTCTCGAAGTGGTTAACCCTTTAAAGGACAGTGGTATATATGTGTACCATGATTGTGATTGAATGTAACAAAAGCACTTTTGTGAAGGCATTATAATTCTGATTTTTAGATATTTTTGACGTTTTTGTTGAATCATTGTCGTTTTATTTTACAATCAAATTCTTCTATCCCTCAAAGAATTAATAATAAAAAAATAAAATTTTAAGTCCTAAAATTCTAACAATTTTGGCCGGAACAACAGCAACTTTGGCTTATAAAAAATAGTTGTGATTATAAACATTTATCAAACATACATCCGTCTCAACCATACAAGTACGATTGATTTTTTTTGATTAATTTAATTTGAAAACAAATCAAGCACCTTTTTTTGTTTAATTTTAAATTAAATTTTTTACCTTTTGTTTTTTTTGAAAATAAGCCGCAAAAAACCTCATTAAAAAATGTAACCTTTGATTTTCAAAGTCTAGAAATCATTGTAAAACTTTTTTTTGTTAAAATTTTTTGTTTATCAACAATTTTGCAAGAATTTTCCGCTGGGTTTTACTTGATATCAAAATTGTTGCTCTGGAATGTAATGAGGTTTTACGTGAATGATGTAAAAAATCAGCTATATTTTACATTATAATTTTGCTTTAAGCATGGAAACTGGGAATAAGACTATTAATACAAATTTTTTTATCAAATGTATAATATTGAATTTATCTTTTTTAAACAAGTAACTTTCAATTTGATTTTGTAACGAATATGTTAACAACATATATACATACATAACCAAATTGTCTCAGAATGCTGGTACAGTGCTCGATAACCAAGTTAGAGCAATTTATTTAAATTAAAACACTACAACAAAAAGGTTGAAACCACGACAGTGTGTTTCATCTTATAGAATCGTCAGGTGGTTACTAGAAAATTAAAAATGCAGTTAGTTTTAGTAGAAAATAATGTGTAGTTAGATTAGTCAAGCAAATAATACAATTCCTGTGACGTCATAGAAATAAAAATATAAGAAATGCAAGTATGGAAGTTTGCATTCATTTAAAAATGAGGGAAGGCGAGTTTGGTGTGTTGAAAAAGGTATAAAAAGAGAAAACTCTATAAAGTAATAAAAGTAAAAGGGAGAAGACTGTCAGCTTTATAAGGTAAAAAGGTAAAGCGAGTGAAAGACAGTTCAAACGATAGTGAGAGATACAAGCGGATTAAGACGGACAAGAAAGTACATGCAAAAGAGGGGCGATCCAAGTATACAAAATTAGGTAGATCATTTATTTAATTTAAACTGGATTTGTTTTAGTGGCGGCATATATCGTTTGTTAGTTTGTAATTAAAAATCTTATTCAAATAAAACTAAAATAAAAATAGAAAATTAAAATTCTATTTCAATAAGATTTCTAACTGCCGCCTGACGGACCCGGACAGGCAAAACAGTCTGTGGTGGTACGTAAAATAATGTAAAAATATGGTCTAAAATTCAATGAAACTGTTACGACTTGACGTCATGAAACACCTTTTTCTGAAGAGCACCGACCAAAAATTTTCATGTACGTATATGTATATAACCGAATTGTCGCACAATGCTGGTGCAGCCCTCGTCAAGCAGGTCAGAGCGGTTTAGATTGAAACATTACAAAAAAATTACAAAAAAATTAACCAAAACCACAACAGTTTGTTTCACCGCAAGGGCCATCAGGTGGTGTGCAGGGAATACAGTAAAATAAAACACAACTACAAGGAAACAAGGTGAATTAATAAAGCAGTAATAAAGTGGGTATGGCTGCACGTTATCCACTATCTCCTAGGCCTGCCAAAAATTTGACAACAATTTATAAGACGTGAAATGCGAGAAAATGCTGGAATTGTCCCGTGACAAAGCAATGAGCAGTCAAAAGGCGAAATGATAATCGGTAGGGCAACCAATTTTTGACCAAAAAATCTTGAAATTTTGACCTTATTTTGATCAATAAGTTCATGCGCTTGCAACTGTGCAAAATGTAAAAATTTTATTAGAAATCAAGCTGTTAGTAAGAAAGTCTTCTTGTTTTCAATGAAATAACACAAAAACGAAAAAGCATGAAAGACTCAAGCAACTACAGGTAAGAAACATGTAACGAAAGTTGCTCGAAAAAGAACAAGAGATGAGTATGCAGTATCTTTTACCAACCTGAAGCACTAACAGGATTACGCGGTGTTGTACTTTAGCATCAAGTAGTGCCTCACGTTACTGTCTTTAAAGTTTCTGTCTCTCTCCAGAAGTTTTCGTAAAATAGAGAAGTTTCTCTCTACTGACGCAGAGGTTGCTTGGGAGTTGCTTAGCAGCCTGTACAAATGTGGCGAAATATCACCTCGCCCCATTTTCACAATGCAGTTGATTTCTTTCCTTGACATTCTTTCTTGAATATATCTTCCAATTTAGCAGCCATCAACACCAAAGTCAAGGGACGTCATTTTTTGGTAAGCTTCTCGAATGGTGCAACGGCTGTCTTCCATCTTCTGAATTGTGTCAACTAGTGCACTGTACTGCTCCTCTATTTCTACAAGTTGAGAAGCTAAATTAGGAGCTTTTACAGCCTCTTGAGCACGCCGCACGAGGACACCACCATCATGAAAGCCTTCCAAAATTTTTCTTACTTCTGAAAGATTTCTTGAGTAATAGAAAGCAGCTGTCAACCAACTGCCCCATCTAGTTACAACTGTGGAGGTTGGTGAATAAAAGTCAAAAACTCTTCTTGACCTGTTCTTTATGATCACTGCTTTTACCCTGGCAACCAACTCATCAACAGCAGGGTAGTTAGCTCTCACTTTCATAGCACAATTATGCAGAAGATGAGCCATGCATGTTACCTGGAAGAGCCTGGGATATAGTTTTTTTACAGGACTCCAGCAGCAGTCATATATCTCGCTCCGTCAGTTAACAGCAAGTGAAAGTTTTCTCGTGCAACACCAAGACAGTGAACTGCATCGTCAATTTCTCGAGTTACGATGTTACTGTTCACAGACTGCAAAAGAGACTTATAGTTGAATAGTAGCGTTTTTTCTGGAGCTGTCAACTTACCAACTAAGATATTCAAAAACTCTGCCATTTATGTCACTCTCATGCACAACCATAAACATTTCTTGATCTTTCAAATAATCTTTCAATCGTAATGCTTCTTCTTCAGCTAATTTCTTAACTTTCGAACGACATTTTCCCTCGGAAGATAATGAATTACCAAGCTGACAGGTGGCAATTTCTCAACTTGTGCAATGATATGTCAGCACAAAGAAACGCCTTAGTAACTTTTTCGCAAAATCCGGTATAGGAGTTTTAAGAAATGTTTGTGTACTTGTCTTTCCATGTAAGAAACCTCTTTGGTGTTTTGCCGCGGTGTGAATCCACCATAAACTTTTTGTTGCATTTTACTATGCAGTCACAGACTTTGCAAAAGAGTTTACCTTTAGGTGTTGAGGTAAACTCAGAAGCGTATTTATGCAGTATACTACGAACTTTGGAAGAATATGATTGCTTAACCTAAGGCATGATAGCTAAAAGCAAACGAAAACACCAGTAAATTAAAATTCAACACTGTATGCACAATGACTTGAGCATTTAACTAACCTAGAAGAAAGACCACATTACCTGCCTTCCACGCCCAGTCTACTTAATATTCAATCGCCGATTAGTTGGCAATACAAAACTATTACGTCACAATTTGCACAATAGACCAACTGAAAGCTGAGACATGTGAAAAAAATGGTGGTAAATTAACCAATCCAAACGGCAAAATCTAGCCTAGCACAACCTACCTAATTTATTCTAACTCTGAATTTTGACTTTTTTTTGACTTAGTAACTTTGAAACCTCTCCTCGCATCAACCTGAAATTTAGTTTGTGGACGTTTCATCACTTCTAAACAAGGCAGAAAAATTTGACTTTATTGACTTTTGGTTGCCCTAATAATCAGAGTAGTGGAATGTTTTGACAGCTGGGTGCAAAAAACTGAACGAGAGCGGGAGTTTAATATGAAATTAAAATAGAAAAGTTGCAAAAAATATACAGAAAATATAAAAATTGTCAAAATTTTTCAAACTACCGAAAAACTAGGAAAAATTTCTTAATTTAAATTTGTTTGTATGTCGGCATTTTCCATTTAGCTCAAATTTTTTGTTCAGAGAAGTGTATGGGTTCACTTGGAGAATGGCGAGTTTCTCTGATAAGCAGAGATTGCACCATTTAGCTCCTGAGTGGTAAGGGGTGGTAAGGGGTAGTGCGGGTCGCGATGTTCCATTCAATACAAGGGTTTTGTCCTGTGTCTTTGAGCTGCGGGAAAGCTTTCGACAGTTCGGTTGCGTTGTATTTCTGTCGAAACTTGAAGCTTTGATTATGGTTGTAAAAACGGGTTTTGAATTCCGTTTCACAACAACCATAATAGTCTTTGCAACGTCGCCAGATTTTAAGGTGGCTTTGTAAATGATAGAAGATTTTTGCAGCAATTGCCTTTCAAAGGGAAGCTAGTTTTGTTTCTGTAGTTGCAAGGTGGTGTGATGCAAGCAGATTCATTCTTGTTTGATAACAACTTTTTGTTGTGCCTGGATATTATGGCTGCCATTTGGGCATGCAGCTCTTGCTCACTTTTATGTTATTCTTGTTGCATACCTCGTACAAATGGTGATGGGGAGGAAAGTGCTTAGCGAGCAGGCGCAGAAATTCTCTGCCAATGTTGATTTTCACATTCATGCTAAATGGTAGGTTAAACCATACGATGTTTCGTTTTCTGGCTTTCCTCGGTTTACGGTTGTGGTCGTTTTTATACACCAATTCACCAGAATGCCCGCTTCGTCTCATTGCCTCCACGTAATCTGGAATTGATTTGGAAAATTTATCGCAATTGCAAGAGAGAAGAGACAAAAGTTTGGCGAGAATAGATGGAAGTTGCTTCTGGATGGTTGGAGGATGATTAGATTGTTGGTGTATGTAGAGTGGCTGGTCATTAGGCTTGCGGTAAAGCCAGTATTTTTCCGACTTCAAATTAAACGTGGCGTCGAGAAAGTCGGTCTGGACGGGATTGGTGTTGGCTGAGATGTTTAAGCCGTACCGTTGGAAAATCTTTATGATTTTTTTCTTGATGCGTTCTGATTCTGGACCAGAAGCATTTTCCAAGATGGCCAAACCGTCGTCTCTGTATAGGCTTACGTTGTTTTTGCCGACAAGCGGGGCTATTAAATTAAGCATAAATAGACCAATTAAATTGCATACTTCGGCTCCGTTGTACAAGCCCATCGTGACATCAAAAAGTGAGCCATCGTTCTTGATCCAGGTACTGTCTCTGCTGAAAAGAAGAGATTTTCTGCAGTGATGGATGATATTGATGGAATCTTTGCTGATTGTAAAAAATTGCTTGGCAAACGTAAGGGTGTTATCAAGCAGTTTTTCCGAAATAGATGGATAAAAATTAACAACATCAAAAATCAAAAATTTGTCATCTTTTCTTGTTGGGGAAATCTTTGAATCAAGTAATCACTGCAGGCGTGTTTTGTCACTGTTGTAGGTCAGTAGACTGCCGAAGAACTTTATTAATTTTTTGCAAAATTTGTTTGCTTATTTTGCCAAGATTAGACTTGGCAGGATTTATTAATCTGCGTTTTATGTTATTTGGAAAATTTGGTTTGTGATCTTTTATTGTTATGAATGCTTGATTTTCTGGCAGCTGCTCAATTCTGTCATCCAATTTAAGTTTTTGAGCAAGCTGCTTTGCTTCTAAATTGATATTTCTTGTGGTATTACGAGTATCATTAATTTTCCGGTACTTAGTGGTTATACAATCCTGTAGTAACTTTTCGTAGTTTTTGACTTCAACCTTGGTAGTTTTATCTGCGGAGACATACAAAGCTGTAGACGTGTTGATGGTTTTTGCGTCTTTTGCTGGTTTTGCTTGGAAAGGGCCATTAACTCGTCTAAATTTTACCCAGCGGGCCATGTTGTATCTCAGTTGTAGAATTCACTCGATTTATCTCTGATCATATATGCAATACCTGCAATTTTGCCACGCTTATTTTTACAGAGATAAATCAAGGTTTTATCTGATGTGTATATATATACATGGTTTATCTTTGAGAAAGTCAAAGATGTTCTTTTTAATATGAATTATACTTGATTTATAATTGTTTTACACTTGTTTGTTTACATTGATAAATCAAACATGTTATATGTATTTTATATCTTTCATTCGATCAAAGTTATTTTTTTTAATATGAATTATACTTGTTTTATAATCGTTCTATACATATATGTTTAAGTGGGTAAATTATACGTGTTATTGGTATTTTATATCTTTAATTTGGCCAAATTTTTTTGTAAAAAATGAATTAAATTTAATTTATAAGTACTTTGCATATATGTATGTTTACATACGTATGTCACGTATGCTTAAAACACATTAGAAATTGTTGGTTCTCTTCAGAAGAGCGCTTATGACTTCAATTATCAGAGCAATTATTCCTATTTAACAGAACACAAATATTAAAAAAAAAACATTATTGAAGTAGTCCCGACAGACTGTTTCGCCTATGCCGCTCATTAGGGGACAAAGCATCTAAACAAAGCAATACTAGTTACGTTGAACAAAAATAAAATAAACAAAAATTAAAATTAAAAGTAAAAATAAATGTTACGTCTCAGATAAAAACTCACATTTAAGAAAAAGAATGCTACAAGAAATTACGTATGCTTTATGTATTTTCTATCTTTGATAAGCCAATTTTGTTTTCATAAAAACGCATTGTTATAATTAATTTACATCTATACTTATATGTTTAAAGTTCATATGTATATTTAAATATGTAATATGCAGTAATGACCTTACAAAAAGGGGGAAGGAAGTTCAAGAAAAATAGGTGGGGCTACTTTTTGTGTTCCAAATTTTTTGGGGTCCCAAAAAAAGTGATCTCTAAAAAATTTATTACTTTAGGGGCACCATTTTTTAGTGCTCCAAAGTAAAGTGAAATCTAAAAAACGGTCATTACTTTAGGGGCCACCATTATGGTGCTACTATAAAGAAATAGAGCAATATATTGCTTTGTGGGACGAATTTTTGACGTTTTTTAGAATGCTCTTAGAAGGTTTTTAGAATTTTTTTAGCTCTGCCATATACGGCAAGACCAAGTATACCTTTCTTGTTTTATCGAAGAGATATCCTTGCACGGGCCACATTTGGTAATGTCAATGATGCGTTTATTGATTTTTCATATGTGTATAATGAAGGTAGAAATATTTTTTATTGTAATCTCTATAATTATCCTCCTGACTCACAGGAAAAAGTCGGAAACCTTATACATGGCACAACCATCAAGCAATTATCCCGACCTGCTTTTAAAAATATTAAGAAATTGTTATAAATTTTAATGTTTTTTAGCAACGTAAAACAATGTTTTTGCAATCGCTAGTAGCCTAAGACGATGCTCTACTACTTAATGAAAATAAACACTTTATTTTTTGATTATTCAACTGCAATTATTTCAAATATTTTACTTAATCTCTGTTTAATTTTTTATAATTTTTTTTGGTGTTTTATGGCTGCTTGTAATAAAAAATAACTTTCACTTAATTTAGGAGCATAAAATTTGGATCGCTTAACTAATTTCAGAACAAAAAGTATACGCAATATACTTTGAAACATAGTTTTATTTAGGACGTTCTGGTATTATAACTCATTCCATTATCAACTGCGTAAAACTTCTTCTTCTTCTTCTCCTTTCGGCCTTTCCCTTTAGTCAGGGGTAACCACAGCGTATCATCATTCTCCACATCTTTCTGTCTTCAACATCCGTCTCCTTCACACCAACTTCCCGCATATCTTCCTTTACTGCATCTAAAAATCTTCTCTTTGGTCTCCCTCTTTCCCTCTTTCCCGGTAACTCCATTTCCATCATTTTTCTTCCTACATACTCTTGGTCTCTCCTCATGACATGTCCATACCACCTCAGCCTGCCCTCCCTCATCTTCATTCCTAACTGTTCAACCTTAACAGTACTCCTGATGTGTTCGTTTCTAATCTTGTCTTTTCTCGTCATTCCCATAGTAAACCTCAACATTTTCATCTCTGCGACTTCCATCTCTTCTACTTGTTTTTTTGTGACTGCCACTGTCTCAAGTCCATACACCATTGCTGGTCTTACCATTGAACTGTACACTTTTCCTTTTACTCTAGCTGGTAACCTCCTATCGCAGATTACTCCTGATCGTTCCATCCTGCCGGTACTCTCTTCTTTACCTCCCTCTCACAATCACCACTTTCTTGCACCGTTGATCCTAAATACTTAAATTCCTTTACTCTTGGCACTTTTGCATCCTCCTTCTTTACTGTTTCGTCATCATTTCCTCCATTTATGCAAAGATATTCGGTCTTTGACCTACTTACTTTCATCCCTCTTCTTTCCAATGCATACTTCCAGGATTCTAATCTTCGCTCCACTTCTTCCCTGGTCTCTTCACAAATCACAATATCATCAGCAAACAGCATCGTCCATGGTGGTTCTCTCCTTACTTCATCCGTTAGCCTGTCCATTATCACTGCAAAAAGGAATGGACTTAATGCTGATCCCTGGTGCAGTCCAACCTTGACCTTGAAACTTTCTGTAGTTCCTACTGCACACCTCACCACTGTTTCGCTTCCCTCATACATATCCTGTACTAGTCGCACATACTTTTCCACTATTCCGGATTTTCTCATGCAGTACCACAGCTCTTCCCGTGGAACCCTGTCGTAAGCTTTCTCTAGGTCCACGAATACACAATGTAGCTCTCTTTGACCTTCCCTGTACTTTTCCATCAACATTCTCAGAGCAAACACGGCATCGGTGGTTCCCTTTCCTGGCATAAATCCATATTGCTGTTTGCTGATCTCCACTCTATCCCTTAACCTTGCTTCAATAATTCTTTCCTATACCTTCATTGTGTGGCTCATTAGCTTTATTCCTCTGTAGTTTCCACAGCACTGTGCATCCCCTTTGTTTTTATAGATTGGAATAAGCACACTCCTTCTCCATTCTTCTGGCATCCGTTTACCCATTAATAGTCTGTTGAACAGTCTGGTCAAAAACTTTATCCCCATCTCTCCCATGCACTTCCAAACTTCTACTGGCAACTCATCTGGCCCAACCGCTTTACCTTTTTTCATCCTTCTTAGTGCATTTTTTACTTCTTCTCTACTGACACAATTTACCTCTTCGTTAACCACTTCTGCTTCCTCTGTCCTAGGGTCTCTATTATTTTCCTCATTCATCAGTTTCTCAAAGTACTCCTTCCATCTCTTTAACACTGCTTCTGAATTTATCATAACATTACCATTTTCATCCTTTATAACCCTCACATGCTGTACATCTTTCCCTGCTCTGTTTCTCTGCCTAGCCAATTTGTACAACTCTTTTTCACCTTCTTTTGTTTTCAATCTAGCATACAAATTGTCATACACACGTCCCTTTGCCATTGCAACTGCCTTCTTTGCCTTACTCTTCTTTTCTTTGTATATATCTTTTTAGTATTTTCATCTCTTATTTTGTCCCATGCTTTCTTTGCCTCTTTCTTTTCTTTAATGCTCTTTTGAACTTCCTCATTCCACCACCAAGTCTCCTTGTCTCCTTTTCGTTTTCCAAATGTCACTCCCAGTACAGTTTCAGCTGTTTTTCTTAGCATTTCTGCCGTTTTGTCCCACTCATCAGGTAACCCATTCTTGCCTCCCAAAATCCTGGTCACCTCTTGTCTAAACGCTTCTTGACAGCTTGTCTCTTTTAGTTTCCACCATCGTATCTTTGGCTTTACTTTCTCTGCTTTTTTCTTTTTCACCATAAGAGCCATTTTGCACACCACCATACGGTGCTGCTTTGCGACACACTCATTCAATATTACCTTACAATCGCACATTTCCTTAAGGTTTCTCCTTCTGCACATCACATAATCTACTTGGGTACTTTTTCCTCCACTCTTATACGTCACTCTGTGTTCATCTTTTTTCTTGAAATAAGTATTGACAATCGCCAAATCCATCCTTTTCCCAAAATCCACAACCATTGATCTTTCCTTATTTCTTGTTCCAGCACCGTACCTCCCCATTATTTCCTCATCCGCTATGTTTCCTTCGCCCACATGTCCATTAAGGTCTGCACCAAGAACTATCCTCTCTTCTTTTGATATACTTTCAATTAATCCATTCAGGTCTTCCCAAAAATCATTTTTCTCCTCCATGCTGTTGTTAACCTGTGAAGCATATGCGCTTACTATATTTAGGATGGACCCAATTACCTCCAGCTTCATGGCCATCAGTCTGTCTGACACCCTCTTCACTTCCAAGACACTTTCAGCCAGCTCCTCCCTCAGCACTATCCCTATCCCATTTTTTCTTCCATCAGCTCCGTTGTAGAATATTTTGCATCCACCTCCAATGTTCCTTGCTTTACTACCTTTCCACCTTGTTTCCTGTAGACATAATATGTCTGCATTCCTTCGCTCCATCATATCTGCCAGCTCTCTTTTCCTTCCAGTCATCGTTCCAATATTTAAAGTACCCACCCTTATGAGTGAGCATCTTCCTTTCCATGCTTCTCGCTGCTTCTTCACTCGCTTTCCTCCTCTTTTTTTGCTCTTATTTTTACAATGTTTAGCAGTAGCATAATTTCCACAGGTGCCCTGCTGTGCGACACCTGAGGTGGTCGTTGGTAACCCGGGCCTCGACCGATCCGGTATGGATTGACAATGATTACGCATTTGTTTTCAAGTTTTTAAAAATATTAAAAACTTTATGTCTGTATATAATATAATATATAATATAATCTATATAATATAATATATATAATGTACAGTATATAATAATACAAAATTTATTTAATCACTGTTTAAAAACCACAACAGTCTGTTTCATCCTTAGAATTGTCAGGTGGTTACCAGAAAATTAAAAACATAGTTATTAGTGGTAAAAATATGCGTATGAAATAAATGTTACGTAGTTAAATTAAACAAACAATACGAATTTTATGCAGGGTTGCCAGAAGGATTTTTTAAAAAGTAACAAATAATATGGCCAAAAAGTAACAAATCCGTTGAAAAAGTAACAATTTTTTAAAAATAAAGTCAATATGGGAATACACATAACTAATGATAATATGTATTTACTTATTTTTTAAAATATTACAAAGAACATGCATTTACTTACCCTTTAGATCCTAGAAAGTAGCGCTTTCATCAGTAGCATCTTCTTTTTTATACAAATTCGCTGCACACATTAGTTTCAGTATCTCTTCTGAAGGTTTCCATTTTGTATAATCCGTCTCACTAATTAGGCTTTTCGAGTAAAGTAGTGAATTTATCGTATGAGTTTTTAGTAACGATTTATTTTTAGTTTTGATAATATTTAGAAGCGAAAATATTCTCTCGGCACATGCAGAGGAATGAGGCAATGCAAGAAGGCTCTTCATTAATTTTGATAATAGTGGATATCGAAATTTTTCACCAACTTTTTCATTTGAAACATAATACCAAAAGAGTTTGGTTTCTTTTTCAGTATTGTGGTTTGAGTCTTCTATTGTAAGCTCTCGCCATTCCATATTTAAGGCTTCGTGATCATTTTCTGGTATGATATTGGGAAACCGCAATGCTAAAGGAATGATTGATAATGGTTTTCCCATATTAACATTTTCAGGAACTAATGCCTCTAGTAATTTTAAGTTTCTGAATGAACTATTTGACAAGAATCTATTCAACATTTGCTTCATCAATTCCACATAAAAGTTCAAGATATTAATACGAAATTGTTGCAAGTCTCTGTTACTGATTTTATCAGTATTCTATAGGTAGATACTTTCTGCTTTTGCACCGAAATAAATTTTTCTTTTTATATTTGAAGAATTATGAGGAATTTGGAATTAATCAATAAAAAAAAAAAAAATAAATAAATAAATAAATAAATTTTTTCTATAGGAAGATAGTTCGAAGGATCGGCAACATCAATATCTGACACATTTTTGTCCTTAATTTTTTCTCTTTTTATGAAGAACCCAAGAATGGTTCTGCAATTAGTGTTAATAGAACTTCTTAGCTTGTGCAAACGAAAGGTTTCTGCTTGAAATTCTATATTAAGTTTATTTACCATGGTTAGAATGAAGGATAAAAAGAGATAATACATCCTATTCCGGACTTTTTGTTATTGTTCTAATATCAAAGCAGCCGATTTAACATTATCTTCTAACGAAGCAGAAGTAAAAAACAAAATAAGCGCATTCCATTGATCAAGTATCCTATTTACAACTTGCTCTAAACATAACCATCTTGTGCAGCTAACATGCAAAATATTTCTAGGATTGCTATCAGTAAATTTCTGAAACTCTTTGTATTCAGTAAGACGTTTGGGCTATTTGACAAATAGGAATAAATACCCCGAGCTAAATCTTCTAATTCATTAGGGAGTTTTAGACAAGCCTTTGTGAGCACAAATGTATAGAATGACAAATGCATCCTTCCACGTATAATGCTGGAACTTTTTGTTGTAACAAGTGTTGAACCCCATTTTTTCGCCCCATCATTACACTGGCGTTATCGCTTGCAAATCCTATAAGATTATCGAATGGTATTGCATGTTTTTCAAAAAAATTCAATAACTAATCAAATAAATTTTACAACTCCTGAAGCACTGCAATCTGTTACGCTATATTTTATCTCTATATTTATCCTCCTGACTAGCAGGAAAGCGACGGAGGCGCTAATACATAGGGTAGGCAATTGCCCCGACCTGCTTCCGGGGATACCAAGATATTGCTGTCCGCTTGCAATTTAATAGAGATATAACTGTAATTTAGAACTGCTTGCCAGGACCACCAAACAGGGGAATGTTCCGTAAAGTGTCTTTCCCAAGGACACAACAGAATGGCGCGAGTGGGTTTTGAACCGAGACCGTGTTGGTTACGAGTCCGGTGCTTCAACCACTCGACCACGCTGCCGACCACCGCTAATTAAAGCAAGATATTTATCAACAGTTTTTCTAGGAGTTGAATCTTAGTATCTACATATTAATACAAGTTGCTTCACGGTAGAAATATCAGTAGTTTCATCAATTATAAAAAAAAAATTTACATTTCTTTAGTATAACAATAAGTTCATCTAGGTAATGCTATACCAAAAACAGCTTGAAAAACTCCGGTTCATTTTGTACGCGCACATTTTATACTTCTGCTGATAATTGAATCTTCACAAACATTTGAAATAAGTTCTGGCAAATGATCCAAGATTGATATTGGTAAGTTGTGTTCAGGTACAAAGGCGCATAGTTTAAGCTCAGCGGCTGCAACCTTTTTTGTGTGAAGCGATGCTGTTTTTGATTGCATGAAGTGTGTTAGCTTTGAGTAATTTCGCCGAAAATTTCTGTTTTACAGAATGCTTTGTTCTCATTTACTTTACTAACTATTACAGTAAGTTCCCCGCGGTCTAAAACTCCGTGTGGCTGTCTCCGGAAACGTACGCGCCCTTGTTTTGATTTAATTTAAATTTGTATTAACAAGATATAAAAACGATGCGAAATATGACGAACTAAATTGGATGGAGGAAATAAGACAAAATGAGATGGACGAAAATAAAATGGACGAACGAAATAAGCAGGATGGACGAAATAATATGGTCGGACGGACATAAAATGGACGATCGGACAACCGGACCGTTTTCTATAAATAAACGTAAACACAACTGTAGACTGACGCGGAGCAGACCGACAAAAACTAGCAATATCGAACAGTATCTCTAACAGTATTATAAACAAACCAAAAGCCCCAACAGCACTCCCAACGGCGTCCAACAGTATTTTGAACAGTGACTCCACAACCGCTACACAAACGCTGAAGCAGCTAACTGGATATCTCACAAATTTACACCCAACTTATAGACAACAAATTAGCAAGCGAGCGCGGTGAGATAATGAAAAGGTCCGCTCAAGGCAATAACAAATTAGCAAGCCAGCGCGGTGAGATAATGGAAAAGGTCAGCTCAAGGCAACAACAAATTAGCAAACGAGCGCAGCGAAATAATGAAGCCTGTCAAATTAAATGTCAAATAAAAATTAAGTAAATCAAAGGCAGAAATAAACCCGGGTTCGAAACTCAAAGAGTACTTGCCGTAAAACTAACTTCAATCCAAGTAACGAATCGTTCATTATGTAACCAGCCTATCCGCAACTTTCGCTTATACATTTTGCTGGACTTTGTTTTTTTCTTTTCTGGTGTTTTTTCTTTGTCACTTTCATCGTCAGATAGCTTTCTTTTTGAACTCATGGTAACACAGGGTTGAAAAAATTATACCAAAGCACGTTTTGTCTGATTAGAAATGTTTCATATATTTGGGAGTTTTTATCAAAAAACAATTAAAACACATAAAAAATATCCAAGTTTTACTTACATTAATCTAGAAAAACTATGCTATGAATTATGCTAAATTATGTTCTATAAGTGCTAAATTGGCAACATTGAGCGCTGGCAATCCAAGCAAGCACTCGTGGCTGGCTCAAAACAAACGTGTTTTAAACAAAAACAGAACGTCTATCAACCATACTTAAGCTTTCTTTATTGATTGGCATCGCTCCATAGTTGAATTTTATATATAATTGTTGCTCTGTATACTTTAATATGTTTCGTTTAACTTGTCCATTAAAACAAATCTATTTTCTTATTGAAGTGAAATAGTAACAACTTTTGGTAGCTTCCTAACAAACGTAACAAATTTCAGACTTCCAGCCGAAAAGTAACAATTTGTTACCAAACGTAACAATTCTGGCAACCCTGGTCCTATGACGTGATACAAGAAAAAACAACTCAAAATATAGTAAATGCAAGTATAGAGGTTTGCATTCATTTAAAGGTGAGGAAAGGAGAGTTGGGTGTGTAGTGAAAGATATAAAAGGAGAAAATAATCTACAAAGCAATAAAAGAAGTAACAAGAAAAATCGCATAAGATGAAAAAGTAAAGTGGGTAAAAAATGGTGTGAACGATAATGGAAAATATAAGCGGATCTAATGACGGACAAGAAACCACACTAGCACAAAAATAATGACAATTTAAGCATACAAAATCAAGTGGGTAATTTACTTATTTTAAATTTGTTTTTGTGGCTACGTTTTCCTGTAAGTTCCGATCGTTTGTTGAGGATTGTTGGTTGGTTTGCCTGTAGTATAATCAATGTAGTACAATGTACCTGTATTACAAAACAAAATAATGTATATAATATATATATATATATGTGTGTGTATATATATACTGATATACAGTGGCGGCTCGTGGCTTTCATTAATGGTGGGGCCAGCAAAACAATTTTTGAAATGTCAAAAAGTTCCATTCATAGACTACCTAAATTCAAAGGCGGGGTAAATAAATTTTTAACAAAAAATGCAATATTCAACTCTAGCCTTTATTTGTATAAGTAGCCAGCTTTTCGGTCCTTTATCTGCGCAAAAATGTTGATGACTTTGTTGTTGTAATCTCTGATTTTGCTAATATACTCCTTATGTATCGACAGGCAAGCGAGGCTGTTCAGTTTGTCTTGCAACATGGTGTTTTGAAGATACGTTTTTATTCGCTTCATTGTGCTGAAGCTTCTCTCTGAGTCAGCAGTTGAAATTGGTGTCACAAGAACAATTTCAAGCAGTTTAGACACTTCAAAAAATATTTCATCAAGTCCATTTTCATTAATGAATTTTAATAGCTCGCTAATATTGGAAATTCCACTAAAATTATCATTTGCATACAAAACGGACAATTCACACTTCAGTTTATCTTTATTAAACATTGCGTAATTCGAAGCAATTTCTTTAACATAATTGTCGGGAAGAGTTTCTATAAAGCTCAAATTCAGCTGGATTCACTACGGAAAATGAACAAAATTTATCCGAAGATCCGAAGTTTTCTTTAACTTCCTCTGTGATTGTATCACATGCTTTACACATGATTGCAATTGCAAATGAGAAACAGATGCATGAGTTGCAGCTCTTCTAGAGTTGCAGCGACCTAAATTCTATGAGTTGCAGCGACCTAAATTCAAACGCATATAACGTGATTGAATCACAATGGTAATAATCTTAACCTTTTAACCTTTTTTCGTTCGCCAAAGAGGTAAGCGCAGCAAAATAACAATAAATCACGTTACCAATAACTGATAAACAACCACAGCTGTGAAAAAACATGTGCTGAGAAGCAGAAACTGCTGTCTCACAAAAGAATGCAACACATCACCCAATATCAACTGAATAACAACTAATTTTCTAAGGCTGCACACGGGCTGGCGCAGCTAACGTCTGTTTATAAGTTACGATTGCTGTTTGGGCCAGACATCGCTGGCCCCAATTTCGTGCTATTGCCAGCACAGTAAAATCTTCACAAAGCGCGGCGCGTGAGTTGGTTGGCTTTAGGTGTAAATGTATAGGAGTAAACGGGCCAAAATATGTGGGCCTCTCTGCATCGTTTTGAAGAGATTTCTTACTAACCAATTTGTTTCCTTATTCAAATAGAAAACCAAAATATTTGTTTTACCAAAATTATTCTTTAACAAATTATTTCTTTATTTTAAGTTGAAGTTAAAATACCTTATTAAAATAGAAAAAAAATTTAAACTGTCGAATTGAAAACGAACTCAAACTCACAAAATTAAAGCAAATTAAACTGTACAATTGATCACGCTTAAGCCAAAAAAGGCAGGCGCAGCTAACGTCTGCTTATAAGTTACGATTGCTGTTTGGGCCAGACATCGCTGGCCCCAATTTTGTGCTATTGCCAGCATAGTAAAATCTTCACAAAGCGCGGCGCGTGAGTTGGTTGGCTTTAGGTGTAAATATATAGGAGTAAACGGGCCAAAATATGTGGGCCCCTCTGGATCGTTTTAAAGAGACTTCAGGAAATATTTGAAAATATTTCTCGTTGTTTTTCTGTTAACTGTTATCTTGGCATGCATGTAAACATTTTGATATTTAATATAGGGTTTTTCTTTAGAAATTCACATATAATTAGTCAAATTTTTAGTGGGGCCCGGCCCCTGTGGCCCCTATGTACGAGCCGCCACTGCTGGTATATATCTGTTTGCTTTACTTCGTCGGTACAGAGCTCAATAACCAAATAGTTAGAGCAGTATTTATTAATGAAAGCACTTAAATAGATTAAAAATTAACAATTTAAAAACCACGACAGCCTGTTTCATCCTAAGAATCGTCAGGTAAAAACTAGAAAATTAAAAATGCAGTTAGTTTTAGTAAAAATAATACGTAATTAAATTAGTCAAGCAAATAATACAATTCCTGTGACGTCATAGAAGAAAAAATATAAGAAATGCAAGTATGGAGGTTTGCATTCATTTAAAAATGAGGGAAGGCGAGTTTGGTGTGTTGAAAAAGGTATAAAAGTAAGAAACTCTATAAAGCAATAAAAGTAAAAGGGGAGCACTGTTACCTTTATGAGGTAGAAAGGAAAAAGTGAGTGAAAAATAGTGAGAGGTACAAGCGGATCAAGACGGACAAGAGAGTACACAAAAGAGAGGGGCGATTCAAGTGCACAAAATCAGGTAGGTCATTTATTGGAGGGTTTATAAATGCCGCTTAAATATAAAAGGGTTTATAAGTTTATAAAAGAGGGTTTATAAATACGTTGGAGGGAAAACGCCGCGAAAGCTCTATTGTTTATAAAGCAAGCTTAATATCAGGCAACGCTGCCAACAATTATTATGGTTGTTGTGAAACGGAGTTTAAAGCCCGTTTCAATAACCATAACCAAAGGTTTAAATACCGGAAAAAGAGTAACGCCACCGAATTCTCCAAAGCTTTTTGGTAGGCCAAGGATGCAGGAAAAAACCCCCTTATAAAATGGAATATCGTGGCCCATACAGCCCCATATCATCCGGGGGCAAAGT
Organism: Diplosoma virens; assembly: GCA_963680785.1. Lineage (NCBI taxonomy): Eukaryota > Metazoa > Chordata > Ascidiacea > Aplousobranchia > Didemnidae > Diplosoma > Diplosoma virens. The sequence continues at coordinate 36,943,094 of OY796881.1, read as the reverse complement.
CTTGCAATCTATGCCTCAAAGAAAAACTTACAATCTTACTGGCAGATGCAAGCTCAACCCTCAACAAAAGAACAGAACTCAACGGAAATGTCGTCATATGAACAAATTTAAATTACGCAATTTCAGTTGAATCTTTTTGACTTACTCTTCCCGCTTCTTTTCTGTGTCGCCTGACCAAACCTTACTCCTACCTGTTTGTTTCTTTACGATTTCTACCGTATGACGTTTTTATGCAGTGTTATGTGTTTCCTTGTTGTTTTAAATCAGACCAAGTTGTTTATGCTCAGTGCGGACGTAGCCGACTTGCGTGTGTAACTGTTGACGTTTTCTTAGAGGATTATTTGTTTTAGTGGATAAATTGTGTGACAGTTAATATAAAAATATTTCCGCCTTTTATATATTTTTACATTCTATGTTTTTTCATTTCACAAATTCCATCTGATGAGCCGTCTTTGGCGAAGCAGACTGCGATGGATTTCAAATTTTTAATTTTTAATCTATTTTCGCACTTTCATATATATATACATACTACTGTATATATATACGTACATAGTTTTTTGGCCGGTGCTCTTCAGAGAGAAGTGCTCTGTGGCGGCAGGTCATAGCAGTTTCATCGAATTTTAGACCATACTTTCACATTATTTTATTTACCACCGCAAACTGTTTTGTCTGTCCGGGTCCGTCAGAGGGTAGTTGGAGATCTTATTCAAATAGAATTTTTATTTATTATTATTATTATTATTATTATTTTATTTTTTATTTTTTCTATTTGAATAAGATTTTCAATTACAAACTAACAAGATATATGCCGCCACTAAAACAAATTCACTTTATATTAAATAAATGACCTACCTGATTTTGTGCACTTGAATCGCCCCTCTCTTTTGTGTACTCTCTTGTCCGTCTTGATCCGCTTGTACCTCTCACTATTTTTCACTCACTTTTTCCTTTCTACCTCATAAAGGTAACAGTGCTCCCCTTTTACTTTTATTGCTTTATAGAGTTTCTTACTTTTATACCTTTTTCAACACACCAAACTCGCCTTCCCTCATTTTTAAATGAATGCAAACCTCCATACTTGCATTTCTTATATTTTTTCTTCTATGACGTCACAGGAATTGTATTATTTGCTTGACTAATTTAATTACGTATTATTTTTACTAAAACTAACTGCATTTTTAATTTTCTAGTTTCCACCTGACGATTCTTAGGATGAAACAGGCTGTCGTGGTTTTTAAATTGTTAATTTTTAATCTATTTAAGTGCTTTCATTAATATATATATCTGTAGGTACAGAGCTCAATAACCAAATAGTTAGAGCAGTATTTATTAATGAAAGCACTAAAATAGATTAAAAATTAACAATTTAAAATCCACAACAGTCTGTTTCATCTTAAGAATCGTCAGGAGGAAACTTATTTAAATAGAATTGAATAAGTTTCCACATTCTATTTGAATAAGTTTCCACCTGACGATTCTTAGGATGAAACAGACTGTTGTGGATTTTAAATTGTTAAATTTTAATCTATTTTAGTGCTTTCATTAATATATATATATAATCCAAAGTTTATTCAATCACTGTTTAAAACCACAACAGTCTGTTTCATCCTTAAAATCATTAGGTGGTTACTAGAAAATTAAAAATATAGTAATTTGTGGTAAAAAAATAAAATACGTGTGGAATAAATAATATGTAGTTAAATTAAGTAAATAATACGATTTCTATGACGTCATAAAAGAAAAAACAACTCAAAATATAGTAAATGCAAGTATAGAGGTTTGCATTCAATTGAAGGTGAGGAATAGTGAGTTATGTGTGTGGTGAAAGATATAAAAGGAGAAAATAATCTACAAAGCAATAAAAAGGTAACGAGAAAAATCGCATAAGATGAAAAAGTAAAGTGAGCAAAAAATGGTGCGAACAATAGTGGAAAATATAAGCGGATTTAATGACGGACAAGAAAGCACACATGCACAAAAATAATGGCAATTTAATTATACAAAATTAAGTAGCTAATTTTGGCCCAGATGGTAGGTGTTTTCACGTAGCCTGGGCCGTGAGTAAATCTGTTCATTGATTTTAAATGACAGACCGAAATTGAACCTACCAAAATGGAAGGGTATCAACCCATTCCGATGTTCAGTGTGGGTCTGCTAATCGGCAAACATTCTTTTCAGGACGAGGCAATGCTAGGATAAAACTGCCGTTTTCAGGGCACATTGCCAACAAGTTTCAAAGACCCACTATTCTTTAGCTGAACATCGAAGGCCTCACTGCAAGCAAGATAAACGTTCTTCATCACCTCGCTATGCAGTCTGAGGCACTCGTCATCCTACTGCAGGAAACGCACTGCACTGATGCAGAGAAGTTGGTACTTCCAAACTACCAACTAGCTGGGTCTTCTTTAACCAGGAAGCATGGCCTTGCCACGTTTGTCCACGAGCGACTGAGATACACGCTTTTGGATTAATCTCCACCGACATCGGAGATCGAGTGGTTGTGTGTGGACGTTGATGGCTACAAAATAGTCAACGTCTACAAACCACCGCCAACGCGATTGCGAACCCTGGATCTCCCAGTGTTTCCTCACCCCTGTCTGTACGCTGGCGATTTTAACTGTCGTCATGCTGACTGCGGTTACGACAACAACAGTCCGGACGGTGAGTGCTTGGCTGGCTGGGCAAGTATTAATTGTCTTGCCCTCCTATATAATGCCAAGGACGCTGCCAGTTTTTGTTCCGGCCGCTGGAACACTGGCACCAATCCAGATCTAGCTTTCGCTAGCGTAGGTCCAAACAATCGCTTACCGGATAGACGTGTCCTTGAGAAGTCCCTCAGGGCACAACATCGACCTTCGCTTATTACAGCACCAAGGTTTGCTATGGCAGTGCCAAGCATGCATGTTAAGCGATGGAACTTCCGCAAGGCCAAACTGAGTCACTACATTGCTTTGACGAATAAATTCGAAAAGACTTTGTTGCCGCCTGATTCACTTGATGTGGATACGGCTTACCAGGACTTCTGTAACACCATTAACCCTTTAAGGGACAGTGATACATAAGTGTACCATGATTGTGATTGTAACGTAACAATAGCACTTTTGTGAAGGCATTATAATTCTGATTTTTAGGTATTTATGATGTCATTATTAAATCATTGTTATTTTATTTTACAATCGAATTCTTATATCCCTTAAAGGGTTAAGAAAGCAGCCAAAAAGATTAACCCACGCAGGTATCGAAATAACTATATTCCGTGTTGGGATGCAGAGTGTGAGTCCCTCTATAAAACCTTTCTGCAGTCTCCTCAGTGAGACGACTCAAGTTTGGCTGCTACAACTCTGTTTGCCAAGCTTGACAGAAAGCGGAGGGATCGATGGTCCGAAGCAGTTCGGAGCATTGACTTTTCACACTCCAGTCGAAAAAGGTGGAGTATTTTGAATAACCTTACTGGTAGGTCACGACACTCTCCTCGTCACTGTCCCGTTTCAGCCGATGCTATTGCATCTCAACTGGTTAGAAATGGGAAATATGAGGCTGTTAATCGCAAGTCATCTCGACTTGTCTTTCAAGAAGTGTCTGAGCAAACCGCAGACCATGTACTAACAGCGTGCCCCATACATCGGGCACCACATGGAGCACGAGGTCTGACGGTTTTGGATGACGAAACTCGATACTGGCTTAATAGCATCACTGCCAGCATCTGATCCAGGGAGTGCAGCAGTCTGGGGTAGTAAAAGGATAAACCCTCGGCCCCAGTCCTATTTGTGTCTGACCTGTAGTGGATGCCCTTCAAACGACGACGAAGTAGATAATTTATTTAGTTTAAATTTGTTTTTGTGGCGACATTTTCCTGTAAGTTTCGATCGTTTGTTGAGGGTTGTTGGTTGGTTTGCTAGTAGTATTTTTAACTTTTCGGTTAAGCACAGGTTGTTAGGGGGCCAACTTGATTGATTATTTTCCAGTTAATTGTGGGATTGAGACCTAATTCTTTGGCATTTCAGAATTTTTGGAAAGCTCTGTGGCGTTTCTTTTTTTTATATTTTTAAATGATTGCATGTGGTCATAATATCGGGATTTAAATTCTGTTTCGCTGCAATCTATGTAGTTTTCTGTTGTATTTTCATGAGATATGGCAAATGAGATACAAAGATCAGCTAAATGGATAGCTAAAAGTATGGATAGGTGCTCCTTTGAACTGCAACGCAGGCATTCGGTGATTATGCGCAAGGCCTCATTCAGGACTCTATCTATGGGACAACTGTAAAAACTGCGACACCAGACTGGTGTGCAGTACGCAGCTGTTGAGTAGACCGAAGGCAGGGCGGCTGTGCGCAATGTTCTAGCACCAGCAACCCATCTTGAGCCCACAAGTCGTCTCAACAGTGTGACACGCGAAGATAGTTCTTTTTTCCCAATGACACTAAATGGTGACAGAACGTGAGCAATTATTCTAGTTTTACCGCAATATAAAGAGAGGTTGGACAGAACAGTAAAAATCTACTGCTGTTGTAAACTTTTAGCTCTCGTTGGGCTTCTCGGATATTTAAACGAAAGGCTGCCGCATCGTCTTGGTGTGGTGTGACTGAGCTTCAATCTCCAAGTCTGGTGATACGCTGAAAGTGTAGTCATATCTTGACTCAAAGTCCCCTCCAAGTCCATTCAGTTTTCAAAAGAGTGTAACAATGCTAAATCCTCCGCAAAAGCAACTTTCTGGAAATCGTGAAAGGCAGGTTATACATTTAAATGTTAAATAGAAAGGAGGCCAAGACTGATCTCTGAGAAACGCCGTTTTTCAGACGGCATAGCCTGCTTTGGTTGCTGTCACCAGTAACGAGAATCAAACTTTGGTTTGGACAACTCCATTATTATTCTGGTCATGTGCTTATCCAGCAGAAGCCTCAGCAGCTTGAAGTAAGGTCACAGTGCCAGACATTGTCGTGACCAGCTGTAAGATTGACAAATATGGCACCAGTCTTTTTCTTAGTCTTGAAAGAATCCTGGATGTTCTGTGTCAACAGAACGACTTGATCCACGGTTGACTTTTCTCTTCAAAACTCAGCAACGATTGATTTCCCGCGTCGAAACCCAACTACCCACCAAGATTCAGAAATAAGACTTGAAAAAATATAATTCATTTTGATTTTTCATTTTATTTTTATATTTATCCTCCTGAATCGCAGAAAAGCGCTAAGGTGCAATAGATAGGGCAAGCCCTATCTTGATAAAAACTAAAAAACCAAAATAAAAAATTTCAACGGGAAAGCAATATCTTGGTATTTCCGGAAGCAGTTCGGGGTAATTGCTTGCCCTGTATAGCGCCTCCGTCGCTTTGCTGCGAGTCAGGAGAACGAATATAGAGATAAATATAATCATAATACACTGTATATAAGCAAGCAATTTATTAAGCTTTTCTTCAATCACTACAGCTTTTAAATAAATCAACAAGTACAGTAGTTCGCATTAATAATTTAGTTGCTCTTGTATTGTGACGTCACAACAAACCATGACAAGATCACCATCTTAAACATTGTGATTGCCTGAGTGAGGGGATCAGATAGAATGTTCTTCCACTAGCATCGTATTGCACTTGACCCGGGCCGTATTTAGGATAGTAGTAAATGGGGACATTTTGTTGCACTGGATAATTTCTTCCGCGACGCCGACAAAAACAGGTTTGCCCTGATACACAGTGGTACCGAAGTTGTGTAAGCCTATTGAGTGATTTAAGCATTAGGAGAAGCATTTACGGTTTGAGCAGCTTCTGTTGCAGGCTACTGCAGCGAATTGTATAACAGTATATTTTTTTAAGCGCAGGGAAATGTGGGACCATGGGTCATGAGTCAAATCTTATATTTTTTGAAAGTAACTCTGAATCTTAAATTTTTTGAAAGTTATTATAAGAGTCAAAATCTAGCTTTTTTATCCGCCATCAAAAATTCTAGAAAAATAAGCAAGCACGTCGGAGAAAATAAAAAAGTTGTTTTACAGAGATTAAAGTAAATTTTTCTTAGCTTAAAACAAAGAGATTTTAACCCATTAATATTTTGCTTTGCAATATGATAATTTTGCATGGTGTTGTAGTTAAACATTTTACGTTTTATACCGAGTGTTGACCTCACTGCCAACGTATGTCAAATTGACCGGCTTAGTCAAGATTTCGGCTATTAACAACCTGACGTCAAAAATAGTAATGCTTTCTTCACAAAGATCCTGCACCACTTCAGAAAGTCCGTCTTCTGGTTGGTGAATGTCTTCGGGAGAGTTCATTGGATGAATCTCTCCAATCCTACCTTTTCCTTATAATTTACTAAATTCACGACTTGAATTAAACACAACTTTTATTCAAGTGTAATTAGTCAGTGTATAGATCCACAGAGAGTAGAATTTTCAATAAAAATTTTCCCCAATTTAACCAACTATGAAATTCAAAATACCGGCAACAAACAACTTTACCGGGCGATTCAAACGATCGTAAATGTCCTCTACAAACAACGTAATAGTGTCTTACGCGAAAGACCTCAACTGAATGACTTCCTTTATGTCAGCTTTCTAATTTATAGAGAGAAGCGTAAGAAGTTACTCTCCCAGGTTATGGCGGGCTAACAAAGCATTTGTGACGTAACACGTGGTTCAATCGATTAACAATAACAAAAGAACAATAGAATCCTGCGTCACTGCATTTAGCAATCTTAAATACAATGCAAACTAATTTGGTGCTACTGAATACAAATAAGAACGTGAATTGAATACAATGAGACTTTGATAAAATTCTGGACGATTCTTAATTAATTTCAATGCTCTGAAGCCAAACAACGTTGATCAAATTTTCGGAAACAATAACTAATTACTAAATTGAATTTTTACCAAAAAAGGGCCGATTACAAAACATCCACTGAGTACGTTTTATCTTGAAGCAGTACCCTGAAATGTTAAAAGTGGGCTTATGGATCATCTTTGAAAGGGATCAATTGATCATGATTTAAAGGTTCCACTTGCTATTTTCTACTAATATTGTGGGCAGCGTGGTCGAGTGGTTAAAGCGCCGTGCCTATGATCAACAAGATCTCAATTCAAAACCTACTCGCGTTATTCTGTTGTGTTCTTGGGAAAGACATTCTACGGCATTTTCCTCTGCTTGGTGGTCTTAGCAAGCAGTACTAAATTACAGTCATATCTCTTTTAAATTACAAGCGGACAGCAATATCTTGGCATCTCCGAAAGTAGATCGGGGTAATTGCCTACCCTGTGTATTAGCGCCTTCGTCGCTTTGGTGCAAGTCAGGAGGATAAATATACAGATAAAAAAAATAAAATAAAAATTTTGCAGCAAAATGCTCACTTTTAAAAATATAAAAGAAAAAACGAAAATATTATAATTATGATTATTATTTAAATTTTGCTATCAAAAAAGTTTGAATCTTATTTACTGTTTGCCCTTCTAACTTTATAAGCTTTTGAATTTGGGGGAGTCCCCGCAGCCGGTGAAGTTATAGTAAGGGTTCGTTTCTGCTACGAGCGATGGCGGAAGTATTCTTTGTTTATTTTTTTCATTTTTTTTCCTTCGTAATGCTTAAGCGCGGAAGGAAGTAAAAACAATTAATAAAGCAAACCAATAATACTCCCCCTCCAACGCTCCTACAGGAAACGAGCCCTATTAGCGAACAGCAAACGAGACCCAGAAATTTTATATAAACTAATATTAAAAAAATTTTGTATCGATATTTTTTGATTTTGTGGTCCGTGTTTTAAAAATGTATGACCGATTGCACATACGCTTACAGCACACCTTTCAAAATTATTCAAATTTATTCAAATTAAAAAAAAATTTATTCACGGCAATATCTGTTCAAAAAGTAAATAGTTTTCTGTTTTAACTTATCGGGGTGCAATTTTCCTTCATTAGAACTCATATTAAAGCGTCACTAACTATGATCCATAGGTTCAACAATGCTTTTATAATTTTTTGTAATGTTTTTTTTTGTTAATTATTTTTTATTTATTCGATTAATTGCTAAATACTGTGTGTCCTACGTTAATATGATTGTAGATTTTCACTAAAAAAAATAGTTAATCTTCGGTCTCAAATTTGTGCGCTAGCGTCCAAATTGTTGTTTTGATCCATTAATCCTACATTTCCCCTAACCTGTATTATTGATGTACAGTATTATGTTACTTATTTATTCTTAGCCTTAATAGCTTTATATTTTCCAAACATTGGAAACAAACTATAATTATCCCCATTTACAAAAAGGGTTCCCGCAGTTTACTTAGTAATTATTGTCCTATTTTCTTGACTTGTGTTATGTGTCGGTCATGGGCGTACCAGTCAAAAAAAATTGGGAGGGCAATGAAGTTTTGCCCAAATTTTGTGATGTTTGCCAAATCATGATTTTCTAACACATTACGGTTAAAACAAAAAAATTGTCTGAGATTCTCGAACCAAGAAGAAATTTTGTCCTAAAATCATGACGATCTTTAAAAAAAAAAGGTCTTCACCTAAATTTGGTAACTATTTTTTGCAGTTGATCATTGTCACTGCCCTTAAATTTCTGACTTTGCCCAAATTTTTCATATCGCTGCCGGAAAAATTCTGGTTTTGCCCAAATATTTTCTTTTTACTTCCCGAAAAATTTCAATTTTGTCCAAATCTTAGAAACTTGGGGGCAATTGCCACCCTACTCCCCCGGCAGGTACGGCTATGTATTGTCGGCTACAGGAACCTATCATAGCAGAAAAATATATAATCATTTAATATGCAATAATAATCTGACTTGCAACCAATAAGATATAATCTTATTCTTGGAAAATTTATCTGTACACACAGGAGTGTAACGAAAATTTTTGAAAGGGGAGAGGGGGCATACAACCACAATCAAATATGCTTAGCGGAAAAAATTTTTCAAGTCGTAAAAAGATCTTCACTTTGTATCTGTCTCTGATTTTCTCTAAGGGGGGGCATGGCACAATGCCCGATGTACACGATTAATCTTTGTATTAATCAAATATCATTATTCCTATGACAAAAATATTAACGTTGATGTTCATAGCCGTACGCGCCGTACAAGCCAAAAAGCCATGGGGAAGAAACTGACCCTCAAAAACTCAAAAAATTTGGGCAAAACCAGAATTTTTCAGGTAGATTACTGGCAATTAATTATTTGGACAAAATCAGAATTTTTCTGGCTGCGACAATGATTTAGGCGAAATCAGAGTATTTCAAACAACGGCAACAAACTCTTCGGAATGGATAGAGTTCTCAACTTAGAACAATTTCGATTACAGTAAAGATCATTTTTAGTTTTTGTCTTCTCCTTTAATGTAAGACGAAAATCGAGAATTAGAACACTGATTGAAAATGGTTTAAGGCCTTTTTTTAGTCATGATCAGAAAAAAGATGTGACATTTTGTCATATCGATTGCAATGCTACATAGTCATGATTTGAGCAATCATTAATAAAACTTGGCTAAAATTGTTTCGGCTTTCCCGAATTTTTTCGGCTTGTGCGGCTATGCTCAAACGTACGTTTAAATCTATCAAATAAAGATTCAATAGAATGTGTCATTTGCATCACTTGGCCTGAATTTTTTGAGGTGGATTTAAAACAGCCTAAGAAAATGTCAGTTCAAAATTAAAAAAAGTTTTTAAAGCCAACAAAACTTAAATTTGACAAAAAAATTTGAGAAAATTAATAATGTTTAAGCGTTGGTTCTTCTTCTTCTTCTTCTTCTTTCGGCTTCTCCCTACTCGGGGTCGCCACAGTGCGATAGTAAGCTCCATTTCACTCGATCTACTTCGTCTCCTTCCCTAGCTCCAACCCTTTCCATGTCTTCTCTCACCAAATCCATCCACCTTCTCTTTGGCCTTCCTCTTTTCCTTCTGCCTGGCACCGCCATCTCCGTCATTCTTTTCCCCACGTAGTCCTCTTCTCTCCTTTTTACGTGTCCATATCAACGTAGCCTTGCATTCCAAAGTTTGTCTCCCAGCTTTGCAGTTTTTTCAGTCCCTCTCACGTATTCGTTTCTTATCTTGTCCTTTCTTGTCACTCCTATTGCCCATCTCACCATTTTCAACTCTGCAATTTCCATTTTTCCCATCTGTCTTTCCGTCACTGCCACCGTTTCCATTCCATAAAGCATGGCTGGTATAACAACACTCTTGTACATTTTACATTTAACTTTTGCTGATAACTTCCTGTCACACAGAACTCCAGACACCTTCCTCCAACTCATCCATCCTACTTGGATCCTTTTTCTTACTTCTTCTTCACATCTTCCATCTTTTCTCTTTGCAGCTTCAACTCTTCTCCATCATCCACACCCCAACCCTCAAATATTCGGTCTTACTCCGGCTCACTTTCAGGCCTCTTCTCTCCAGTGCATTCTCCAAATCTCCAGATCCTCCTCTAGCTCCCTATAATTTTGTCTTGACAGGACTATGTCATCTGCAAACAGCATATACCATGGTGCGTTCTTCCTGATGTCCTCCGTCAGCCTGTCTATAATGATGGCAAAAAGAAATGGGCTGAGTGCTGAACCTTGGTGGAGTTTAATACCTATCTTGAATTCTTTAGTCAACCCTGCTGCACTTCTCACAGTTGTTGTCGCTCTGTTATACATATCCTGAATAATCTTTATTTAACACTCTGATGTTTCAGCTAACCGCAACCATTCCCACAGTACCTTGTCGTATGCTTTTTCCAGGTCAATAAAGACACAGTGCACTGCCTTCTGCCCTTCAGTCCATTTTTCCAACAGCATCCTTAGACAAAAGATTGCGTCGGTGGTACTCCTTCCTGGCATGAACCCAAATTGTTGCTCAGCGATTGTCACCTCCTTCCTTATCCTTGCTTCTATTATCCTCTCCCACAATTTCATAGTGTGGCTCATCAACTTGATCCCCCGTTAGTTTCCACATTCCTTGATGTCTCCTTTACCTTTGTAAAAAGGTATAACCACGCTCTTCCTCCATTCATCTAGCATCTTCTCTCCTCGCGAGAGTCTGTTGAAAAAGTTCACTAAAAACTCCACAGCTTTATTGCCTAGAGCAATCCATGCTTCCACTGGTATGTCACCAGGTCCTTAAGCCTTTCCCTTCTTCATCTTCCTCAACCCAGTCCTGACTTCTTCTCCAGAGATATCTTCCACATCCCTTTCTCTTCCTTCTGTTTTTGTTTCTTTTCTTTCTCTAGGGTTTTCATGGTTGAATAAGTTGTCGAAATACTCCTTCCATCTCTGTTTTACTTTATCTTCTTCTATAAGAATCTCCCCAGTTTTACTCTTGATTACTCTTACTTGTTGAACATTTTTGCTTTGTCGGTTTCTCTACTTTTCTATTTTGAACACTTCATTTTCCCCCTTCTTTGTTTCCAGTTTTTCGTACAGTTCCTCATATGCCTTGTTTCTTGGCTTTGCCACTTCTCTCTTAGCTTGCTTTCTTGCAGTTTTATAGGCCAACTTGCTTGAATCATCTCTGATGGTATTCCATGCCTTTTTTAGCTTTTTTGTTATCCTTCAGCTTCTCCTGTACTTCCTGGTTTCACCACCACGTTTCCCGTCTACCTGCTGTGCTAACTTTTCCCGATGCTTCACCCAATTCTCTTCTGGCAATGCTCCGTATCATTTCAGCTATTCTTTGCCAGTCTTCCTGTCCACCAAGTATTCCGCTAAAAATCACATCCATTTTGAATTTATTGTTTACTTTCGAGTCCTTTAATTTCCACCATTTTATTCTCTTCACTGGTTTTGGTGCTTTCCTCCACTTTGTCCAAATGATCATCGCACTGACCACTATTCTGTGCTGTTTCGCTACACTTTCACCAACAACAACTTTTGTATCCACCACCTTCTTAATCCTTCGTCTTCTCACCATGATGTAATCCACGTGCAAACTGCGTCCGCCACTGCTGTAGGTGACTCTATGTGCTGATTTCTTTACAAAATATGTGTTAGTGATTGCTAATTCCCTTCTCTTAGCAAAATCCACCACTGCTTGTCCTTCGTTATTTCTTTTTCCTAATCCGTGTCTGCCCATGCATTCTTCATCACCATTATTTCCTTCTCCTACGTGCTCATTCAGGTCTGCTCCCACCACAATTCTTTTATTCCTTGGTATCTTTTCCACTGTCTCATTTAGATCCAGCCAGAATGTTTCCTTTTCTTCACGTATGCACCCCACCTGTGGCGCGTACGCACTGATAACATTTAACATAACACCATCAAGCTCCATCTTCAAGCATATTATCCTGTCTGTTACCCTCCATATTTCCACTACCCTGTCCACATGCTCCTTTTTCAATATGATTCCTACACCATTCTTTTTGTTTCCACTTCCACAGTACCACATTTTATATCCTCCGCCTATGCATCTTGCTCTCTCCCCCTTCCAGCAAGTTTCCTCCACACACAGTATGTCCACCCCTCTTCGTTCCATAAGATCCGCCACTTCTCTTCCTTTACTGGTCATGGTTCCAACATTTAATGTAGCAACCCTCAGCTTGATCTTCTTAGCTTTCTTCCTCTCTTTATTTCTCTCCTTCCTTCTTCTCCATTGCTTTCCACCTCTTCTTTGCATCCAAGTAGCATGTTCACCAGTGACCCTTGGTGTCCAGTCATTGGTAACGGTCGTTGTTTTCCCAGGCCTCGACCGATCCGGTATGAACTCAGATTTTACAACGCGCATTGAAAAATATTTTGCTGTGTTTTACGCCGGATGCCCTTCCTGTCGCAACCCTCCCCATTTATCCGGGCTTGGGACCGGCACCGAGGCTGCTCTGATTTGAACAACCTTAGAGGTTGGGTTTTTATGTTAAAGATATGTCTATACGTTGTGTTGTAGACTAATGCAAGCAAATAAACATTAGCTTTATTCAACTGAAAAACGCTGCATCTACCAACTGTGATAACAACAACTGAAAACATAGAAATTTTACCACGTGCGTAACTGCCAAGGCAGCCGCAAGCACACCACGAATTATGCAGGCAATTGACGTGTGATTAGGACAGTACGCGCGCGCATAATGCGGGTTCGATTACACGACATTCACCCCCGCTCGCAAGAAAGTAAAGATTACGTTACAAAGAAATGCATACACGAAAATAAGTAGGGCTAAGAAAATAAACACCAAACAAAACAGTCAACTAATTGTACTGTAATCTATCGGGGGGTCGCCTTTGACGACTAGAGCGCCAATTTAATGGAGTTTGTAGCTCAGGTTGATTATCCGAATCATTTGTTCCTGGAAGATCATGCGAAGCGCTGTCCGGTCTTTCTAACGTAGAAAACGGAATTTCGTTACTTTGCGAAAGACTCTGGGACTCATTTGCTTCTCCTGGACCGGCTGGAGTAGGTGCAATGTCTCTAGCAGAAACAGTTACCTCGCGTCCTTCGGGTGATCGTACGACGGCCTAATTCGGATTAGCGTTGAGCAAATCCATTTCTTCTACAACAGGATCATACTTATCTCGTACATGCTTACGCACATACACAGGTCCTGGTTCATTCATCCAGATTGGAGGGTTGGTACCAAACATTGAACGACGGGGAAATTTTAGAAAACGGTCATGGGGAACTTCATTTGTAGCTGTGCAAAGTAATGATCGCAATGAGTGAAGAACTTCTGGGATAACCATCTCCCAATTAGCGATTTCTAAGCCGTTTGTGCGGAGCGCCAGTTTTATGGTGTTCCAAATTATTCCATTAAAACGTTCGCACTGAGAATTACCACGAGGGTTATACACGGAGGAAAATGTACTCGCGATTCCCCGTTCGTTTAAAAATTCTTTTATCTCTTTTGATACAAAACACTTTGCATTATCACTGTGCACAATAGCAGGAAAACCAAACAAGCTAAACAGTGATCTTAAACACGATATAACTGTGCGAGAACTGGTATCTTTACAGGCGAAAACAAAGGGAAATCGTGAAAACTCATCGACAACAGTAAAAATGTAATGATTTTTGGTTTTTGAAGGCAGAGGACCTTTAAAATCCATACTTAATCTTTCGAAAGGTTGCGAACTTTTAATTAAATTTACAATAGGCGGTTTAAAAAACTTTGGCTTAATTTCACAACAAATTGCACAGGCATTAGTCATTCTTTTTACGTCGTCAAGCGAATATGGCAAATTTCTTTGTCGGATGTAGTGATACATTCTAGTTATCCCCGGGTGACATAAACCCGCATGAATTCTATAAAGCGCATTTACAGTTGTAGCAGCACAATATAATCGCGACAATGCGTCAGAAACAACATTAAATTTCCCTTGACGATAAACGATATCATAACAATATTGACTCAATTCCATTCTCCATCGCATAATTTTATCATTTTTAATTTTGTTACGCCGTGAATTACCAAACATAAAAGCTACAGAATTTTGATCTGTTATTATAGTGAATTTGCGAGGCAATAAATAGTGCGACCATCGCCGGACCGCTTCAACAATAGCTGCAGCTTCCTTTTCCACGCTTGCATAACGTTTCTCGTTTGAATTGAGTGTTCTTGACCAAAAGGCGACGGGTCGACCATTTTGCTGTAGAACTGCAGATACAGCAACATCGGAAGCATCGGTTTCCAATGTAAACGGCGCATTTTCATCTACACTTGTTAGTGTCGCATCAGCTAATTCACTTTTTAGCTGATAAAAACAGTGTACAGCATTTTCATTCAAAGGAAACATTCGCGATTCTACTAAGGGTTTTACTTTACAAGAGAAGCGAGGCAACCATTTCGCATAATATGCGAAGAGGCCGATTGCCCTGCTTAACTCTTTTTTTGATTTTGGTACGGGTATATCCAACAAAGTTTTAACACGCTCAGGGTCTGGGCGCAGTGTACGATCATGGATTTGGTACCCCAATAACGAAATACAATCGGACGAATAAGTACATTTGTTCTTATTAAATGTTAGATTATGTTTCGCTGCTGCTTCAAGAAATTGCTGAAGATTTGCATCGTGTTCTTCTTTTGTCTTGCCGCAAATTGTGATGTTGTCGAGGTACGCGAATGCTCCTTTACAATTATTGCGTTCGATAATGTCATCAATTATCCGTTGGAACCATGGAACCGCATTAGTCAGACCAAACGAAATTCTTTTACTTTGATAAAGCTTTCCATTAGCCTCAAAAGCTGTATACGGTCGGTCTTCTATTGGAATTTCCACCTGGTGGTAGGCACTTTTCAAATCTAAAGTGCTGAAGTGGGAATATTGCGCTACTTTATTTACCAAATTTTGCATGTTAGGCAGTGGATAGCCATCTAATAACGTATATTTATTAATGGTCTCACTATAATCAATGCACATTCTTTTTTTATGATTGTCTCCTGTCACGACAAGAACTTGTGCGCGCCAAGGGGAAGAGCTTGGTTCTATAATTCCTTCTTTCAAGTCGTTTTTTATTGTTTCAGCAATAAACTTTTCGTTTGCCAAAGAATGCTTACGCGATTTCGGGATTATAGGTTTACAGTCACTTGCTAAATGTTCGAACAATCGTGGTACAACATTCGTCTTAATACATTTCAGCGCATTAATACACAACGAAGGTCTTGGACCACCAAAATTAAATCGAACGTGATCATGTAACTTTAAAACATCTTGCCCAACAATAACATCGGTGAGTAAATCTTTAAGAACATGCAGTTTTACATCGCGGTAAGTTCGATTTTGCAAACGAATCGTAGACGAACAAACTTCTTTACTTTGAAAACAGTTTCCGGTTACCGCTAAACCAATCTCGTTGTTCTCATTACTAAGCTGAAATATATTTGCAATAGCAAATTTTTGATTAACATAACTCAACGTTGAACCGGTGTCAATTAGAGCATTCGCGGCAACATTGTTTACCAATATACGCACATTTACAATATCAGGGACGCCAGCGATATCGTTTATAACTGCCACATCATTATCTTTATCATTAGAAACAATTGAACAGTTAGACCTTTTAAACCGGGAACGACATTGTCTCGCAAAATGTCCATAGCTACCGCATTTAAAGCACTTACTTCTTTGGGCGGGACATTGAAACTTTTTGTGGAGTTGGTTTGCACCGCAGCGTTCGCATTTCTTCATCTGCTGTCGAATTACACAAGCATCAGATGGCGATTTGGAACAGAACTGCTCAAGCTTTGCAAGTCTCATTTCACAACTTTCGATTGCAGAAACCGGGCTAACTTCAATAGCTTTACCATCAGTCGCAATATAACTCTCCGAACTTTTCTGAGCCGTGTCAAAACATCGGGCTTGATTGAATATGGCTTCTAATGTCATCGATTCTTCTTTTATATTCTCTAACAGTCTAGATCTAATCGATGTAGATAGTAGACCAGATATGAAAGCATCACGAATTGCTTCACTTCGACAGACATCAACGCTTACTGATCGATAATTACAATCTTTTGCTAATTGCTTCAATTTCTGCAAATAGTCGTCCAACGACTGCGCTTGCTGCTGCTTGCATGTCATCAGCAAATGTCTTGCAAAAATGATGTTGCAAGGTTTAACGTAAAGTCTTTCCAAGGTTTGTATCGCTTCTTGATAGGTGCGACATTCACTCACATAATCGTATACATCTTTGCTGATATGAGCAATTAAACATTTGAATTTATCTTCATTAGATATTGCAGGCTCAGCAGGAAAAGAATCTACGAAATTTGAAAATGTGCAATACCAATGCCTCCACTCTTTACTAGCTTGCTTCGAATTAGGATCGGCATTGAAAACGCTTGGTTTAATAAACTTGCTATCCATTATTTTACTTTATTTTATTTTTTTTTCAGTTGAATAAATTGTTGTAGACTAATGCAAGCAAATAAACATTAGCTTTATTCAACTGAAAAACGCTGCATCTACCAACTGTGATAACAACAACTGAAAACATAGAAATTTTACCACGTGCGTAACTGCCAAGGCAGCCGCAAGCACACCACGAATTATGCAGGCAATTGACGTGTGATCAGGACAGTACGCGCGCGCATAATGCGGGTTCGATTACACGACACGTTGCTAATAAATGATAATTAGAGCAAGCTTTTGTTGCAATAAAATTGTGAGAAATTTGAATTAATTTTTAACAAAAGTTGCATTAAAAAATTTTATGCACAAGCATTTTAAACGACAGTGATTTACTTAAGCAATTTAGGCCTATTTACATATAATTCTAAATATTTCTAAACGTTTAATTGAGGGAAAATTTTTGCCAACAGTTTATGTAGCATGCTAAAACTTCGTTGTACAATGCATGAAGTTGCTTGGTAGATTAACAATTTGGCATGCAGTTCTAAACTGATGCTTGGCTTGGTTACTTAATTGCTTTAAGATCACTATTCAGTTCGAATTGGTAATCCAAATACAATTTACATAACGAATTTCTGTATTTTAGATCACACCTGTACAGTACTTTTTGCGTAATAGGCTGACTTGATAAACGTTGCAATAAAAATTGCATCTAAAAAAGAAAAAAGTCGCAATATGAAATTCCTGGAAACAGCTTAAAACAATCGAACTAAATATATTTTGAATATTTTAAGAAGCTGTCCAAAGCTTTCAAAAAAAATTGCTAAAGCTTGCTCTACTGATAATATTTAACACTGCTACTCAGTGGGGGTGCTGCAACTTTGTAGCTTCTATGGACAAGCAGTCATTGATATGACATCACAGGGTTTTTCAAAAACAAAAAGCAAGTTTGCAAAAATGAAAAGCAAGTTTTCAAAAATAAAAATCAAGTTTGCAAAAATAAATGGCAAAAATATTTATTTGAAGATTACAACACTGGTGCCTAGCACAATCGTCAAATCTTAAAATTATTTGAATGGCAACCTGTGCTACTGACGGTTGACCTAATTAATAAGTTTGTTTTATCTTGTTTTTTATTTTTATTTAATCTCTATATTTATCCTCCTAGCTCGCTGTCACACTTCATTACTAATAATTTTAATCATAACGATGTAGTTTATTCCCGTTAAAAATAATTCGTAGTCTTATTATAAAAATAATAATCGCGTCGCTTTGTAGTGCTGTTCTCGTATTATGCGATATACGTCCGATTCGCTCTCTATTGCTCGATACATGTATCTTTTTTCTCTTTTGCCGACAGAATGACGTAATATGTTTTTCAAGCTTACTACAGCTCGCTTATTGTAGAATGTTCTGGCGCATTCCAGCATAGCGCTTTCTCTAGGGCAGCATGGTCCAACTACAGGCCCGCGAAACAATTTTGTGCGGCCCGCGGAACAATTTTGCGCAATTCGTCGATCATAAGTAGCAGCAATCTTTTATAACAAGGTATGGCGAGCCTATAGGACAGAGTCTAAGGTTGAGACAGGAGAGACGACGGGAAAGACGTTGTTTTGGAGAAGACTATGATTTTGGAACGAAAATTGGAGATCGATTTCAAGTGAAGACCTTTTTTTCTTTTTTTTTAGAGAACAATATAATTTTGGGACAAAAATCGGAAAATCGGAGATTAATTTCAAGTGAAGACCTTTTTGAGGCCCGCAAGCTAAAACAAATTCGAAAAGTGGCCCGCAAAAGTGAAGAAGTTGGACCACCCTGCTCTAGGAAATTTGGGCTAAATCTCGAATATACGAGCAAATTTGCGTCTCGTGATCTTTTTTGTCTCTATAAAGGCGATGTGTAGTGAGACGAAATTATTATTATTATTATTATTATTGTTATTAGATATTTTGAGAGACGGCTCGAGTAAAGGCTCGAGTATTTCGAGAGACGGCTCGAGTAAAAGATTTTGTTTGGGCACAGGAGGTGACCCGTTAGATTTGTATTGTTTGACGATGTTGAATTTATTTTGTGCCAATGGTTGGGAGTTGTGTTTTACAGAGGAAGAATTATTTGTGTTGATTGAATCAAGTTACAGCGTTGAGTTCGCATTGCGGTTTGGCAAAGCGTGGAATAGAAGTTTCGTCGGTCGTGATCTTTGTAATACATTCGTTCTTATTAGAGACAGTTGTAGTGATCCTGTATAAATCACTACAAGTTCCTATATAAATAACTATTAATAAAATGGCAACACTAGACGAAGGAACAACGAGGAAAGCATTAAGTTGTGAATAAGAAAAATTATTAAATAACTGTAATAGTGTATTATATTATTTTGGCTGTTGTGATACGTTCTTTTAAATTTCCGTTGAACAAGAGGAAACAATCAAAGGAAGTGTTTGATTATTTGTAGAACAATCATCTATACAGTGGTCTCTGTTTGTTGTGAAGAAGAGTCTTCAACGAAACCAATCCGAGCTTTCGTTAAACCAACTGTGCAAAAGTTTCAGGCTCATAGCAAGACTACTTCATGAGCCGGAATAAAATAAAACTTGGACACAGCTTTGTTTCAGCGCAGGTATTCGGGTTACCTAGCTCAACTGGTCCTTTAGAATTCCCAAACAAAGTCTGTGACACTCGCAGGAAACCGACGGAGGCGCTGATACATAAGGTAAGTAATTACCCCAACCTGCTTCCGGAGATGCCAATATAGTGCTGTCCGCTTGTTATTTAATAGATATTTAACTGTAATTTAGAACTGCTTGCCAAGACCACCAAGCAGGGAAGGTGCCGTAAAGTGTCTTTCCCAAGAATACAACAGAATGGTCCGAGTGGGTTTTGAAGTGAAACCATGTTGATCATGAGCACGGCGACGTTTCACGCCTTCACTGGTCATGTAAGTCACATTCTATCTTGTGACAACCACGTTTTCTAACAAGATTTACATGTAAAGCATGGTTATAGCAGTGGTGGATATTCAAATTTAGGGACCCCAGGAAAGGATTTTCAAAAATTGATGTTCACTAAAATAAAAAGAGCTTTGATCTTGGCTTTCACTTTTTTCTCCAAAACTCATGGTGTTCTCTAAAAAAAAAAGGTCTCCGCTTTAATTTGATCTCTGATTTCCCTATTTTGGTCCCAAAATCAAGGTGTTCTCTAAAAAAAAAAGTCTTCACCTAGAATCGATCTTTACACTTTCCACTTTTTGTCCCAACTTGATCATAACCTCTAAAAAACATCTACAACGAATTGAAACTGTATGTGCTATTTTCAAGGGGGTCCCCCAAAAAAGAGGGGGGCCCGAGACAAATGCCTCATTTGCCTCACCCAATATTCACCACTAGGTAACAGCAATTTATCATTTATTTTTTTCAGGTATCAAATTCAGGTACTCAACATTTTAGATTAATTGATGGTGCATTTACTGCAATTGTGAAACTTTTGCTGAATTTTTAGCTGAATGTCATCAAAAGAATGTTATCTAATATTAGAACAGTTTTTACACCAAACACTGTCCTAGTATTAGATAACGTCAGGTTTCACCATTGCTCTAAAATAAAAATGTATTGGAATCTATTAATGTAGCGGTAATATTCGATTGAAAATGTTTTTTCTTATATTAAACACAGATTGAATAATTACAGTTAAAAAAATAATATTTTAAATGTTACTGAGAATTTGGGGGATTTAAAAAATTGTTATGGTAGTTTTCGGCAAAAAGTTAATCAAATACTTAATTGGCAAGAGTAAAAAAATTCAAGAAATATTTTCTAAATATACTGTAATATAATATAAAGTGTAATGTAATATAAAGCGTTTTTTAGTTTTGCAAACTTGCTTTTTATTTTTGAAAAACCCTGTAAGTACGTATTATTTTGATACAAATGCGTTGTCATGTTTGTTCACCGTAAGAGATTTAGAAAGATTGCTATCAAGTTATTTAAAATGGCAAAAATGAAATCAGATCTATTTAACCGGTTCAAAAGACTTTTAGAAGAAGAGCATGTGTTCGTTGCGATTGACAGCGTATTTAGGGTGGGGCTATTCTGCCATGGCCCTTCTAGGAGATCATTAATACATAGGCTTACCACACGTAGGACAGTACTTTTAGTTCCATGGCTCGCCCCTTGGAGATCACTAATACTTTAGAGCTTTGTCCCGCCCACTTGAGCAGAAGTCCCGCCAGAAAACGAAGGCAGATTACATGTGCAGCATCCTTTTTTTGTTTTTTTCAGAGATCATTGTACTGTAGTCTCCAGAGACGAAAATTACAAAATCCGAGACTGATTCAAAGTGAAGACATTTTTTTAGAAAGCAATTCTTTTTTGGGACGAAAATCATGAATCTGGGACTGATTTATAGTGAAGATCTTTTTTTCCAGCTATACCACTTGAATAAATTTTTCCAGTAAACATACTTTATTGTGCTCGTATGTCGTCCCTCTTCAAATATCCTCGGTATGCCACTGGTTGCGATAGGTTATTTTTCTCGTCATACAATAATCAGTTTGCACACGGTAAGCTATTGCAGATTAGCATTCAGTTTAATTCAGTTGTTTTTTTATTTCCGGCACTTGTCGAACAAAATACTTACGTCAACATAATTACACCACGGAAAAAAAGACATGCAGCAAAACGAAAACAACGTTGAAACATTTTTAGTATTAATTTAGTTTTAACTTATAAATGTTATTCATGTATTCTTGACAACTAACCTAAAAACTTTTGCACAATAAAAAGTAGTCGAGGGTCAAAAAAAAAAGATGCGGGGAAACGACAGACGTTAAAGCGTGAAAGAAGAAAGTTTAATTTGTGCAACAGTTCAATTGATAGGCTATCAATCTTGATAATTTTTTTGCTGCATGCATAAACTCTAATTAAAATCTTCGTCCTCAAAGCTTAATCCTCAGGCCAGTGGTGGATATTCAAATTTAGGGGTCCGAGGGAAGGATTTTCAAAAATTGATGTTCAGTAAAAAAAAAAGAGTTTTGATCTCGTCTTTCACTTTTTTCTCCAAAAATCATGGTGTTCTCTAAAAAAAAAAGTCTTCACCTAGAATCGATCTCTATATTTCGCACTTTTTGTCCCGACTTCATCATCACCTCTAAAAAACATCTGCAGCAAATTGAAACTGTAGCCTATGTGCTATTTTCGAGGGGAGACCGAGGCAACTGCCTCATTCGCCTCACCCAATATCCACCACTGCCTCAGGCACAAAAATATACTTAAACATGATCCCGTTATTATATATTTTTTTAATAATCGCATCATTTCAGTTTGGAATTTATTGCCACGGTCAATGGTTGTTCCTTCCACCTTATCTGTTTTTATGAAGCGTTTAAATAAAGTCGATCTTCATAGCCAGTAATGGCTTTAGTACGGAGTGAACGAAGCGGCGTACCGGCCCCCTTAAAAAACGTCAAAAAGTGGTCCACCCAAAGCAAAATATTGCTCTATTTCTTTAGAGTAGCACTATAACCGTGGTCCACTCTGTCTGCACTTTAACTTTAGAACGAAAATAGGGCTATTGCACTTGATTGAAAGTGATGAAAATTTTTTTTTGAGATCACTAAATTTTTGAGACAAAAATGAAGGTTTTGGACATAAATTGAAAGTGATGACCTTGTTTTTTTTAGAGAACTACAGTTTTGAGACGAAAATGGAGATTTTGGACAGAAATTAAAGGTGATAACGTTTTTTTAGAGATTACTTTATTTTGGGACGAAAAAAAACGAGCAAACTGAAAAGGTAGCTGCACATATTTTTCTTGCGCCGCCTCCTCCCCTTTTGTAAGGCCATCACTGTTCATAACATTTTTCTCTTTAACCTTTTTTATTTATTTATTTTATCTCTATATTTATCCTGCTGATTCGCAGGAAAGAGACGGAGGCGCTAATACGTAGGGTAAGCAATTACCCCGACCTGCTTCCGGAGATGCCAAGATATTTCTGTCCGCTTGTAATTTAATAGAGATATCACTGTAATTTAGAACTGCTTGCCAAGACCACCAACCAGGGGAAAGTGCCGTAAAGTGTCTTTCCCAAGGATACAACAGAATGGCGCGAGTGGGTTTTGAACCAAAACCGTGTTGTTCACGAGCCGGCGCTTTAACCACTCGACCACACTGCCGACATTTTAATATTTGCACGACTTCAACGTTTGTCACAGTTTATTTTTATTCTTGTTTCTCCTGTTTTTTGTTTTTTCTTCACTTGAATGTTGCTCCAACATTTTTATGTCGTAAATTAAATAGACAAATCAAATTGAAACCTTGAATTTTATAAATTTTTGGTATATTTACTTTTCATTTTGGCACTTCGTACGCGTGCCTCTATAGCTCAGTGGCAGAGCGCTGGTCTTGTAAACCAGCGGTCGTGAGTTCGATCCTCACTGGGGGCTTATTTTAGTTTCGTTTTTAATTTGGTTATGACTTTACTTGCTGGTGAAAAACTTAAAAATTCCTGTAGACAGGGTTTCCCAAACTATGTGATAAGGCACTCTGCTCTGCCATGAAAGAGATGGAAGTGTACCCCGACATTTTCATGCTGTGACAGAAAGCAATTGAAATTTTGGTCGAAAGATGACTTCGGTGCTTCATGTAGTCTTAGTATTGCTAAAAATGTGTAATATAGACTGCTTTAGGTAGGATTGCAATAGGAAAGAGGCTTTTAAACCTAAGCATATAACTTTAGCTTATGCCGATAAAGTCTTTTTCTATTTTGTTTACGCTGAAACAGCTTATAACGTTATATTAGTGATTTAAATTACTAATTTGTAGCATAGGCGTACGAAAGGAGAGAGAGTTCAGGAGTCAAACCCTTTCTTGAAGAATATGTTCAGACATATGTACATGCATGGGCGTACGCAACGGGGGTTTTATCGGCGAACCCCCTTAAAAAATGGCGTGCAGACATACAGGGCTGCCCATAAGTAACCTTACACTTGATATTACCAAAGAGTAATTAATGTAATACAGCGATTATTTATTTTATTTTATTTATTTATTTAGGGGAAGTGTGAGACCTATGGAACGGTGGGACCCATGGAACACCGGATTTATTTCAAAACAGAAAACGGATTTTTTGAAATTTTTGCATTCGGAAACACACTTTTGTAAGACATGCTTATTCCAAAATTAAAATTCGTGGAACTGCTAGTTTAGAAGGCAGTAAAGCTATTTTTTCATTTTCGGGGTAAAAAATGTCCTTTTTAGGTTAATCTTTGTAAGAATTTTATAGTTTCTTGAAGTTACTAAAACTATTAATGTTGGTTTCTTTGAAAAGACTACTTATCTAGCTATCAGTTGATCAAAAGTTTTAGTTGTCAAAGTGTAGTGTGTATGAACTAAAAGCTATTTTCCATTAATTATAACTATGTGGGACCTTTGGAACATGGCGAGGTCCCTTGTATTTCAGGTCATGCCTACATTTAAATCTAGATTATCGAATAAGGGTTTGTTTAGTGAAGAGGACCTAAATAAAGCTTTGAAAGGTGTTCTTACTAATGAACTCAGTTCCAGAAAAGCTTCGAAAGTTTACAGAATACCTATAGGTACTTTGTTATAAGAAAAAGATGCATCCAGGAAACACTGAAGTTAAGAAAATCTCTATGACTACAACTCAAGTAAGTAAATTTTTGTTGGGCTAAGTTTTATGCTTCTAATCTAGGCCTATACTGACAAAGAGGCTAACAAATTTTGTCAGTTAAGCTAATGGTTTGATCTAAGCCTAATTAATATTTAAGAATGAAATGTAACCTAATGAAAAACTAGGTTATTAAATAAGGAATTTAATAACCTAATTTAATACTTTATTTAAAAACCTAGTTAATTTTTAATAACCTAACTATAGATTATTAAATAAGAAATTTATTAACCTAGTTTTTTATATCCAGTTAATAGGCTAATTACTGTTTGTATTTTTATAGATTTTTACAGAAGATGAAGAACATGCATTAAAGGATTACATCATTAAACTTTCAAAGCTGTTTTATGGCCTTGACAAAATTAAAGTCAAAAAACTTGCTTATGAATATGCAAAAATAAAAAACAAAAAAATTCCTAATTCATGGAATGA
The DNA here is from genome assembly GCA_963680785.1 of Diplosoma virens. Lineage (NCBI taxonomy): Eukaryota > Metazoa > Chordata > Ascidiacea > Aplousobranchia > Didemnidae > Diplosoma > Diplosoma virens. The sequence continues at coordinate 36,918,245 of OY796881.1, read as the reverse complement.
AAAAAAAATTGCTGGTGAAGATTGGCTTAAAAGGCTTTCGTAAGCGAATGGGAGATTTAAGTTTGAGAAAACCTGAAAGTACAAGCCTTGCCAGAGCCATGGCATGCAATCCTTTTAATGTTCATGCTTTTTTTGACAACCTCAAAAGTATTCTTATCAATTCAAACATCCCTCCAACAGAATTTGGAATCTTGATGAGACTGGAATTAACACAGTTCCCAATTTCAGAAATATTTTACGTAAAACTGGTACCAAGCAAGTTGGCCAAATAAGATCAGGGGAACGTGGTTTAAACATTACAATGTGTTGCTGTGTCAGTGCTACTGGAATGGCTCTACCGCCAGCATTCATATTTCCCAGGGTTCGATTTGCAAGCCACATGTTGCGCGGTGCTCCTGCTGGTAGTCTTGGTTTGGCCAATCCATCAGGATGGATGAAACAAGACATTTTCCCACAAGTCTTGAAACATTTTATTGACAATATGACAGTATCCAAAGATCAACCGGGAGTGCTGATCATGGATAATCATAACAGTCATATAACTTTAGAGGGTGTTGAGCTGGCTAAAAACCATGGCTTAGATCTGCTTACCCTGCCGCCTCATTGCAGCTACAAACTGCAACCTTTAGATGTGGGTGTATTTGGAGCCTTCAAGAAATTCTACAGCTCATTTTGTAATGAATGGCATCTGTCACATCCTGGGGAAACACTGTCTTTATATTATGTTGCTAGATTGTCTAATAAAGCTTTTGTTAAATCCTGCACCTTGGAAAATATTACTTCTTCATTCAGGCGGACTGGAATATTTCTCTTCAATTCAGAAATTTTTACAGAGCATGAATTTTTATCTTCCACAGTAACTGATCAGGTGCAACCCAGCCATCGGAGGCACTTTTTTGTGTCTCTTGATGCCGGTGCCAAGCCCGGATAAATGGGGAGGGTTGCGGCAGGAAGGGCATCCGGCGTAAAAATTTTTTGCCAAAACAGACAAATGCGAAATCATCATCAATCCATACCGGATCGGTCGAGGCCCGGGTTACCAACAACCGCCTCAGGTGTCGCACAGCAGGGCACCTGTGGAAATTATACTACTGCTAAACATTGTGAAAATAAAAGCAAAAAAAGAGGAGGAAAGCGAGTGAAGAAGCAGCGAGAAGCATGGAAAGGAAGATGCTCACTCATTAGGGTGGGTACTTTAAATATTGGAACGATGACTGGAAGGGGAAGAGAGCTGGCAGATATGATGGAACGAAGAAATGTAGACATATTGTGTCTACAGGAAACAAGGTGGAAAGGGAGTAAAGCAAGGAACATTGGAGGTGGATGCAAAATATTCTACAACGGAGCTGACGGAAGAAAAAATGGGATAGGGATAGTGCTGAGGGAGGAGCTGGCTGAAAGTGTATTGGAAGTGAAGAGGGTGTCAGACAGACTGATGGCCATGAAGCTGGAGGTAATTGGGTCCATCCTAAATATAGTAAGCGCATATGCTCCACAGGTTAACAACAGCATGGAGGAGAAAAATGATTTTTGGGAAGACCTGGATGGATTGATTGAAAGTATATCAAAAGAAGAGAGGATAGTTCTTGGTGCAGATCTTAATGGACATGTGGGCGAAGGAAACATAGCGGATGAGGAAATAATGGGGAGGTACGGTGCTGGAACAAGAAATAAGGAAAGATCAATGATTGTGGATTTTGGGAAAAGGATGGATTTGGCGATTGTCAATACTTATTTCAAGAAGAAAGATGAACACAGAGTGACATATAAGAGTGGAGGAAAAAATACCCAAGTAGATTATGTGATGTGCAGAAGGAGAAACCTTAAGGAAATGTGCGATTGTAAGGTAATATTGAATGAGTGTGTCACAAAGCAGCACCTATGGTGGTATGCAAAATGGTTCTTATGGTGAAAAAGAAAAAGGCAGAGAAAGTAAAGCCAAAGATACGATGGTGGAAACTAAAAGAGACAAGCTGTCAAGAAGCGTTTAGACAAGAGGTGACCAGGATTTTGGGAGGCAAGAATGGGTTACCTGATGAGTGGGACAAAACGGCAGAAATGCTAAGAAAAACAGCTGAAACTGTACTGGGAGTGACATTTGGAAAACGAAAAGGAGACAAGGAGACTTGGTGGTGGAATGAGGAAGTTCAAAAGAGCATTAAAGAAAAGAAAGAGGCAAAGAAAGCATGGGACAAAATAAGAAATGAAAATACTAAAAAGATATACAAAGAAAAGAAGAGAGAGAGAGAGATCTGTTTATTTGCATCAAATCTTTTCAATAAATTACCGCTTAAAACACAAAAAAAGAACAATAATTTTACATTTGAAATTAAAACAAACTGATAATAAGCCATATATATCAAATCAAAGAGCACTATTAAAGATGTGATGCAGGGGTAGGAAGGGACAAAAGTCATTTAATCACTACCCCCAGCTTATTTAAAAGTTTCATTACAAGCAATTTAATAAATTAAGTTTTTGGTATGTAAAATTGATTATTAACTTAGAAAAACATTAGCATAAGACATTTTACATCATAAATTAAAATAAAATTATAAATCACTTTACAAACATGATGAAAACAAAACAAACAACAAGAAAAACAAAGGCCGCATATATGTAGATAAAATTAAACGACAGCATAAATTCGATTTGAAATAAAGGCAAATAGTGTAAAAAACGACAGCACGACGATGGAAAAAAAAAACAAACAATCAAACAATCAAACCGGCAGTAAAAGGACAAAAAAAAAAAAAAAGCTTATAAGATTAAATTAAACAACAGAAATAGATCTTACCATAAATTAAATTGAAAATAAAGGTAGTAGCATAAAACAAACAACATAACAGATTTCAGAGTAGATACAAATAGCACAAATCCAACAGCACAATAATGAAAAGAAGCATAAAAAGACAAAGAAAAGTACAAAAACAAAACAAAACAAAGGCCAATAAGATTAAATCAAACAACAGAATAGGTCTCAATGTAAAATTTATTGAAATAAGACAGTTAGCATAAAACAAAAAACAATAGATTTCAGCAGGCAATTAAGGATTAAAGAGGTGCACAAAGAGCAATACAAAACATAATATTTCTTAAAGTAAAACCTAAAGACGTTAAATTAATATGCATTATGCATGTAGTTCATTTTGCATTAATACTATGAATTAATAATTTATATGGGTAAAATTTGGATGTTGATTAAATTTCATAGGTATCTAGCAGGTATTGGTACAATAATCTATTAAATGGTTTAATTCTTTGTTCGGTTCTTATATTAATTGGCAGCTTGTTCCACATTTTCATACAATTTACTATAAGACTATTAGAAGATTTACAAGCCAAAAAATGTGAAATAAAGATGTTGTTATTGCTTGATTGCCGTGTATTATAAGCATGAATTTCATTTACTAAAGGGATTTTATCTTTAAACTCTCTATCATTGTATAATCGAAACATGAATTTCATTGCAGAATATTGATACAATTCATTTACCTTTAATAATTTAGAAAATGCATACAATTTATTTAATCTTGTTCTATATGGTTGCATACTAATGTATCGTATAGCTCTATTATGCATTTTATTAAGGTTTTTTAGTGCTGATTGATTTGCATTTCCCCACAAAACTATGCCATATTGCAATCTGCTTTTTATAAGTGCATGGTACACGAGCTTTAGATTATTAAAGGAAAGGTATTTTTTTAAATGATACAGCATTCCCACAGATTGATATATTTGGGTAGTTAATTTATCTATATGTGGTTTCCATTTTAGATTTTTATCAATTACAATTCCCAGGTATTTAACTTCGTCTTTTTGGCAAATTTGACTGTTATTTATATGAATGTTTATCATGTTATTTTCAGTTTTCTTTTCTCCAAACATTATAGTGCTTGATTTTTGGGTGTTTAAAGTAAGCTTGTTTTTAAGCAACCAATTTTCAATTTTTTTAAGTTCTTCATTGACAACTTTTTCTACTGAAGATGAAGTATTACCAGAGGCAAAAAGTGCTGTATCATCAGCAAAAAGAAGAGTTTTTAAGCTTGAAACATTTGGAAGATCATTTATGTATAGGAGAAATAAAACAGGGCCAAGGACACTACCTTGTGGGACACCATGATTTATTAAATTTTTATCTGATTTAGTTGAATTTATACATGTAAATTGGTATCTGTTTGCTAGATATGAAGAAATTAAATCAAAAGGTAGCCCCCTAATACCCATTGCAATTAATTTTTGTTTTAAAACAGTGTGGTCTACTGTATCAAAAGCTTTTTTCAAATCAAGAAAAATTCCACAAGTAATTTTATTGTTTGCCTGCTGATAACGCAAGTAATTTTCTAGTTCAATAAGTGCATCACTAGTGCTTTTGTTTTCCTGAAAACCATATTGATTTTCTGATATGATTTTGTACTTATTAATAAAATCAGTTAAATTATGTTTAAGAATTTTTTCAAAAATTTTTGAAAAGTGGGGTAAGATGGAAATTGGCCTATAATTTGAAGCAATGTCTCTATCACCACCTTTATAAATTGGTAATACTTTGGCAATTTTTAATGCACTTGGGAAAACACCTTTATTAATACAATTGTTGATTAAATAACATAATGTAGGTGCTATTACGTTTTTACTTAATTTAAGAATTTTAACAGGTATATCATATGTATCATCACATTTACAGTTGTCTAATAAATTAATTTCTCTTATGATATCTTCATCAATTACTGGTTTAATAAACAATGAAGAGCAAATGGAAACAGTATTTAATGGTTTTGAAGGACTTGTTTTTGGAAGAGAATTTGCCAATTTTGCTGCTATTGATGTAAAATAGTTGTTTAGACATGAAGATATGTCTTTAGGTGAAAATAAATCTTTATTAGACTCTGGACACTTAATGTTTGTAATTAAACTATCACTGGCAGGTTTTCGTATTATGTTTTTAATCATTTTCCATGTATTTTTACTATTGTTTTTGTTAAGTTCCAACTGGTACTGAAAATAATTTTGTTTTGATTGTTGTTTTACATGTGTTAGTATGTTATTGTATTGTTTGTATTTTTTGTAATGGATATATGTATGTGAATGTTTACAAGAAATTTGATAAAGTCTATTTTTCTCTTTTATACTTTTTTGAATACTTTTTGTCAGCCAAGGTTTAAAATAAAATTTGATTTTCTTTCTAGAAAGTTTTTGTTTTGGAGCATGAGTCTCGAGACATTCTAGAAATATATTCAAAAATTCTGAAAATTCTGCTTCTGGGTCTGAAAAGTTATTACCTAAGTTGCTTTTGTCGAAGCCTTTTGTTAAAGAATCTAAAAAATCAACTTCAGAAAAATTTGAAAAATCTCGTTTCAATATTTCACATGGTGGTCTACTTGCTGGTGAAACTTTATTTTTGGGTATCATCACAAAAACTGGATTATGATCACTTATATCATAAGATATTGAGCCAGAAATAATATTACTTGTGGAATTATTACAGTATATATGATCTAATAATGATGGAGTTTGCATGTTCATGTACCTTATAGGACAATTTATAAGATTAATTACACCTAATGATTCAAGAGATTCTTTATATTGAATGATTGAGGGAGCATCACTTAATAAATTTATGTTAAAATCACCCAGTATAAAATAGTTTAATCCTTCTAAATTTATTTTTTCTATGACAGATTCTAATTTAAGTTGAAAGTTAGATATTGACGAATGAGGATGGAAGTAAATCCCCCCCACGACGTAAGCTTTATTACAATTATTAGATTTAATTTCAACCCAAATATCTTCAACTAAGTCTTCATTCAAGCATAAGTCAGGACGAATTTTATAATTTAATGGTGTTTTTAAATATATGCCAATACCTCCACTGTTTGTTGGAGAATTTGATGAATGAAAGTGATAATTTTCAATAGATGTAGTATTATAGTTTATATTTTTAAGTTTTGTTTCACTAATTACCATCACTTCTGGAGAGCAGGGTAACAACCCAAGCAGTTCATCAATTTTATTTATGTTTTTATTAAGACTCCTTACATTCATATGAAGAAAAATATTATGTTTTGTGTAACTTGTTTCACAGAGTAATTTACAAAATTCAGAGATACTCAAATTTGGTTTGCATACAGATTCATGTATGTTGAACATTTTAAAAGAAAAAAAACAACTAAACACATGTTTATATTACATTGAGAAATTAGTGACTTACAGAAGTTGATCGATATCAGATTTGCAGGTGATTTTGATTCTTTCACTAGTGGTGTTTTTTCTGATAAATATATCACCATTGTATGTCCAAAGAAATTGATATTTTGAGTTGATTTTTTTTTATATGCTAAGGAGAACAGCTTTTTTCTTCTTGGAGTTAAGTTTTCATTGATGAATAGTTTTGTCATGCCATCAATGCCATAGTCTCGTACTCCAATTAAATTTTTTCTTTTTTGAAATATTAAATTTCTTATGTCTCTGTTTGTAAATCTGGCAATTATAATTGGAGGATTATTTGACGAAGATTTTGGAAGACGATGGGAGGTTGAAATATCATTTTCTTTTAAATCAATGTTTAATTTTTTTACCATGGTTTTGATGACATGGTTAGTATCTTCATTTGGATTTAGGGGGATACCATGAAATTCTAAATTTTCTTTTCTGTTGTACTGGTCCAAATCATCTCTCATTTTTTCCTCTTCAATTAATTGATCTTTGAGACATTGGTTTTCTTTCATTAAATCATCAGTTTTTTTTTGCAGGTCAAGTTTCATTAAATTTGATACATTATTTTTTAAGTATTCAAATTCATCATTCAAAAACTTCTGACTTTTCATTACATCTTCAATTTTTTTTTCTTGATCTTTTAGTTTTGAAAATACTTCATCAATTTTATTATTAAATTTTATTTCCTGTCTCTTCAGTGCTTCTTCGATTGTTTCTTGAATATGTGTCTTTATATTATTTTCCATTTCTTTCATCATGTTGATAATTTCCCTGGTTGGAGCCATAACTTCACAATTTTTAAATAAAAATTTATACAATATTATACAACAAAGAAAATTTTAATTACCAAAACCTTATTCAAATAGAATGAACAACAATTCAAATAGAAAGAGTAAGGCAAAGAAAGCAGTTGCAATGGCAAAGGGACGTGCATATGACAATTTGTATGCTAGATTGAAAACAAAAGAAGGTGAAAAAGAGTTGTACAAATTGGCTAGGCAGAGAAACAGAGCAGGGAAAGATGTACAGCATGTGAGGGTTATAAAGGATGAAAATGGTAATGTGATGGTAAATTCGGAAGCAGTGTTAAAGAGATGGAAGGAGTATTTTGAGAAACTGATGAACGAGGAAAATAACAGAGACCCTAGGACAGAGGAAGCAGAAGTGGTTAACGAAGAGGTAAATTGTGTCAGTAGAGAAGAAGTAAAAAATGCACTAAGAAGGATGAAAAAGGTAAAGCGGTTGGGCCAGATGAGTTGCCAGTAGAAGTTTGGAAGTGCATGGGAGAGATGGGGATAAAGTTTTTGACCAGACTGTTCAACAGACTATTAATGGGTAAACGGATGCCTGAAGAATGGAGAAGGAGTGTGCTTATCCCAATCTATAAAAACAAAGGGGACGCACAGTGCTGTGGAAACTACAGAGGAATAAAGCTAATGAGCCACACAATGAAGGTATGGGAAAGGATTATTGAAGCAAGGTTAAGAGATAGAGTGGAGATCAGCAAACAGCAATATGGATTTATGCCAGGAAAGGGAACCACCGATGCCGTGTTTGCTCTAAGAATGTTGATGGAAAAGTACAGGGAAGGTCAAAGAGAGCTACATTGTGTATTCGTGGACCTAGAGAAAGCTTATGACAGGGTTCCACGGGAAGAGCTGTGGTACTGTATGAGAAAATCTGGAATAGTGGAAAAGTATGTACAACTAGTACAGGATATGTATGAGGGAAGCGAAACAGCGGTGAGGTGTGCAGTAGGTACCACAGAAAGTTTCAAGGTTAAGGTTGGACTGCACCAGGGATCAGCATTAAGTCCATTCCTGTTTGCAGTGATAATGGACAGGCTAACGGATGAAGTAAGGAGAGAACCACCATGGACGATGCTGTTTGCTGATGATATTGTGATTTGTGAAGAGACCAGGGAAGAAGTGGAGCGAAGATTAGAATCCTGGAAGTATGCATTGGAAAGAAGAGGGATGAAAGTCAGTAGGTCAAAGACCGAATATCTTTGCATAAATGGAGGAAATGATGACGAAACAGTAAAGATGGAGGATGCAAAAGTGTCAAGAGTAAAGGAATTTAAGTATTTGGGATCAACGGTGCAAGAAAGTGGTGGTTGTGAGAGGGAGGTAAAGAAGAGAGTACAGGCAGGATGGAACGGATGGAGAAAAGTATCAGGAGTAATCTGCGACAGGAGGTTACTAGCTAGAGTAAAAGGAAAAGTGTACAGTTCAATGGTAAGACCAGCAATGGTGTATGGACTTGAGACAGTAGCAGTCACAAAAAAACAAGTAGAAGAGATGGAAGTCGCAGAGATGAAAATGTTGAGGTTTGCTATGGGAGTGACGAGAAAAGACAAGATTAGAAACGAGCACATCAGGAGTACTGTTAAGGTTGAACAGTTAGGAATGAAGATGAGGGAGGGCAGGCTGGGGTGGTATGGACATGTCATGAGGAGAGACCAAGAGTATGTAGGAAGAAAAATGATGGAAATGGAGTTACCGGGAAAGAGGAAAAGAGGGAGACCAAAGAGAAGATTTTTAGATGCAGTAAAGGAAGATATGCAGGAAGTTGGTGTAAAGGAGACGGATATTGAAGACAGAAAGATGTGGAGAATGATGATACGCTGTGGCCACCCCTGACTGAAGGGAAAGGCTGAAAGGAGAAGAAGAAGTAACTGATCAGGTGCAAAACGTTTATTCAGGCGAGACAAACATCGACGCAAGTGTGCTTGACACCACTGAGGCTGCTGTTCAATCTAAATCTACTCCAGCGTCATCAAACCCAGGCTGTAGCCTGGAAGCAGTCCCTGAAACCTCTTTAATTAAATCAATCGCCCCACTACCGAAAGCAAGGCCACGAAAAATTCGGCGTCGCAAGAAAGTTTCTTCTGCCATCATCACACACACACCTGTGAAAAAAAGATTTTTCCCTCAGCAATCAGGAGATAGTTCAACTGATGAAGAAGAGGTATTTGCTGATTCAGAAAGTAATGCCAGTCTGTTTGATGGTGATTCCAGCCTTGCTCCACAAACTGACAAGCTTGTCATACTCAAATGTGGTGATTTTGTTATTGCTAATGTGCACACTGCAGCTGGAAATTGTAAAAAGTTTATTGGAAAGCTGGTTAGTGGACCAGATAAAGATGAAGACTTTGAAATCGGTTTTCTGGAGAGGTCAAGAAAAATTAAAAATGGATTTGTCTTTCCAGAAATGGAAGACCTAGCCTCCATTGGCAAAAAAGATATTGAAAAAATTTTGCCTCCACCTCATGCAGCTGCTCAAACTAAACGGTTATGTGGGGTGATGAAATTTAATGTTGATTTATCATATGTGTAATTTTTTTGTGTGTGCATGTTTGTTTATGTATATTTTTGTGTTTATTTGAAGTTAATGTAAAAAAAACAATGTTTGATAACTTTGTAAGAAGTGTTCCATAGGTTCCAGACAATGAAATATAAAAATTTAATAATTGCTTGTAACTTGGCAACCAATTAACACACAGCTAAACCATTTTATCCCAATGCAGAGCTACCTAATCACAACATGCAGACCAATTTTCAAGCAATTTTTAGTTAAAATATAAAAGTTACAACCATTTAAAAAAAATCGTTCCATAGGTCCCACACTTCCCCTAAATCAAAATTACAGTCCATAACAGAAAAAAAAACAAAAACAAAACAGCAAAAACTACACAGAGCTTAGCCATACCAGCCCAAAAAAATTTGGGGGGGCAATGAAATTCTGCCCAAATTTTGTGACGTTTGCCCTAATCATGATTTTATAGTACATTTCGGATATGACGAAAAAATTGTCTGAGATTCTCAGACGAAAAACCAATTTGGTCCTAAAATCATGGTGATCTTGAAAAAAAAAAGGTCTTCACTTAAATTCAGTCTCATAATTTTCAATTTATGTCCCAAAATCAAGGTGTTCTCTAAAAAAAAAAAAAGGTCTTCACCTAAATTTCAGTCATTATTTTTTGCAGATCCTCCTAAATTTCCTGACTTTGCCCAAATTTCTTCTATCGCTGCCCGAAAAATTATGGTTTTGCCCAAATATTTTCTTCTCACTGCCCCAAAAATTTTAATTTTGCCCAAATCTTAGAAACTTGGGGCGGCAATTGCCCCCCTTCCCCCGGCAGGTACGGCTATGACACGGAGTGAGATACACATACAAAAAACAACACTTTAAAAAAAAAAAAAATAATAATAATCATAACAAGTTTCTGTAGACCGCTTTATACCGTGAGATTTTTAGAACCATATGGTCTCAGAGCGGAAAAAATATCAGTTAAAAAATAAAATACAATAGCAAAAAATACAAGTAGTATACCAAAAAACAACAACAACGAACAACAAAAACAAAAAAGACAAGTTGTACACACTATTTCGAAGAAAAAAATAATAAAATACCTTCCTAATGTTATACAATATAATACAATATATACTTTGCAAATATCAGCTTAAATATACATCACAAATACAGTACATCACAAATATCAAAAGAGGTGAGGATTAATTTGTTTACATTTCAAAAGCAGTTCTAAAATAATAAGTCCTTAAACTTTTCTTAAATACATTTAGATGATTACAAGAACGTAAATCTATCGGCAGTGAATTCCAAATTACACAAATCTTATGAGAAATAGTTTTTTCAATGTGATGTCCAGTATTAATAATTATATTGTCGTTTTCTGATCTGAGATTTTTACGAAAAGGTTTATACGCATAAAACAGGTCGGAAAGATATTCTGGTGCCAAATTATTCAATATTTTGTAGACCATAAGACATAGTTTATAGTTAATGCGATATTTAATAGGTAATATGTGGCTGCAAGCATAGTATCTGGACAAGTCATGATTTTTTGATGGTATGTTATAGATAAATCAAATACACGCATTTAAGAGTCGTTCCAATTTACGTAATAGATATTGCGGAATACATGCATACAAGCTATTACAATAATCAAAACGAAATATTAAAACTTTTTATTAGCAAAATTTTATGTTTTTGTGATAGGAATAAACGTAAATTGTGTAGTTTAAAAAGTTTGAAAAATCCAATTCTATAGGTCTCAGTAACCATATGATCCAGAGTCAAAGATTCATCAAGAAACACCCCTAATAATTTGGCACTTGGCAGCAAGTTAGAATCAATTTGCAAACAATTTTTTAAATTATAGGCTATATGTTTGTTTGGTGTATGTTTAATAACCTTTTTTTCCCACAAACAAGAAGCAGGGTTTTGTTTAAATTAAGTTTTAAAAATTTTTTTAAGATTTTAAATTTTCAGACGAAGTGTGAAACTCAGTTGTGGGATTAAAGCCAATATACAACGTTGTGTGCAGCATACGAGTGCATTTTTAAACCAAACTCATACCCTACGTCAGTTAATTCATTTATATACTGTATAAAATAAATAGTAAAGGTCCAAGAATAGATCCTTGGGGAACACCAAAGTTGTTGGATGTTTTTGAACTGTGGGCATTGTCAATTACAACTTCTGAGGATCTACTGTATTAGTTAAATATGACGTGAGCCATTTTAGACCATTGGTAGTAATTCCAAAGTAATTGCGCAAGTTATAAAACAAACAATTATGATCAATAGCAGGGTTTCCCAAACTTTTAGTTGATCGGTACCTTTTGGACACTGTAGCAGGTTTGCATGTACCCCCAAAATGTTGTGACGTTTCTCTAAAACAGGGTGGTCCAACTTCTTTACTCTTGCGGGCCACTTTTTGAAATTGTTCGAGCTTGGGGCCTCAGCCGGGTAGATATTGTTCCAAATCATAGTGTCCTCTAAAAAAGAAAAAAGGTCTTCACTTAGAATCAGTCTCGATTATTCCTATTTTGTCTCAAAATCATGGTGTTCTCTAAAACAAAAAAAGGTCTTCACTTGGAATCAGCCTTCGATTATTCCTATTTTGTCTCAAAATCATGGTGTTCTCTAAAACAAAAAAAGGTCTTCACTTGGAATCAGCCTTCGATTATTCCTATTTTGTCTCAAAATCATGGTGTCCTCTAAAACAAAAAAAAAAGGGTCTTCACTTGGAATCGGTCTTCGATTATTCCTATTTTTGTCTCATGCGGCCCGCGGGTCCGTAGTTGGACCACGCTGCTCTAAAAAAAGGCTTTCAGTTAAAATCATCCACTAATTTTCCCCCAATTCATGCCCATAATCAAGGTGATCTCTGAAAAAAAAGGTCGTGACTTTGATTCAGATACAAGTTTTCCCAATTCATGCCGAAAATCAAGGTGATCTCCAAAAAATGAAAACTCTTCCCTTTTCAGCAGCCACAAATTTTCCCCATTCAAACCCAAAATCACGGTGATCTGTAAAAAAAATCTTCCCTCTTAATTGTCCTGTTTGACGTAATTACAATCGACCGGATTCGAAAATTCTTGACATTTGAGTCTATTATTTTTTCCGGACACGGAATTTAACTTAAATAAGGATATTCTCTCACATAATAATGTACCCCTTGAGAAGCCTAAATGTACCCCAGTTTGGGAACCCCTGATCTATAGTGTCAAATGCAGCAGATAAGTCTTGCATTAACACTTCAGTAAGATTGTCATTATGAATTGATTGTTGTATATTATTTATAATATATAAAAGTGCGGTTTCACAAGAATGATTTTGTTTACAGCCAGATTGATTTCTATTGTATAAGCCATTTTTGTGAACATGAGAAATAATTTGAGAAAACGCAGCTTTTTCCAGTACTTTTGATAAAAAAGTTGTATTGCTTATTGGACGATAGTTTTTTATGTTTTCAGGATCAAGATCCAAATCTTTAATTATTGAAGTTATTGTTGCTTGTTTCAAATGACAAGGGACTTTTGCTTCTTCAAACGATTTACTGTATTTACTATTAACTGTAAAATGGGAAAAATTATTTCAGAGCACTCTTTTATCAGACTTACTGGAGCAGGGTCAAGTAAACTGCTCTTATTATTCATTGGGGAAATATGATGCTGCAGCTCTTCAATAGACACAGGTAGAAAACTATCCATTTGTTTAAACTTAAGATTACATTCAAATTTGTCAGGTATGATTCATTTAACTTGAATTTATCAAAGAACAGAGAGTCACCATTTTGTCAAAAAAGTGTTTTGAAAACAATTCGACCAATTCGTTAGCAGTATAAGCCTACCTTGATGGGAAAATTTTCTGTTGCATATCACCAGACAACTTCTTAATAGTATTATAGATTACCTTGGAATTATTTTCATTAAACTGCAGAACCTGTGAATAATAGTTAATTCTTGTTTGTTTTAAATTTGTGTAGTATATTGATTTCTGCTTTCTGTATTTCTCGTAGTTACAATCATTTTGATTTTTTTGTATTTTCTTTCTGTTTGAAGTTTTTTTCTTTTTAGAGTTCTTAGCTCTGCATTAAACCAGGGCTGATTTGGTCTGGAGTTTACTTCTTTCTTTGTAGCAGGAGCTATTTCCTCTAAAGAATTTTGTAATTTAGGGTTATAAGGATTAATGCAGGAGCATATAAAGGCATAGATTTAAATTCAACCCCTAAAAAGTTGTTTCTTAGATATTTTTGAAAATTTTTCTTGTCAAGAAGCCTAAGATTTCTAGATTTAATAATTATTTTGTCAGGTTTTTGTTTAATTTTTAAATTCAAATTAAAGCTGATTGGATAGTAATCAGATATATTTTTTAATTGATCTTTACTCAAAGTTACATTTTCAACATGATTTTTTCCTCTAGTAGGGTATTAATTAACAGAAAATCAAGAGTGCCTTGGCTAAATGAGTTGGACAAGTAATTAATTGAGTAAAGTCATGTTGATGCACAGTGGTGGATATTGGGTGAGGCGAATGAGGCAGTCGACTCAGAACCCCCCTTGAAAATAACACATACAGTTTCAATTCGCTGCAGATGTTTGTTCGGAGTGTAAAGAACGATTCAGAGTGAAGACCTTTTTTTTTTTTAGAGAACACCCTGATTTTGGGAGAAAAATAGAGAAATCAGAGATGAAATCGAAGTAAAGACCTTTTTTTTTTAGAGGACACCATGAGTTTCGGAGAAAAATATGCAAGCCAAGATCAAAGCTCTTTTTTTCTCAGACAACATCAATTTTTAAAAATTCTTGCCTCGGGACCCCAAATTGGAATATGCACCACTGTTGATGCAGAATGTTTAAGAATTTTTTAGTTTCAGGTCTATTTTGGTCTTCATAGTGAATGTTAAAGTCACCAGTAATTAGTTGAATTCCTTCAGTACAAGTTGCCAGAAAATCATTAAAATCAGATAAGAATCGCATATGTGTATATTTATGTTTTGTTGAGTAACCAGGATAATAGACAGTTGCAAAATAAACCTTTCCTGTCTCCATTATAGTGCAGTGCAGGTAACATGCTCAAAAGAGGGAAAGGTTTCAGTTTTGAAAAGCTTAAGATTATTTTTATTTTTGTATAGTATGGCTACATTACCACCCAAGTCTAATAACCTTGGCTTTCTAATTTGTATAACTTCAAAATTATATTCTCGAATTTGTGCTACTAAAGGGGAGTCAGTTTTTCGTAAACAAGTTTTTTAAATTAGAGCAATATCTATCTTACTGTCAGATATAAAGTCTAAAATCTGTGACACTTTTGAACGGATAGAACGACAATTAAAACCGAGAAGAGTTAATGGCTTAGATGAGGAGGAAAGTTCTTTGGACAAGTATCAGTCAATTCCTTGATGCAATTTAATTCCTTTTGTAGGACTGGACATTGCCAACTTGTAGATGTATGTCCTTTAGCTTGGTTTTTAATATCATTACTTTTACTTTTTTTACAATTATAACAATAGTATTCATTTGTATTAATTTTGCAAGGACATGCATTGGATTTATGCTTACTTGAACAATATAAGCGAATGGAATCTTCACTTTTTGCCATAGGACAAAGTTTAGTATTAGATTTGTGCCCAAACCCTTGGCATTTATAGCATTGTAGAATATAAAAATTATCAGTAACTTGATGGGAGCTCATATCTATAAATATTCTACCTGGTTTTAAAATAATGCTTTTAATATTTGGGGATACTTTGACAATTGCATGATTAGGTGTACCATTTTGATTTTTTTCCAAAAATAATACTTCAAAAATACTTTCATTGTCTCTTTCTAGACAATCATTCAACTATGCATTCTTTTTTAGTATTTTTTCTTTCAATTCTTCTTTATTCTCTAAATTATGATTGTTTAAGTTATGAATCTTTATCTTAGGTTTAATTTTCTTAAGGACAGGTAGTGAGCCAGGTTCACCTTAAAATCATTTTTAAGGGCAGCAATTGCTTCATCTTTAACTTTTTCTGTGGGAAGAAAAATATAACCTTGACCTTTTTTTACTCAAAATAGCTTTATGAACTGGTACAGATTTTAAATTATTGGAAACTTTCTTTTTTACCACAGTTGACCAGTTTTCTTCAGAAAAACATCCTTCATTCTTCTCAACAATAAGAACATGTTTATGAGTTTTTGGAATACTTTTATTATCTTTTTGAGTCAAAAAACTTTTATTTTGTAAGTGTTCCTTTAGTAACATCGGTAAACCGTTTTTAAATTTCTCAGTTATTGCATCAAGAAGTTTGAATTCATCTTGTCTTTTACTGTTAATTGTTTCAATTAATCTTGTTAAAATTTCGTCTAGATGTTATTTTTGATTTTATTGTAACTGTTAATTCAAATAGATTGAAAATTGTGTAATTGTGAGATAAATGTGTGTAATTGTGAAAATTGTATAAATGTGTGATAAATCAATGAATTCATCATTATAACAAGTGTAAGGTTACTTATGGGAAACCCTGTATATACATTGGCGTAACTTACGCAAGGTGATCAGAGATATGCACTTGTACATAAATAGGCTTACCATACTCAGTGGCGTAGCAACGTAACCTGCCGCCCTTGGATTTTTGCACAAACTGCCGCCCTTTAATACCATCAAAACGAAGAACATATTAACCCTTATCAGCACGCTAAAATTTAAATACGTAAAGGAGCGATTGACTACATTTTGTAGTCACTGTTTAAAAACGTTTCTTTTATCGCTACAGCTATATTTTTTTTGTGACTATTGCGTATTATTTGCTTGCCTGCTATATCTACTTTAAGTTTTTTGACTCTGAGGCAATTTTCAAAAAAAAATTTTTATTTGTGATATAATAGTACAACAAAGCAGCACGAAAATAACCATTTTTTAGTCACTGACACAGTTTTGACATTTGGTTATCTTCATAGTCACACAATGCTGCGGACAGATGGGTTTCTTACACGAGTCGCATTGCCTGCGAGAGTTTTTTTTTTGCACACGGTGCATCTTTTTGGTAAGTTTGGCTTCAAGGAATGCTGCAGTCCTCTGGTTACATCAGGTGTTGATATGCCCATTTGAGCTGCTGCTTCCCGCACAGAATTTCGCACTTTCGACTTACACAGTCGAAATTAAATGGAGGGTGTGGCCAAGTCCAATGTCAGCTTTTTCAGGAAGTCTTTCCGAGAACTTCTGTAACCATTCCTCTGCATTAATATGTATGCGTTGTTTGCAGCAGCGTCTAGTATATTGAAAAAGAATAGGAGAGGCCAACGAACAGTTTTCCGGCGGCAGGAAAATTTCTCCAGATTTTGGTCAAATATATCGACGCCACCTTTACTTGCATTATAGTCCAAGATCATCTTCTGTTTTTTTGATTCACCGCTGTCCACGGATGGGTCACTGTGGCTGGAACTAAGCAGTATCACTGGGTTTTTTTTTGTTTGGCTTGGTAGGCCACCAGACATATCCTATCTCTATGATTAAAAACAAATTTTGCTCCTGTACAATTCGTCTTTTTGTCGCAAAACCAATGGAACTTCCCTACGATATCGACGCACAGTACCCAGTAACGTTAAAGTTAAATAAAGTTTGCAAGAGTGTAACTAGTGAAGTAGTTATTAGTGCAGATGTCTCTTCCAGTACCGTACCAAGGTTCAACAACTTTTAGCACAATATCCTGGGCCAAATTGTGATGAACACGGTTGCCTTCTTTTCCACCATATGCAATTGCATTCAATCTATACCCAGTGTTGGACTCGCAGGCCCAGAATATCTTCAGACCATATTTTCTTGGTTTGGACCAAATGTACGTTCGCCCTGGAATTCTCCCTCGGTATCCAACAAGTTGTTCGTCCACGGTGATACATTCTCCAGGAATGTAAATGCGTCTTGCGTTTCGAAGAAAAATTTCCCATATTTCTGAAACAGCAGCAAACTTGTCATTAACCTTTCTTTGTTCACGTGTATGCCAGTTGTCAAAACAAATGCATCGCAGCAAAAGTTTGATTCTGTTCAATGACATCACAGTACGGTAGAAAGGCCTGCTGTCACTGAGTTTCCATAAATCTCTTAGATTTGTGAAATTGTCTCGATTGCATCCTGCTTTCAACATGATAGCTATGCTTGCTTTTAGCTCTTCCATTGAAAACATACTTGTGGGATAGCGTACCTGGTGGAGATTTCTTTGTATTTCTCGTAGTTTTCTATTGGTGTGAAGAAGGATAGTCCGGAAAATTTCTTCACTGACCAAACATTCAAAACTTTCTTTCTCACTCTGAGGTTGAGCAATTGCTCTCGGAGCCTCTGTAATAATATTTCTTTGACGTCTTCGTGTTGGCATTGGTTGTGATGTGTACGAAATAGCACTTGGGCTTACAACCCAATTATCGTCTTGCTCATCATCACTTTCTCGGTCCACAGGTTCTTCCTCATCATCTGAACTATCAGATTCTCCTTCGACAAACACTTCAACATCTCCTTCATTATCAAAAGCAGTTTTTTCTTCTTCATCCGTTTGCAGTTCAAGCAAAGCATCTTCTACCTCGCCCACTTCCTCTTCTTCTTCTTCGCCATTACTGTCATCATAAACGTCCTCCTCTGCGATGCCAAGCTGAGCGCAAGCATCGCGAAATGTCAATCGTCTATTCATAGTAGCAAACAATATTTTTTTTACGTATAATATATACAATCCTATTGCAAAAATTAATGATATAAATTTCAAGTTTATTTCATTACTTATTTTACACATGAACTCCTAAATACGAATAAACTGCCAGCATGCAACTACTATCAGAATCTTTCATGTAAAAAGCAGCATGGTGCCAAAGACCTGTTAATAAACGATTACTCAAATATGTTAGAGACATTATTGCGAAACAGTTTATAAGTTTGTGCTCTTATTATCGAAATTTCTACATCTTCTACTGTCTTAGCAGCCATTTCCTAGACATGCAAAACACTACAGCAGAAGACTATTACTTTACCTGAAAGTATATGGCTTTCTAGGTGTGCTTGCTTGCTTATTTTAGAAGTTCAGTTCAACTATCTGATCTGCAATGATCTTATTCGCAGACAAAGAAGTCATTCTGAACCTCCTGTCAAAAGTTGCATGCAAACAATGGCTGAATTGCAGTGACATGATTTACCAGATTGTTTTCGCTTTCTTGCTGACAATGGTATCTACTGTAAGTCAAAAAATCTCCAGTCGCTACAGCTTTTTTCACAAAAGATCAATCAATCTTGATTGCTTTCTCACTGAAGTGTTTTGTTGTATCAGTATGCTTTATTTTGCTTTGAAATAAACTTTCATATTGTCTTATTTTTAGCAAAATAGAATGACTATTTTGTAGTCAAACGCTCCTTAACGTAACTTTTTTGAATTACTCAAAAAATAAAAATATGATCAAACTTTTTTTTACACACAGGAAACAACTCATAAAACCCTTCATCATAGTTGAAGTACACCAGCATAGCTCCCCCATAGCAAGAGCGGCCAGACTGCAAAGATGCGATGACTACAGAATGTAGTAAATGGTGCTTTTAAGGGTTAATGAAGTTCTACACAATACAGAAATAATAGTGATAGTTTAATTCTTATCAAAAGTTCAAAATTGAATACGTCGAGGTTTCACTGAAGCAAACTCCGAAGTTATATCTTCAAAAGATAGCATCTCGACGAAATCGCTTTCAATGGACAGGATTGCTAAAGCAGACAGCCTGCTTTCACTCGTAGACGATCTCAAGTAAGACACAAAAATAAAAAAGGTGTTGATTCATATAAACAATATTTGGTCAACCACTGAAGCACATCCAGCGCTTTGGAATCACTTTGAAATGCAGTGCCGCTGGATTGTACGAGCTTTTTGAACCTGGCTATTTCATAAGTTAATTCAGAAAAATTAACGTCATCAGTATATATGTTCTTAAATTTGTTTCTATCTTCTATATTTTCGCTTCGCAATAACGCGTGGGGATTTAAGAAGCCGAATACTTCATTTAACATACAAATTTCATTGAACCGCTTTTCTGCTTCACACCGAAATTGGTCCATAGTTTCTACACTACATCTCTTGATTTCTTCAACAGAAGAGAGACCTACGTCTTCTGCATATTTGCCAGGCATCTTTTTCTTCCTTCGGACACGTCACTCTTCAATCAGAATTTCTTGCTTTTCGTAAACCTTGATAGCAGTTTCAATACTTTGCTTAACCAGCGCATTGCGATCATTGACCAAAACAGCTACGTATAAAAGCATTCATCTTGTGAGAACAGTTTTTCAGTGACAAACCTCTTCGCTGTAAATATTTTTGGGTATCATAAGATTCTTTTAGAACTTGCATTCAAAATTGTAAAAAAGAAACAAAGGAAAATCGTTGAATTGCATCCAATATGCCACGAGCTTCTCTTGTACAAATATTTTCGTTTTGATCACATAGCTCGTTTAATGCACTTACTACATCAAGGAAATAATGCTGAAGGGCTTTTACAGCTTCGTAATGCGCACTCCATCGAGTGTAAATCACTCTTTTTACCACATGCTTAAGTAATACTTCCCATCTTTGAGTAAATGCAGAAAAAAAGGAGTAGACCCTTTCCACAACAGCAAAAAATGTTGCAGGATGTTCAGACGATGCCACTGCGTGAACACCTGCGAGGTTAAGCGAATGATTAGCACATGGAATAAATATTGCTTTAGAATTAACTTGTTTTATGCTGCATTGTACTCCAGAACGGATTCCAACCACGTTGGAAGCATCGTCGTATGCTTGACCTCTGCACATCATTGTGTCCAAACCATTTTGCTGAAGCTCATCAAGAATTGACTTCATTTTATCTGCGTTTTTTCTGTGCAGTGGAAAGAAATTTAGGAACGACTCTTTTATTTGTACCTCACTGCTGTCAACTTTTACGTATCTAACAATAAGAGCCATTTGATCGATATGAGAGACGTCGCGAGTACTATCGAGTAAAGTGGAAAAATATTTTGCTGCCTTTATTTCCTCCAGAATGAAATATTTTACCTTTTTTCCAACAAGCTTAATTAACTCATTTTGGATTGTTGGTGAAAGGTACGTTGTCATGCTCTTGCTAGAAAGTTGGATAACTGAAAGATGTTCCTTAATGACTGCATTGAATTTTGCAAGCAATTTTTAAGTTTTAAAAAAATTCCCCTGGTTTCTTGAGTTAGAGTCTTCACGATGGCCACGTAAGGGAAGATTTTGCTTACATAAAAACTTTATGACTTCAGCTACACTATGCAGGATTTCTCTCCATTTATTTTTTTTCCTTATCCAGGAGATCTTGCGTTTCTTTATCAATTGTTTGATGAAGTTGAAGTCTCAGTGCAAGCTCCTTTCATTTATCAAAGCACTTGCTTATAAATTTTTAAATTTTCATGATTAAAAATACATGGATTTAGATGGCAGAAATTAATAAAGGGTGTGGAAACGAATTGAGAATTATCATTTTTTGATTGAAACAACTTGCAACAGAAACAATATAATTCTGAATGGCTATTCGAATAAAGCAACCATGATCTAAGAACTTCATCGCCTTTTTTTAACGTCTTATAAAACCACTTCTTACTCTAAAGCTTAACGACTCCTTCTCTTTGTCTCCTTCTTTAATACTCTAATCGCTGTCTTGAACGGTCCTTCTTTATTCTGATATCTTTCAGGTCCTGCTTTGACCATCTCAACTTTCATGTAATAAGTTATCACTTCTGGCCAAGTAGCCACATCGTTTATATCATCAATTTTATCTTTTGCTATAAGTGTTTTGTTAGTGGGAATACTTTTAATGATCACTTCTTAATTACTTTGCTCGAGCTCAACTGTCTTTTCCTTTTCCTCGTGAGATAGAGATTTGCTGAAGCTGATAACCTCATCTCTTTCATTAGCTAAAGAGAGTGAGGACTGTAAAAGAATGTTTACAAACTTCAAAATGGCTCCTTCATTCTTTTTCAGCTCTTCTTCCCTGGCTTTTTTTTTTTTTTTCTGAATGAAACTCCACTTTCTTTTACTCTTTTTATTGGTAGGCTAACTTAAAAAAATTTAACTAAGTAATTAATTAACTTTAAAAAATTAGCAATTAAATTTTTTAACTGCAATCTGCAATATTAAACAACATTGTAGCAGTAAATTTGCTGTAGCCGAGCTATAATCTACTACGTCTGGCATAAAACTGTCAAATCTTTGATGCTTTTTTGCCCAAAACCTATAACCTAAACAAACTCTACAGTGCTCAGGCATACAGCCGACATGACTTCAGCAGAGTAATTAGCAATCTATGCCTTCGCAGAGAGCCAGTGCGTCACAGTAAAAAAAGGATTGCTAAAGAAGACATTTTGCCGCCCTCAACAACATGCCGCCTTGGGATATATCAACAATATCCAATGGTTATCTACGCCACTGACCCTACGTCCCAATTTTTTGGGCTGTGTCCTGCTCGTTTCGCAAAAAATTCAAAACAGCTTCATAGGTAACATTTTTTTAGAGAACACTATTCTTTAAGAACGAAAAATTAAGAAATTAGAGATAGATTTTAAGTGAAAACCTTTTTTTTAGTTTATGCTTTTGCAAAAAAATTCATGCTCCTGCAAGGTGTTCTAAAAAGAGCAACGGGCTTGTGAAAGTTTAAAAAAGTTTTCAGCCAATAACCAGGACCACTTTTAGTAATAGTGCTTTCGACATGCAAACCTCCCGTCCCCTTGAGAAATTTTTGCGTACGCCACTGATTGGGAGTGATGTTATATTCCGCTATTATTATTTGATATTAATGTTCTTAAGCTTTTTGTAACATTTAAATGTTGATTCAATGAACAAACAGGCTAGCTGGTAGTTTTTTCATTTCTGTAATTTCGATGTTGGTGTTTTGATGTTTAAGTGTTCTGTCAATGTTACCTCATGTGCCATATTATATAATATACATTTCTTCTATGTGCTGAAAATTCCCAAACTTTTCAGAATTTTTGAGGTTCATGAAACCATGTAAAATACCACAATATATAATTACATACAGCATTTTTAAAAAAGGAGACCCCTTTATGGGTAAAAAAGAGGGTCCCGAGGCGACAACCTCACTTGCCTCTCCCAATATCCACCACTGTGTCCAATGCTCACCATTAAAAAGTAGCCATCGAATGAACAATAACGTCGGTTTAAATGATTCGCAGTATAGAATTCTTTGCAATTTGGTCAAGGAAAGAGAGCAAGATTTTTCTTTTCAATTCTGCAAGACCACAAACATAATTTTAGAATAAAAGCTTTAAGTTTTTCAAAAATTCTAATAATGTTCATTTGTTGAACTTGTTTAACCAGTTTAATTGAATCATAGCATTGGCAATATATGCCACTTTTTGGATAAGTTTATTGTTTTTAAAAGAGGCAGCAGATCAGGATTTTAATGTTGTAAAAACAACTTGATTGTTTTTCAAAATTCCAAAAATCCGTATTATTACCCGGCCTTGAGAAAATGACATTAAGTCAGGGCGGTACAGCAGGATGTGATGTTCATCTACGATCTCGGCACAAAAAGACTGAGAAATTATACATTATACATAAAAACAGCGCACACAGATGAAGTGAGCGCAATAAGACCTAGAAAACAAGTGAAGATGATTGTACAGATCTTCAATGCCAATAAAAATGAAATCCTACCATACAAAACTGAATTGCCCGAAACTTGGTAAAAACTTACAAACAACTTAGTACCCTTTGAAATCTAATTTTGTACTTCTAAGGGTTACGAGTATACCCTGCTGGGAACCACTGCTTTACAAATAGAAAGCACAGTTTCTCATTATAAAGAATATATATTCACAAAATCAAAAAAACCTGATTAATTCTTGTAAGACTGGGTTCTTTAGCTTCACCAAACTTCAAACCAATTTACAGCCAAGAATAGCAAATCATCACTTAACTTTGTACTAACCAACTATAAGAATCAATTAGCACCCCGATAGCTAATATTAAGCTTTGTAATTTGTCTTTTATACAGACTAAAACAAGTCTATCTCACAATGAAATTAATTTTCAAGGTGTCAACATTAACCCTCAAACAACTGAATCACGCCCAGACAAGCAACAGTAACACAAAACAATTTCTGAACAATTATTTAATGAATGATAAAATTTATGGCATTGTTAATATAAATTAGCCTATGTTACGAGATAACAAACAAAGTTGCTAGATCTGGCCAGATTTTTTAAATTATTTATTATACATATTATATTATATTACGTTATATAGACCTATATATATATATATATAACACCGTATGAAAATCAGTACTTCTAAAGTGCTCAATAACAAAGTTAAAGCTTAAATTAACATATATATATATATATATATATATATAACACCGTATGAAAATCAGTACTTCTAAAGTGCTGATTTTCAACAGTATATTTTTTAACAGTATATATATATATATATATATATATTAAATTACATTACAGAAGCCACAAAAAGATTTTTATTGAAACCTCAACAGTCTGTTTCGCCTTTTCGGCTCATCAGGAGGTGATTCTAAACGCAGACGAAAAGTACATAGTTAAGAAAAAACGCACGAAAAAAAGCTAATTATTATAGTTAAGAGCCAAAAGTAATATTACGGATAAAGTAAATATAAATTAGCGAATAAAATTAGCGAATAAAATTTAGCGAATAAAGTTTAGCGAATAAAATTTTGAGATTTAACGAATAGAATAAAATTTAAAAGTTTAAATATTGTCGAGTAAGCAAGCTAAGAAATTTAAAGTTGTAAGACTCAAAATTTTAAAATTCAGAATTATCTTAGCAAACTAAACAAACTAAACATGAAAATGTTATTGTTAAACAATAAATTATCAGAGTAAACGTTGTTCGATGTATGATTTTTGCAAGTTTTTTTTCAAAACCCCGTATATCCACGAATTCAAGTTTACAAAAACTGAAACAAAAAATTATTGGTTAACAGCAGATTTCAGCAAACACACTAATTTTATTGAGTATACGATAGATAACGTTCAGAAAGTAAAATAAGATGACATTTAACAAACCAGAGTCTTGTAATAGTTTTTCGTGTTTTTCTCAAAAGTAGCCAAAGTGGATATACGGGGTTTCGGAAATAAGCTCTTCATATATATATATATATAAAAATTTTTCAAAATTTTTTTGGTCGGTGTTCATCAGGAAAGTGCTCAATGACGTCGAGTCAGAGCGGTTAGATAATTAACTTACAGACAACAAAATTTTTTAATTTAACATTAATTTTATTTGCTCCAATAGACTGTTTCGCCTGCCTGGGCTCGTCAGGAGGCGGTTAAAAATCTTATTCATCTAGAATTCCCAAAATTCCCAAATTTCCCAAATAGAATTCCCAAACAAAATTTTCAAAATCTTATTCAAATAGAGTTCTATTTGAATCTATTTGAGTTCTATTTAAATAAAGTTTTTAACCGCCCCCTGACGAGTCCAGGCCGGCGAAACAGTCTGTTGGGGCAAATAAAATTAATGTTAAATTAAAAAATTTTATGGTCTGTAAGTTAATTCTTGCTCTGATAAATATGTACTGATCATGATTTTAATGCGTGATGCCTTACTGATACATTTTTGCTTTCAGTGTTTTGCCCTAAGGCGCTAAATTGAATAGCGCTAAGGCATACCAATTGCATTACCAGCAACAGAGGTCACCGCACGCTACTGATATATATATTAGGTACATTATAGTTTTGGACAAAGCAGTCTATAACTTCACAATACAATCAGAAGATGCAATAGTAAACAAGTTACATAACAAAAAATGTCAAATTCAAGGCGTCCAACCGTTTAAAATAACGTTCTGGTTTAGGTTCGGCAAATTTTATTTTTAAAGGTTCAGTTCCGGTTCAACTTCGGCTCGGGTTCAAAGAAAACAAACAATTAGCGATTAATAAAACTTTCGATAAATGTTCGGTTCAATTCTTATAATTTTATGAAATATTTTTGAAGCCCATTTTTGTAAGCGTATAAACCAAAGACATGGCTTGTAGATTGTGGCCATAGGCATACCAGACCAAAGGATTTCGAAAAAGAGAACAAAACAATTTTCCCGCATCATGATTTTTTACGACTTTAGCAAGACGACTAAAAATAATAAATAGGCTTATAACTGAGCAGAATGCATTAGCTGTGTTATGCACTCAAAATCTTTTCGGCGCCCAAAAATCAATTTAGAAGTTTTATACATTGATGTCACACTTCATTCATAATAATTTTAATCATAACGATGTAGTTTATTCTCGTTAAAAGTAATTCGCAGTTTTATTATAAGATAATAATTGCGTCGCCTTGGAGCACTGCTCTCGTATTATGTGATATAACGTCCGATTCGCTTTCTATTGCGCGTTGCATGTATCTTTTTTCTCTTTTCGCCCGACAGTAATGACGTAAAATGTTTTTGTCCAAGCTTTGCTATCCCGAAGGTAGTGGAATGTTCTGGCGCATTCGAGCATAGCGCTTTCTCTAGGGAATTCCAGTTAAGCCTCGAATATACGAGTAAATTTGCGTTACGTGATCTTTGGTCTATATAAATAAATGCAAAGCGAGAGACGACACAGACAAAAAAGAGAAAGTTGGCAACGACGACGAAAGAGAGACAAAAGGAGAGAGACGCATAAAGCAAAAAGCGTCGCTTTGAGAAAAAGTTGAATTCGGGACGAGTGTTGAATTTATTTTGCGCCAGTGTTTTGGAGTTGTGTTCTACAGAGGTAGAATTATTTGTGTTGATTGAATCAAGTTATAGTGTTGATTTCGCTTTGCAGTTTGGCAAAGCGTGGAATAGAATTTTCGTCGGTCGTGACTTTTGTAATATTCGTTCTTATTAGAGACAGTGGTCTCTGTTTGTTTGTGAAGAAGAGTCTTTAATGGATCAATCTGAGCTTTTGTTCAAACTAACAGTATAAAACTGTTAGGCTCATAGCAGACTACTTCTTGAGCCGGAATAAAATAAAATTTAGACACAGCTTTGTTTCAGGGCAGGTATTCGGGTTACCTAGCTCTACTGGTCCTTTAGGATTCCCGAACAAAGTCTGTGACAGTTAAAATAATCAATTTTATCCTCAAGCAAATTGTACGATTACATCTAGTGTGCAGCACATTAAAATAAACTATAATTTGGATGTAAAACAACTTCAGAAAGATTAGACGTAAAATCATTCAGAAAGATTGAGCATCGAAATCACCGCTTCTTTGCTATTGGGTCGCGAAACACTTTCAGGCGAATCCTGCACTTTTTACTGAGCTATTTCAGTTGGTATGTGGCTGAGTGCAAATAAGCTGCTACTGTGCAAGCAATTATATTTTGATTACGAGCGTAATTTTATCATCAGTAAAATGGACGCTAATAGTAGAAATCTACCTGTTTTTTCGAAAAGTATGTATATGGAAAGTGTAAAGTAAGGACTTCTTTTTGGTCTTTACTAGGCCTATAAGCTTACAAGTTTTTTTTAAATGAAGTGAAGACACACTGCTGGGTCGCAGTTGTTGTTTTCCAACTTTCTCATCCGTGATGCTATAATATCATGTTTGCTGTTTTGGAAAACCTCCCAAACAGCTTGTTTTTGTAATTTTTTTGCCTAGGAATATTTGCTAGCAAATATTACACATTCTAGATTCAAAACTTTTTTTTAAGTTTTCAATTATTTTATTTATTATTGATTAAAAAACAATCAATTTTTTAAGAGTAAAATTACCTTTTTTTTTTATGAGAAAATGCTGACTCATCATTTGAATGTATCGGACTTACAATTTTGATTTTTTAACTGCAATAATTGAGCAACAAAACCTTTTTTCAGCTGTTTAGTTATTGTCATCGTATAACGCGTAATTAAGTAAACAATTTGTTTGTTCCTATATGGGAACAATGTACTAATCCGCTTTTGCTTGCGGCGACGTTTATGAATCAATTTTCGTCTGAAGCACTTTAAATGTAAGCATGAATGAAGTTAACAAAGACAGAAATACAAATAGTTAGACATCATACAACTTTGAATTGTTTATGATATTCATAGAACGCAATGAATGCTATAGAACATTACACCCAAGGCATTTTCTCCGTGAGTTACGTTTGCAAAAGGTACAGCGGCCCTGCTTTTCTGCAGGCACTGGATAATGTGAAGTAAAATTTGCAAAATTCCACTCATTTATTCCACTCAGCCCAGATGAACATGGTTTTGTTTTGTTTAGAATTCCCACGACAACCAATCTTGTAAATTTTAGAAGATCTAACTGCTTTTTTTGACTTAATGCGCAATGAATTCTCTATGATGCAACTAGTAACATTTGAACACAATTCAAAAAATAGGCCAGTACCATTTTTTCCCATGAATCTTCGGGCAATACTGACTAATAAATCTGTTCAAAAGGTTAACACCTCCCATTTTCTGGTTATATTGGTAAAAACACAAAAGTTGAGGGCAATCAATTTTTTTGGTACTGCAACCATACACCATGCACACTTGTTCTTAAAAATCTCTTCTTATCTTGATTGCATGCCATAACGTTCATCGTTTTGTTGCCTCTTCCTTTTTTTGTTCTGTTTTCTACTACTTACAAATTTCCTACTTCAGTATGTTTTTTATGGCGGAACTGAAATAAAAGATACTGATACTGATTTTCTTTTCATGTTGACTATACTGCTTGATCACTTTTATGAGAGCAATGGTTACGAAATTGGAAGCAATGTATACTACTTTGTTATCTTGCCATTGAACAATAAAAACGTAATTATCTGACCGATAATCGTAAAACCCCCATTCCCCTTTGAAAACGGCTTTCGATCACCTTAGTGGGCATTTCACTGTGCGGTTTTCTCGTATTGTCCCAAGTACCCGAAATTTGTTTTCTTGCATGTAACGAAGCAAAGAATAGGACGTCAAAAGTTGTCCAAATAGACACGATGAAACGTTGGATTTTTTTACAACTGAAAGTAAAGAACAAACAACTTGCGGTCCTGAAGGCTTACTGCTATCTTTTGATTTGGATGCTCCGGTATAAGTTTTAAATTTATAAAGGTAATTGTAGCTTGATGACCCAGTTTTTGTACCCAAACCTTATTGGTTTTCCCCGAATAAACATTTTGGAAGAATGCCGGCCAAAATAGGGAACCATTTGTTTATCAATCGAGGGATCTTTTGAAAAAACGCCAAACTGTTGTAGAGAACGGTTTACTTTACCTTGTAATGGTCGGGTTTTTGCAAGCTTTTCTCCTATTTAAAGGTTGTTATTATCGACAAAGTAAAGTTACCTTTTTATGTCTTCGGACCTAAAGCAAAAGTGGTATCGCAAAGCATGACAAGAAATTCTTGTCATGCTTTGCGATACCACTGGAGAAATTAAATCATCATCTTTACACCAATATAAGCGTTGACGCAGACAGCTGTTATATCCGGTTAGTATGATGATAGCCAGAAACGTTTCGATCTCTTGCGGAAAGATATTGATGGGTTGATTTTTTTGAGCAGCATATCGCTCAGTTTCACAACGAATCATCTCACTGATTTCTTTATCTACAAACAAACGAAACAATTCTACTGGTTCTAAGCATAACAAATGAGGATGACTCTCAGATAATTACTCAAGCACACTTTCTTGTAATTTTTTAAAAATCTTTTGTTTTTTTCCAATAGACAGTTTCTATTTCTTTTTCTGCTGCGGGTTTTGACAAACACTTGAACTTGGTCTAGCATCTGTGATAGATTCAAACACAGTTTTTTTGATTATTATTGACCCCGTCATCTCTTTTATGCACTCTCCAAGTTCCTGCTACATCATTAGGAAGGGAACCGCTTTGGTGACAAATGTCTTCATTGTCCTCTTCAAGATCTGTCGCATATGTATCTCCTTGTTCTGGTGGCACAATGACTATGTCTGCTTCTTTGCTTTCTGTACACCCTAAAACTTTTTCAAGAGCTTCATCGAAAGTTAAAACTGTCTGCTTGCTTACCATTATCCACTGCGTATAGATGAAACTCATTTACAGGAACAAAAACTTTTTGAAAAATTCTGCTCAGTTCTTACAATCGCTGAAAGAAAGATCGTTAGACAATAATATAAACAAAAGTAAGCAATCTTGCAGGAAATAAAACAATAGAAGATAAATCAAATCTCGAGTAACAACGGCTGCTTCTTGAGAATTTACTGGTGAGAAAATGCGAGAGACAAAGCATGCAAACTGCTGCTTAATTTTGTAATTACGATATTGGTTGTGACCATTGTTCCCATATAGGAACATTCCGTTACTCGGAAACCGGAAGTAAATTTTCAAATATTTTTTCATTTTGTCTTAATTAGACTAAAAGTACATGAACATAAAAAAAACTACAAAAATATTATGGAGCTTTCTGGTAGTGGTTCATTAATGTGTTAAAAGGCTTGCTGCTTTATTATCTTTTAAAGGTTGTTTTTAATTGTATTTAAATCAGGGGAAGGTCACATCAACTCAAGGGGTAAAATTTTTAATACTTTTAATTTTTACCAATAATAATATTTTATAATCTGATTTTGGTTTTAATTAATTTACTGTATCACAATATTGTTGTTTTATTTTATGCACACACCATAAAAAAAGGTCAGCGTCTGTCACTGACCATCTCCATCAATAATACCAATTCATTATCTACTTTTATATAACAAAAACAAAACAATTACCAGAGATAAACATTGAGTGGTCTCGATACACGTTTTTTGAAGTCTTTGTCTCGTCTCAGTCTCGTAACCCCAAAGTCTCCTCTTGAGTCCAATCTTGAGGCATTGCAGCAAGGTGGGCAAAGCCCACAAATGTTGTAAATATGTCATGAATTTTTAGTAGAAAATTATCTTTACGTTGTTTTAGCCATTCTGTAATCATAACCCTCTTTAAATTCCCATTAGTCACAGTAGAATTTAACCAATGCAATCTTAATTACAACCCTAGGGGGGACACAGTATAAGGTGCTCGAGAAATTATGGGCCGATTTTTATCAAAATTTAGACGCCTTCAACTTTATATTTTTAATAACAAAATTCTGTATCTCAAAAGCGGCTATATCACGATGTTTTGGTTTGTAGTTAGTACTGTTTTTGACATTATAATAGGTTACTTTCCGCCAATCGCTTGTGTCCTTTGTTTTATTTGTTTAATACGCTTCATTGGAAATTGGTGGACCATGGAACACGTGGCCTCGACGCATAATATGTAAATGACGTTTCGTTGGAATCCGCCTTTTCTTGATTTGGTTGTCACGGCAAAGAAGGCCGGAATAAATTTGTGTTTAAATTCTTTGTCTAGTTGATCGAGAAGATTTCCTCCGATACGTAGCCTACATTTGGCAAGAAAAGTGAAACAGTAAATTGACTTTAACTTTATATCGGAATAAAATTGAGTAAATATTAATAAGATTGTCAAGAGACTGGTCAAAGGATAGGCAGAGCTAAGTTACAAGTTCTGCGGTAGTAAAGCAGCGTGGACACGGCTTTAACAAACCAAAAATAGCTTTGTCGTGTCCAGTTACATTTTTCGTGTTATAATTTAAGCAGTTGACACAATTGAAATACAGAATCCACTCGCGTGGTTATATTGAATCGCTGCGGAAAGATAGTTTGCGGTACTTGGTTTGATCTAATCTATTTTTTTTCTAATAACTAAGCTACGTTGTCCAATTGACGAGAACGCTCAATCGAAGTTTGGATTGAAATATATTGAAGCGCTATTTCGTAATTCTAAACAAAGGACACAAAACGTAAAAAACACGACAATGATGAATTTAAAATTACCAACTTAGGAGAATTGTTTCCAACGCAGCCCCAAATTTAGATTAGAACAAATAATAACTAACAATTCTGAAACAGCAAGAATAAATTTATCACTAGATTCAACAACCACTATGACTCCAAAGATGCTTTTTTCATTACTGCCCATCTTAGCGAGTCTATAACAGTAATCAACTTATCTTTGAGTTGTCGATGTAAGAAAATTACACGTTTTTTTCAATTGAGCTTGTAGAGAAAAGAACAACTTGAGAAGACGCGATTTAGATAGAAACAAGTAAACCAAGCGCGCGTTCGAGTCTTTACCAATTTGTTAAATCTGAACCAAATCAGTACTGTTTATTGCTTTAAATTTCAGTCATATTACAAAATAAAAATTAAGAAAAAAAAACGGATAGCAATATCCTGGCATCTCCGAAAGCAAGTTGGACGAATTGCTTCTAATAGATGTTCATGATTCAGAGTTCCACTGTTAGTCAATGAGAGTTTTAGTTGGAAAAATTTAGATACTTGGTGCCTGAAAGAATTTGTAAGACGTTTATTGGAGTGGGACGCAGACATCCAGTGACAATGCTCAAGACTCATTCAAGAGACTATTTGGAAAGCGAGCATATGCATTGCAAAGTATGCTCAACTGTCAAATAGATCAAAGATAGGGTAAAAGCGTGACCGGCAGGCGACAGATATTTTTGCGCCATATCACAAGATGGTAAAAAAAACGTAAGCGATTTGTTCAGTTTTACCCCAAGAGGAATCGGCCAGAACGGTAAAACTTCATTGTGTTATAAACTTTTCGCTCAGGTTTGAGTTCTCGCTTGTTAAAATGAAAGGCTGCCGTCACTGTCTTTAAGTAGCCGTGTTTCATTCTTCAAGTCTGGAGAAATGGTAAAATTGCGATCATATCTTAACTTAAAGTCCTCTTTAAGTCTTTCCAGTTTTGAAAAAAGTGCAATAATGCCAAATAATTGGCATAGGCAAACTTTTTGAAGATTTTGAAAACCTAATAGTAAGCAGAGAGCTTAAAAAGGAAGTGATTCAAGACCGATCCTTAAGGAACGCTGTTTCTCTGACATCACTTTTTACCAGTTGCAATGGTTTTGGGCAAGTTTCATAATCATTTTAACCATCTGCTTATCTGGAAGAAGTCTCAGCAGCTTACGGGTAAGGTCACAATGCCAGGCTGTCATCAGCTGCTGTCAGAGCGACGATGACGACATCGTCTTATATTTTAGCTTCGAAACGATCCTTGATTTCTTCTGCATTATAAATAACAGAACAAATTGATCTACGGTTTGTAGAAATGTGATTGTTTAGTTCATACTATTACGTCATAATATATCGTTTGCCTGTACAGTTATTTTCTGCTTCAGTGTTAGTTCAGTAGCGTGTTAAGTTTTAAGTTGTTTTTGTTATCTATTCTTTTACATGTATGTTGCAGGTAAAACGATTTCGTCATTTTCGTTATGTTTATAAAATTATTATCGTTTCGAAAATGAGTCGTATTCTTTTACGGTTGGCTTTCCACGTCGAAATTCAGCTTGCTTCCTAGGTAGCAGTGGATGAAAAACAAGTTTGACTCGACCCCGCCCTAGTTAAGTCTTCCAAGAATCGCGTGAAGGACCGAGAGCAGAGATTCCGGGTGATTGCTCTTGGAGTTCTCTTCAGGCGTTATCAGTTTTGAAATCACGACTACAAGCGCTCTTTTTCAAATTTTAGAAATTTTGAATGGGCACAAAGCAAAAAAAGAAGTCACGTATCTAGGAATTAAATGTAACTTCCGCATTGGTTAGAGCAGATTGAATCAGGGTTCCTGGTTTTAGGTTTATTTGCCTTTAAGTATTGCAGGGCAGCAGGAAATTTTTTTGTAAAAAATTAATTTTTAGAGGTGGTTACTGAATCTGGTGTTGATGCCCTCTAAAAGTCAAAGACCTTTTGGAAAAGAAGTCGAGTTGACTTGCAGTCAGCAGCCTAGTACCTCCCATTTCTAAATAGCTAAGATGCAATAGCATCAGCTGAAATGCGAAAGTGACGATAGAAGTGTTGTGACCCACCAATAAGATTATTTTAACATACTTCATGTTTTAAACAAAGTGTGAAAGTCAATGCTCTGATCGAAACCATTGATTGCTCCATTTTCTGTGAAATCTAGTAAATAAAGCCGTAACAGCCAAAATCTAGTCGTGTTTCATTTCGAGGCACCGCAGTAAAGTTGCATAGAGTTTCATACACACATGGGCAGTTTTGACTTGATGGCCATGAAATGGTCTATTGCTGTCCAGTTCAGTTATGAATTTGATGTGCTCTAACTTATTAATTAAATAAGTATAAGTTTTTGATAAAAACAAAGAAATGCTTTTGTATTGTAATATTTAACATTTGCTTATTTTTTACTGTAATTTATTTTTTCTCTTACAATTGTTTTGTTTTTGTAATTGTAATATTTAATATTTGCTTGTGTCTTTCTGTAATTTATTTTTGTCTTTTGTAATTAATTGTTTTGTTCTTAAAATTCTTAAAATTTTTGTTTTGCTCTTGTAATTGTAATACTTATTTGCTTGTTCCGTACAGTAATTTATTTTTGTCTTGCACTTGTTTTTCTTTTAACTGCAATATGCTTGTCAAACATACTGGAAAAATAATTTCTGTTCTGTTTTGTTCTGCATACCTACCAACACAGTATTTGGTTGTTTTGGTGACCACGTGGAATAGTCTTTTTGGCTGCTTTTTGATGACGTTGAAAAAGTCCTGTTAAGTTGCTTTCATATCAGATGAATTGATGGGCAACAAAGTTTTTTTCAAATTTGTTTGTTGAAGCAACGTAATTATTCCAGTTGACACTGCGAAAATTCGATCGTTTAACTGGCATGCCTAGCACTGGAAAAGCAGAACTTGGTAATGCAAGCTTAATGGGCGAGGGTCAATGTTTTAACTTGGGAAAGTTTTTGATAATTTATGTTGAAGATTTTTGATTTTGAAAAAGTTTTTGGAGGAATGTACTTTTGTATGTATTGGTTAAACTACGGTTTTGACGTCGGAGAAATTATCTTTCAATTTAAACAATTTAAAATTTTCAAACTTCGACTCCACAAAATCTAATAATATAGGCCTACCATATTTTTGTTGCTTAAAAAGAGGACAGGTTTCGCCAGCAAGCAAGATGCAAGTAGGATAAGACCATCCCATTAGGCTATATTCAGCAAACGTTACGGCAAAAAAATAGACACTAAAACAAGACAAATTTATTTGTCAGATTGAGCCCATGAATATTTTGCAGTTCCCTTAACTTTTTTCAATAAGGAAGGATCAGCTTTAACGTCATCATAAAATTGTTTACACGAAATATGATTGGAATTGTACACAACCTTTAAGATGTTACAAACGGACTCAACCAAAAGGCTGTGTCTTTCCTTGCACCATTGTGTGTGCATCATAGAAAATATACGTTCTACATTTGCATTATGAGCCATAATGCAGAAGAAGAATTGGGCGATTTTTAACAGTTCACTATAAAACTCTATGGTTCTGCAATGTTTGAAATATTCTGCCCATTTTTCATGGGCCTTCATTTCAGAAAACGCAACTTCATCAGTTTCAAGCCGGCTTTGCACAAATTTGCACAAGTTTTGGTATTGATCGAACAGTTTAGCATCATCAACGTCAACGTTTTTCTCTGCCAGATACCTCACGCATCGTTCAACGTTATCCCATTCTTTAATTTCAGACAAGAGCATCCAGTCAAAACATTTGAATACGGTAAATGAAGTGGTCCATTCATCCAAGTAGGCAACACAGGAATCGTACAATGAAGATACATCGGACATGAATAAATCACACTCCTGCTCTTTTCCCTCTTCTCTGAGTTCTGCCAGTTTTGATTTAACTTGAACAGATACAAACATCTGTCTTTTCCTTTGGAGAATGATTGTCTTTACAGAGTTGAGATTAGCGACAAATTCAACAAGAGATATTTTTGATTGTTTAATGTTTGGGACGTGTTTATAAAAAACATCTACAAAGGATTGCAGATGCTTCAAATAAAGTTCACTTAGCGAATTTTCAAAAAAATGTTTTAGGAGAACAGGTGGCTTGTCAATGGATAAAAAATACGACTGAATAGCAGGGTACATATGGATCATTCTAGAAAGGCTAGGATAAAGTGAAAGCCATCTGGTCACGCTGTGGAAAAGGAGTTTCTTAAACTCTATTTCCACAAATACACAGTAATCTTTCAACTGCTCTGTACGAACAGTATAAATAGAAAAATGCTGATAGGTCTTGTAAATAATACTTTCAAGATCAAGACTCATTTGATTTACACCGTGGTGTAAACAGTTGTTCAGAATATATGCTGGGCAACCAACCCCAACCAAAGCAGGTACCTCACTTTTCAAATGAGTAAAAACGTTGTTTCCTCTCCTTCGGCGTATACCACCAAAATTGGTGTTGCAATTATCAACAGTAAAGGAAATGCATTTTTCAAAGAGTGTCCTTTTCTGCAGTGTTTCCTTAACTGCATTTGCAATAGTCAAAGATGATTCATCTTTAAGGCTTCTGACATCAAGCAATTTAGACTGCATGCCTCCATTTTTCCAGTCAAAATATTGTATGACAATAGGAAAAAGTTTTGTAGATTTGTGATTACTGCCATCAGTGGATACTTCGAGATACATGATCTCATGTTTTTCTATATCATTCAGCACACATTAAACAGACGCTGGAGCAAGTACGTTATTTACGATGGCTTCAATCTTTGTGCGAGCACAAGAGAACTTCTTTGAAGTGCTGGAATCAGGAAATATCTTTGCCATCAAAGTGGATGTGCAGTCGTTAGATTTATAGCTGCAATGGTGCTTTACAGTATGAATTGCCATGGTGGCTTCGGCAGCTGCAACTTCATCTTCTGATTTCGTGCCAGGTTTACAAAAATAGTCAGTCACTTTAGAGTTTAGAAGATGAAGTTTCACCTCTAATTGCTTGTTTATGTTTTGTGGTTTTAATATGGTCATCGAGGCTAATACTGCCTTTGTTTGCCACAGAAATAAATGTTCCATATCCACAAGTAATGCATTCAGCTTCAAAGTCGCTACGTCCTTTTTTGAAACAAGGATACTTCTGCCGTAGTTGATCAGAAAACACACTTTTTCTCTTTGGCATTATTGTTTAGCTTTATTTACTTTATCACAACTCGTTTACTTTATCAGAAAAACCTACACCCTACAGTCACTGCTAAATGCTCTCTCAACTCAACTCGTTTGCTTTTCTTTCTCACAATTACTGTTCTTAACGTCTGACAAGCGAAAGTTACTCGTGAAAAATTAAATTGATTACTACATTTGTGATGTAACAACAGAACGAAAAATTATCAATGGGTGTTGTTACGGATTTGCAATAGAGCCAGCATAAGAAATAAAAATCTAACTTGTAAAAAAGAGGACATTTGGCTACTTTTGAGTGTCCTCGGAGGACCATTTATTTTTTTTGAAAAAAGAGGATTAATCCTCTTAAAAGAGGACGTATGGGAGCCCTATAATAATACGACTCTAAGTTCAGCACATGTAAAAAAAGGAATCCGATTCCATCCCTAAAATATACGGCTCCGGCAACTCTGACTCAACAATATACCTATATAGTTATCAGCAGGGTTGTGGAGTCGGAGTCGCCGGATTCACATCTTTTTTTAGATTTTTAGATTTGCAGTTTCTTTAGATTTGATAAAGTCATGAGTAGGAGTCTGTTTTTAGATTCGGTATAATTGGAAGTCGGAGTTCTTATTGCTTTTGGAGATTCCAATTTACCCTAAATTAAACGTTCAAGCTTGCAAAATTGGAGTAGTTGGAGTCGCACGTTTTAGGCAGAGAGTCGTTTTTCAGATATTCTAGAGTCGAAGTCTGAATCGTAAAAGTTTAAATAGCCGGAGTCGGAGTCGAAAAAATTTCTCCAACTAAACAACCCTGGTCATAAGTGACACTTAGCAATCAGGGAGAATCCAGCAGATAAGAAGCAATACCCCTTAAAATTTTCAAAAATATAAAATTAAAAATAGCTTTTAGCAATCGAAATTATTATTGCAGAATTTGCATTTCATAATGCCTTTTTTGTGTGCAATTAAGAGTAGATTAAAATTGAAGTTTTTTTATTCTTACTGTTGTAGCAGTTAGGAGCGTTATGTTCAAGTTTAATTGGTGCAGTTCAAATTCAGAAGGTTAACCACTACTTGATTCTATTTACAACACATTTATTCACTTATTCAAATAGAATTAAAAACAAAATAAAAATTAAAACAAATAATTACAATAATAGAAACAATTTAGTATAGCATTACCATGACAGAAGTTACTCATCTAACCGATATCTGCCGGAGAGCAACTCATTTTATTTCAATTTGTGACTAAGCCACGTCGTTGTATACAAGTGGGCGTATTACCACGTGATCATACGATATGGAACGGCAGGATGTGAATTTCGAAATTGCATTAAATAGAGCATGTGAAAGTTAAATCCAACGTTTTGAACTAAATTCTATAACTCCGATAATAATTAAAGTTGTATTTCGTGTGAAAATACTTGGGCTGTCCAATTAATCGCTACACTGTAGTTTGCACTTACACCGCTGACCAAAGCACTTTTTTTCTGTTAATTAAAGCATATTAAAAGTGTTGAAAATGATAAGAGATTACTGACGGTAGCTTTAAACAAGTGCCCACAATTTTTAAAGAATCTCGACCTTTTAGAAAGGGATAAATTTGAATAAAGACTTTTTTTTTATTCGTCACTTGACTTTCAAAAGCGATAAGTAATTAAGCACATTTCGACGTAGTTTTCTAATAGATTTTTTTTACTCTTTAGATGAATTTTTCAAAACAACTCCCAAACTAAAATTGAAGTTTAATTTTGCAAATAAAAGTTACAGTCAGCCGTCAATATAAAGCGAACATCGTTTTCCAATTTGCACTTCAAATTAAAGTTCAAAAGGTTACCTGTCCAAGTACTCGCCGTATTTTAACTCGCTTATTTTTAAATTATTCAGATAATAAATATGACTAAAGCCAGTAGCGTATTTAGGGGTTGGTATTGTGCTATCATCCCTCGCTTGGAGATCACTTATAAGAGAAATCAGAGACAGATTAAAAGTGAAGACCTTTTTTTCTTTTTTTAGAGATTGTGTTTTTGGGAAAAGAAAACGACAAAACCGAGACTAATTCAAAGTGAAGAGGTTTTCTTAAGAATTGAAAAATTTTTCCACAAAGCATACTTGATTGTGGTTCTGTAGCCACCCCCTTTTCAAACATCCTCGGTACACCACTGACTGTAGCTTCCAACAATTTACCGAAAGTCGGAATCAGAGGGACTACCAGGGAGGTGCCGTCAGGGGAGGCAAGTGAGGCCGTGCCTTACCTGTGGAAATTAAAGAAAGTAGAAATAAAGTATTGAAGTCATAGTCTTTGCAGAATAGATGCAACTTGCTATTACGTAGTTTAAAAAAATTTGTAAAAATTATACTGTACTTGTACTAGTGTAATTAGTTTTGCGTTTTAACCCTATTTTTGGACCGTTTAATTATTGTATTTTCAGCGCTTTAATCGTTTTGTCAAGCGTTCTTATTAAAAAAAATCGCTAATATAAGCTAATGAGGCAGCTTCAAGACTTGCCGCCCTTCAGATAGTCTAAAAAAAGAAACAAAAATGAAACAATATTGCCTTTTTTTCTCGTTTGTCAAAAATATCTGTTGAAATGAGAGAGATTTGAGGCATGCCGCAATTGTGACGTTCAGAAAAAAAACTTTTTCTTAGTCCCGACATTTATTAAAATAAGATAAATTAATTTTTCTCAGTAAATTGGAATACGTGCATCGTGCAACTGCTTCTTCTTATCCTTTCGGCCTTTTCCGTTAGTCAGAGGTGGCCACAGCGTATCATCATTCTCCACATCTTTCTGTCTTCAATGTCCATCTCCTTCACACCAACTTCCTTCATATCTTCTTTTACCACATCTAAAAATCTTCTCTTTGGTCTCCCTCTTCTCCTCTTTCCTGGTAACTCCATTTCCATCA
This sequence comes from Diplosoma virens, assembly GCA_963680785.1. Taxonomy (NCBI): domain Eukaryota; kingdom Metazoa; phylum Chordata; class Ascidiacea; order Aplousobranchia; family Didemnidae; genus Diplosoma; species Diplosoma virens. The sequence goes on along the minus strand of OY796881.1, from coordinate 36,878,889 downwards.
TCTTTCTTCCTACATACTCTTGGTCTCTCCTCATGACATGTCCATACCACCTCAGCCTGCCTTCCCTCATCTTCATTCCTAACCGTTCTACCTTAACAGTACTCCTGATGTGCTCGTTTCTAATCTTGTCTTTTCTCGTCACTCCCATAGCAAACCTCAGCATTTTCATCTCTGCGACTTCCATCTCTTCCACTTGTTTCTTTGTGACTGCTACTGTCTCAAGTCCATACACCATTGCTGGTCTTACCATTGAACTGTACACTTTTCCTTTTAATCTAGCTGGTAACCTCTTGTCACAGATTACTCCTGATACTTTTCTCCATCCGTTCCATCCTTCCCGTATTCTCTTCTTTACCTCCCTCTCACAACCACCACTTTCTTGCACCGTTGATGCCAAATACTTAAATTCCTTTACTCTTGGCACTTTTGCATCCTCCATCTTTACTGTTTCGTCATCATTTCCTCCATTTATGCACAGATATTCGGTCTTCGACCTACTGACTTTCATCCCTCTTCTTTCCAATGCATACTTCCAGGATTCTAATCTCCGCTCCACTTCTTCCCTGGTCTCTTCACAAATCACAATATCATCAGCAAACAGCATCGTCCATGGTGGTTCTCTTCTTCTTTCATCCATTAGCCTATCCATTATCACTGCAAACAGGAATGGACTTAATGCTGATCCCTGGTGCAGTCCAACCTTAAACTTGAAACTTTCTGTAGTTCCTACTGCACACCTCACCACTGTTTCGCTTCCCTCATACATATCCTGTACTAGTCGCACATACTTTTCCACTATTCCAGATTTTCTTATGCAGTACCACAGCTCTTCCCGTGGAACCCTATCGTAAGCTTTCTCTAGGTCCACGAATACACAATGTAGCTCTCTTTGACCTTCCCTGTATTTTTCCATTAACATTCTTAGAGCAAACATGGCATCGGTGGTTCCCTTTCCTGGCATAAATCCATATTGCTGTTTGCTGATCTCCACTCTATCTCTTAACCTGGTTTCAATAATTCTTTCCCATACTTTCATTGTGTGGCTCATTAGCTTTATTCCTCTGTAGTTTCCACAGCATTGTGCATCCCCTTTGTTTTTATAGATTGGGATAAGCACAATCCTTCTCCATTCTTCTGGCATCTGTTCACCCATTAATAGTCTGTTGAACAGTCTGGTCAAAAACTTTATTCCCATCTCCCCCATGCATTTCCAAACTTCTACTGGCAACTCATCTGGCCCAACCGCTTTACCTTTTTTCATCCTTCTTAGTGCGTTCTTTACTTCTTCTCTACTGACACAATTTACCTCTTCGTTAACCACTTCTGCTTCCTCTGTCCTAGGGTCTCTGTTATTTTCCTCGTTCATCAGTTTCTCAAAGTACTCCTTCCATCTCTTTAACACTGCCTTTGAATTTATCATAACATTACCATTTTCATCCTTTATAACCCTCACATGCTGTACATCTTTCCCTGCTCTGTTTCTCTGCCTAGCCAATCTGTACAGCTTTTTTTCATCTTCTTTTGTTTCCAATCTAGCATACAAATCATCATACACACGTCCCTTTGCCATTGCAACTGCCTTCTTTGCCTTACTCTTCTTTTCTTTGTATACCTTTTTAGTATTTTCATTTCTTATTTTGTCCCATGCTTTCTTTGCCTCTTTCTTTTCTTTAATGCTCTTTTGAACTTCCTCATTCCACCACCAAGTCTCCTTGTCTCCTTTTCGTTTTCCAAATGTCACTCCCAGTACAGTTTCAGCTGTTTTTCTTAGCATTTCTGCCGTTTTGTCCCACTCATCAGGTAACCCATCCTCGCCTCCCAAAATCCTGGTCACCTCTTGTCTAAACGCTTCTTGACAGCTTGTCTCTTTCAATTTCCACCATAGTATCTTTGGCTTTATTTTCTCTGCTTTTTTCTTTTTCACCATAAGAGCCATTTTGTATACCACCATACGGTGCTGCTTTGCGACACACTCATTCAATATTACCTTACAATCGCACATTTCCTTAAGGTTTCTCCTTCTGCACATCACATAATCTACTTGGGTATTTTTTCCTCCACTCTTATATGTCACTCTGTGTTCATCTTTGTTCTTGAAATAAGTATTGACAATCGCCAAATCCATCCTTTTCCCAAAATCCACAACCATTGATCTTTCCTTATTTCTTGTTCCAGCACCATACCTCCCATTATTTCCTCATCCGCTATGTTTCCTTCGCCCACATGTCCATTAAGGTCTGCACCAAGAACTATCCTCTCTTCTTTTGATATACTTTCTATCAATCCATCCAAGTCTTCCCAAAAATCATTTTTCTCCTCCATGCTGTTGTTAACCTGTGGAGCATATGCGGTTATTATATTTAGGATGGACCCATTTATCTCCAGCTTCATGGTCATCAGTCTGTCTGACACCCTCTTTACCTCCAGGACACTTTCAGCCAGCTTCTCCCTCAGCATTATCCCTATCCCATTTTTTCTTCCATCAGCTCCGTAGTAAAATATTTTACATCCACCTCCAATGTTCCTTGCTTTACTACCTTTCTACTTAGTTTCTTGTAGGCACAATATGTCTACATTCCTTCGCTCCATCATATCTGCCAACTCTCTTCCCCTTCCAGTCATCGTACCAATATTTAAGGTACCCACCCTTATGAGTGAGCATCTTCCTTTCCATGCTTCTCGCTGCTTCTTTAATCGCCTTCCTCCTTTCTTTCTGCTCTTATTTTCACTTTGTTTAGCAGTAGCATAATTTCCGCAGGTGCCCTGCTGTGCGACACCTGAGGTGGTTGTTGGTAACCCGGGCCGCAACCGATCCGGTATGGATTGACAATGATTACGCATTTGTATAAATCTGGCAAAAAAGTTTTACGCCGGATGCCCTTCCTGCCGCAACCCTCCCCATTTATCCGGGCTTGGGACCGGCATCAAGAGACACAGAAATGTGCTTCTGATGGCTGGGTTGTGCATCGTGCAACTGCAAAGAGGCAAATTTATTGTAAGTATGAGGAATGAGAGATCATTTAGTATCTAAGCTAAAAAATTTTTCGACGTTAAGCTTTCAATCTGATTTTGGCATATTTATAATTTAGTGTTTAAACCTCAATTTTTGGCAGCTTTTTTATATTTATAACATACTTTTCTAAAGAGCTTCTTTGTGGTACAGAATTTTAATATCGCTTTAAACAAAGTCGATTTTATCGGAGCCATAAGCTTTTCGTGACGCTCTCATCAGTGGCAATCGCATCAAAATGGGACGAACCAAAGAAAATCAAGGTATTTATAGTTTCAACAGTTGGGAGAAAGGTGCTGTAGTCTCGGAAAGGAGAAAGGCACAAGTGCACAAAATCAAAGAAGTGTGGTACAATACAGTGTAATCTCGGAAAGGAGAAACGCACTATGTGCAATTACCCAGTAGAAGCACTGTTACTTGCAACTTAGATTATTTGAAAAGTTTTAACGTGTAAACAAATTCCTTTTGTTTACATAAAACCGGATGTCTGGTTTTGATAAAAGTTGCCTCGAGTAGACACAGATGGAACGAGTTGCGTGTCACAGCAAGAATTTTAAAACGTTTGTCATTATAGTTTGCAGCACATTGCTCGTTATCAAACAAGTGTTGTCGTACTGCAGAGTCACAATCTGGATTATTACGTTTTAGCTTACAGGATCTGCCGGGTTGAGATCGTGTAGGGTGCTTCGCTTGCTGTTGTAGCCATTTAGGAACATGCTGCTTGATTCTATCTTGTAGTCGCTGTGATGTTCCTCCTACGTACCTACTGTCACAGTGGCACGAATATTTATAAACAACGGAGCTTTTCAGCGTGGTAGGTAACACATCTTTGCGGGCTACAGGCAACATGCGTTTGGATGTAAATACCACTCTGATGGTAACGGAGCCATAGCAGCTTTTAACAGCCGTTTTGACATTTTATCAAGACCAATGGAAGCTTTTCCTATCCAAGGAACTCTCAAATACACGGGGCACTTCCCAGGGCCAAATCGTTTGGACATAGAAAACTGAGCAATTTTCTTGGAAATGTTGCAGTCAATAATCGATTCAGGATGTCGTCGTTTGTCGTCGTTTGAAGGGCATCCACTACAGGTCAGACACAAATAGGACTGGGGCCGAGGGTTTATCATTTTACTACCCCAGACTGCTGCACTGCCTGGATCAGATGCTGGCAGTGATGTTATTAAGCCAGCATCGAGTTTCGTTATCCAAAACCGTCAGACCTCGTGCTCCATGTGGTGCCCGATGTATAGCGCACGCTGTCAGTACATGGTCTGCGGTTTGCTCAGAGGCGCCACACTCGCAATTCGGTGAAGGAGCCAGACCCCATTTGTGCATGGACGAATGGAATCGCCCAACACCAGTCCGCAGGCGGTTGAGCTTAACCGAAGCTACTCGGGGTAACCCCATCCAAACAGGCCTGGCACCGGTCCCGGGCACAAAAGCACGAAGCCTGGAAGCAGTTTCACAGTACTCCGTTTTCCATTTGTGATTTGTCCATTCAGAGGCGCGGATGCCAAGTCTGGCAAGGTTGTCCAAAAGATTTCGCGCAACTGGCACAAACGGGCGTCTGGATCTTAGTCTCACTTGGCGAGTATTTGAGGACCCACTTAAAAGACCATACAAGATATGATCGGGGTCCAGAGATCCACGGTGAGCCAAGGAGAGTGTTGCTCTCAATCGGCGAAGCTCAGCTGGCTAGATGCCTGAGAGTACAGGTAGGTGGTCCGTTGGAGTGGGACACAGGTATCCAGTAACCATGAGCAAGATGTCAATGAGGCGAGTGTGAGCACTGCGATACCAGACTGGCGCACAGTATTCAGCTGTTGAGTAGACTAGAGATAAGGTGACTATACGTAGTGTTTTAGCACCAGCACCCCATCCGGAGCCCACGAGTCGCCTCAGCAGTGTGACGCGCGAGGATAGTTTTTTCGCAATGCCACTAAATGGTGACGAAACGTGAGCGATCTGTCCAGTTTTACCCCGAGATAAGTAGGGGTTGGACAGAACGGTAAAAGTCTACCGTTGTTGTAGACCTTTAACTCACGTTTGGCCTCTCGGTTATTTAAGTGAAAGGCTGCCGTCACCGTCTTAGTGTAACTGAGCTTCAACCTCCAAGTCTGGAGATACGCTTACAGTGTAGACATGTCTTGACTTAAAGTCCTCTCCAAGTCCTTCCAGTTTCCAGAAGAGTGCAACAATGCTAAATCATTAGCATAAGCAAACTTTCTGGAAATCATGGAAGGAAGATCGTACGCATAGATGTTAAATAGGAAGGAGCCAAGACCGATCCCTGAGGAACGCCGTTTTTAAAACAGCATAGCCTGCTTTGCTTGATGTCACCGGTGGTAAGGGTGAAACTTCGATTTCGGACAAGCTCCATAATCATTTTGACCATGTGCTTATCCGGAAGTAGTCTCAGCAGCTTGCAGGTAAGACCACAGTGCCAGACAGTGTCATAAGCAGCTGTCAGATCGATAAATACGGCACCGGCCTTCTTTTTAGCCTGGTGGTGGTGGTGGTTTTACCCGACCCATTCCTGGGGATGGAGGTGCGGATCAATTCCGCGGAATCCCAATAATCGGGCAACTCCCCACGGACGGGACTAGAGGTCCAGAAGAGAAGGGGTGTGGCCGAAAATGGCCCGACGCAGAGGGTCTAGTACAGGGCAATCGAGCATGAGATGTGAGAGATCCTGTGGTTCAGAACCACAGTTGTTGCAAGAAGGATTTTTGGCTCGACCAACCCTGTGGAGATAAGAGTTGAGGAGAGTGCTGTGCCCGTTGCAGCGTAAACGGGAGAGAGCACAGCGAGCGAAGCGAGGGAGAGTAAGCTCCTCGGGAGATACTGAAGGGATTTGGTGTTAAAAGAAACCAGATTGGACACTGCGTTTCCAACTGGTGTAGAGGGATAGTCGTTGGGAGGAGATAAGGGGTGCGAGGAACACTGATATACTGGAGGGATCGAGAGAGGCACCGGCTTTAGCTAGAGAGTCAGCTAAGTCGTTACCTGGGAGGGAAGAGTGACCAGGTATCCATTGTAGATGGACAACCTTGGATTGAGATAGAGAGTTAAGAAGAGATTGAGTATTGGATAGGGATTTGGGGGTTAAATATGGTAGGGGGGTAGAGAGAGTCGATAGGACAGATAAAGAGTCGGAAAAGAAGGTGATAGATTCAAAATTACATGTCTTGGAGTGAGAGATACACCACTCAAGAGCGTGTAGAAGAGCGAAGACTTCAGCACTATAACTGGTAGCTTAGAGACCAGTCGAGAAGGAGAGCGAGGTAGCAGTGACACACTTTGTACAGTTGATGTGTATCCCTGCACCACCCTGTCCCAGCCCGCCAGGTACCGAACCGTCAGTCCAGGCAGAGATATCGCTGTGAGATAGAGTGGAAAGATGGGAGGTAGCTGCAGTGTTGCGAAGGGAGGGGGGGGTCTTTGCGAGAGCATGGGGATGAGAGGTGGAGTGAGATTTTGTAATTAGATGGGGCAGACCAGGGGGGTTTAGGAGGGCAGAGGATTAGTGGTTCACGGATAAGATGTAGGTTAGGGGTAAGATTATGTGATCTGGAGAAGGATCTCCATGAGCTCTTCTTGAGACGCGTACGGGGGTTAGAGTTCGCAAGAGAGGCTATGGGAAAGGTGGGAGGTAGACGGAGGGCTTGTTCAAAGAAGGAGAGGGATTGGTGGGTGAGGATGACTCGTAGTGGAGGTAGAAGTGCTTCTATATGAAGTAGACGAATGGAAGTGGACGATAGACAACCTGTGATTACTCTACAGGAAGATCTATGCATTCTCTCCACGGAGGTGATGTGAGTAGGAGATGAGAAGAGAAACCAGCCTGGGGAAGCATAGGTGAGGATGGGGCAAATAAAGGCTTTGTCTAGGGTACATAAGGATTCTTTTGATGGACCCCAGGAGGCAGAGGGAATGGACCGGAAAGCACGGAATCGGCTGTGAAACTTTTTCCGTAAGGATAAGACGTGATATTTGAAAGAGAGAGTGCGGTCGAAGGTTACACCGAGAAAGGTTGGACGAGGGTTGAATTTGAAAGGGGTGTTAAGAATGTGCAGAGAGGGTTGTATACGTGATTGGTAGGGGTCTAAGCTGAAGAAGGATGTTTCACATTTGAGGGAGTTGAGAGGAAGGCGCCATTTTGAGGACCATTCCACCAGTCTGTTGAGGGCAGCTTGTACTACAGCGGTTGCACACTCAACACTCGGGGAGGAGGCCCAGATGGCTAGATCATCTGCATAGAGAGAGGTCTTAACAGATGCAGGAAGGAAAGTGGGAAGGTCATTGATGTATAAAGAGAAGAGAACTGGTCCTAGAACCGAACCTTGGGGTACTCCTCTTCGGAGACGGAAAGGACGACTGTATGAATTACAGATACGGACTTTCGAACGGCAATCTGAGAGGTAGGATGGTATCCATTCGACAAAGCAAAGAGGAAGATCTAATGAGAGGAGTTTAGAGAGAAGGGCAGAGTGCCAAACTGAGTCAAAAGCTTTCGCAAAATCCACAGTGGCAAGGACTGTACGTGCGCCTGGCTTAGATTGATGGAAGGAATCTGCGATTGACTGTGGATTTGACTGTGCATCTGCAACTTCAGGAGACCACCAGGCTTTAGCAGGGCGGTTGATGCTGCCGAAAGGAATGGCAGAAGTGGCAGCATCATTGAGGAGTTTGGTAAAGGTGTGGGTGGCTTCAGAAAGAGAAAGTGTTGTAAAGTTAGAGGGAGTAGGGCAGCGGGTATCAATATAAGTAAGGTAATCATCCCAGCGAGCTTTATTATAGTTAAATGAGGGGGGCGGTGGAAAGAGTTAATTATAGGGGAAGTGGGAATAGTGATGGAGATAGGAAGATGATCTGAGCCGAGGTCCGGAAGGGTCTGCCATGTGCATTTAGAGGCTACTCGGGCAGGAACTAGGGAAAGATCAGGGGAAGAGCGGTTTCCAGTGGCACGGTGTAGTAGGGTGTGGTGTTCGGGGTTATTAAGAGGTAAAAGATCAGAGGAGAGGAGCCAATCAAACAGATCTTTGCCTGAATGGTCTTCCGGTGAGTGGGAGTCCCAGGATGAATGATGGCTGTTAAAGTCGCCAAAGATGTAAGTGGTAGGAGATGATGGTAAGAGAAAGGGTGAGAAGGATTTTGGGCGAGAGTCGGAGGAAAAGGAGCGGATAGGAGGGACATAGACGTTGAAAAGATGCATGGGAGAGGCTCCTTTTATTTTAACTGCAATAGCTAAATAATCGGAGCTGGGGTCGAGGGAGGAGAGGGATTGTGTGGAGAGTGAAGTGTAAGATAGACCGTTTTTGACAAGTATCAGAACACCTCCTCCTAGGTTTCCCGTAGAGTTGGTGGTTCCTCTCCTCGTCATAAAACGGTCCTTCTGGAAGGTTTTTGTAGCCGGGTATACGGAAGGTGGAGTCAGAGGAAAGGTGTGACTCTTGTATGAAGATGAGATCGTACTGATTATGAGAGAGAAAGTATAGGAGTTCAGTACGACGCGGGCGAATCCCATTAGCATTCCACTGTAGGATTCGGAGGTTGTTTCGAGAGGGAGAGGAAGGATGAAATGAGGATTGTGTGAGAGGAAAGGTGGTTTGTTGGGTTTGAGGAGAAGGAGTATTCAATGCTGAGGGAGTGTAAGTATAAATTAGTTGGGGGTGATTAGGAAGATAGGTGGGTTTATTGGAGGTTGTTTTGGGGGAGGGTTTAGTTTTTGAAGATATGGTTTTGTGGTTGTTTGTGAGTGGAGGTGGGGGTTTGGAGTGTGAGAGGATGGAGATACAGAAAAGAATGAAGATACGGGATTAGAGTGTGAGAGGGAGGGGAGAGGTTGAGAAGAGGATGGGCACATTGGGCAAGTCCAAGAGTGTCCCGGGGAGATTTTGCGGAAATCAGCGGGAGATAGACCAGAGCAGGAGAGGTGTACCCAGAGAGAACAGCCGGTACATTGTATTGATCTGTTTCCCCAGGTGACTCTACGGGAGCAGACAGAGCAGGGGTCTATAGGGCCAGGGTTGGGGTGAATGTCACCGCTGATAAGGAGAAACATAGAGATAAGAATCAGCGGTGAGTGGGATGAGTAATGAAGAGGTTTGGGGTGGAAGGAGGGACGAGGAAGAGATGTCCGAAAGAAAATAGAAGGGGTAGGGGGGCGGTCAATTGGGTTTAAGAGTGCTGTCCACATGTGACCGCGCATTGGACGGCAGGGATAAAAAATGAGAAGAGTTGTCCAAAAGAGAATCGCCCGAGGGTGAGACCCTCGAGGAATCAACAAGCCATTTCGACACTCCCCAGTGTAGGCAAGGGGACTGCACCACCACGTTGAGGTGGCTTGTCGTTGGTGCAGTCTTTTTAGCCTCGAAAGTATCCTCCATGTTCTGGGTTAGCAGAACAACTTGATCTACGGTTGACTTACTGCGTCGGAACCCAGCTTGCTCTTTAGGGAGCATTGGATCGATTAATGGTTCAACGCTTCGTAGATAAGCCTCTCGAGGATCTTGTAGTGGACACAGAGCAGAGATATTGGTCGATAACTCTTTGGGTCCCCCACAAGCTTTGCTGGTTTTGGGATTGCGACCACAAGCGCTCTTCTCCAGATCTTGGGAATTTTGAATCGGCGCAAACAGGAAGAAAAGAAGTCACGTAACCAGGACTTCAAAGCAGCTCCAGCATGGAGTATAAGCTCGGGGCAGATGGAATCACGACCCGGAGCTTTACCTGGTTTTAAATGTTGAAGGGCAGCAGTAAATTTTCTCTGTGAAAAATTGTCAGAGATATTTACTGCGTCTGGTGTTGTGTCCCTCCAAAGGTCAGACACTTCTTGAAAGACAAGTCGAGATGACTTGCGATCAACAGCCTCGTATTTCCCATTTCTAACCAGCTGAGATGCAATAGCATCGGCTGAAACGGGACAGTGACGAGGAGAGTGTCGTGACCTACCAGTAAGGATGTTCAAAATACTCCACGCTTTTCGACTAGAGTGTGAGAAGTCAATGCTCCGAACTGCTTCGGACCATTGATCCCTCCGCTTTCTGTCAAGTTTGGCAAGCAGAACTGTAGCAGCCAAACTTGAGTCGTCTCCCTGAGGAGACTGGAAAAAGGTTTTATAGAGGGACTCACACTCTGCATCCCAACACGGAATATAGTTATTTCGATACCCGCGTGGAATAGTCTTTTTGGCTGCTTTCTTAATGGTGTTACAGAAGTCCTGGTAAGCCGCATCCACATCAAGTGAATCAGGCGGCAACAAAGTCTTTTCGAATTTATTCGTCAAAGCAATATAGTGACTCCATTTGGCCTTGCGGAAGTTCCATCGCTTAACAGGCATGCTTGGCACTGCCAGAGCAAACCTTGGTGCTGTAATAAGCGAAGGTCGATGTTGTGACCTGGGGAGCTTCTCAAGGACACGTGTATCCAGATAATCTGTCCAGATTCAGGATAACCATTGTCCAATAGAATGTTCTTGATATGCTTAATTTCTTCGTTTAGTTTAGATTTCGTGCATATCATTAATGCCCGGTGTACCAAAATTGATATAAGGTTTGTTTTTTGTTTAGTGGGACTGAAAGATTCCCAACGTAAGTACTGTCCAGTAAAGGTAGGTATTCTATACACACTAGTTTTATACACACAATCTATACACACAATTATTTTTCTCTTTCTCAAAGGTAAATTTGAGAGAAGGATGGCGACAGTTTAGTTGTTTGAAAAAGTCTGGCAATGGGTTCACCACTAGGCCTAGCCTTAGCTAACATCTTTGTTGGATTTTATGAAAAAAAACTCTTTTCTCAAAAATCAAAACCTTTCACATATTTTAGGTACGTTAATGATACATTTGGTATGTTTCGCGATGAAGAAGAGTCGGAAAACTTTTTTAACAACTAAACTGTCGCCATCCTTCACTCAAATTTACCTTTGAGAAAGAGAAAAATAATTGTTTGCCGTTTCTCGACGTTAACGTGGAACGAACAGTTACCGGTTTTGAAACTAGTGTGTATAGAAAACCTTGATGTGTTACCTACCACGCTGAAAAGCTCCGTTGTTTATAAATATTCGTGCCACTGTGACAGTAGGTACGTAGGAGGAACATCACAGCGACTACAAGATAGAATCAAGCAGCATGTTCCTAAATGGCTACAACAGCAAGCGAAGCACCCTACACGATCTCAACCCGGCAGATCCTGTAAGCTAAAACGTAATAATCCAGATTGTGACTCTGCAGTACGACAACACTTGTTTGATAACGAGCAATGTGCTGCAAACTATAATGACAAACGTTTTAAAATTCTTGCTGTGGCACGCAACTCGTTCCATCTGTGTCTACTCGAGGCAACTTTTATCAAAACCAGACATCCGGTTTTATGTAAACAAAAGGAATTTGTTTACACGTTAAAACTTTTCAAATAATCTAAGTTGCAAGTAACAGTGCTTCTCCTGGGTAATTGCACATAGTGCGTTTCTCCTTTCCGAGATTACACTGTATTGTACCACACTTCTTTGATTTTGTGCACTTGTGCCTTTCTCCTTTCCGAGACTACAGCACCTTTCTCCCAACTGTTGAAACTATAAATACCTTGATTTTCTTTGGTTCGTCCCATTTTGATGCGATTGCCACTGATGAGAGCGTCACGAAAAGCTTATGGCTCCGATAAAATTGACTTTGTTTAAAGCGATACTTTTCTAACTAACATTAATTCATAAACTATATACAGTATTCCTTACCTTAACTTGTAAAAACTAACTGCAAAAATTTTTACTTCCAATGCAAAGACAATAGAAACTAATGAAACAATTGCCATTGTGAAGGACAATATAGCCCTTTCAAGTTCTAGTGTAAAAATGTAGAATATCCGGCTGTATCTTTAAACAACCGTCGTCTTACAAGTACTCTTATGCTAACTATGTCTGAGGGTGACCGTGGTAATGGACATCGAAGACTGTATAGTCATTTTTCCTGTCTCCATTGCATGAGTGCATAAATAATTTGAAATAATTTGAATTTTAATTGACTACCGGTAAGTTTCGAGTTAATTTAACCAATAATTTTCAACAAAAAACAAGCCTCTTTTGAAGGGAAGTAAAAAAATTCAGGGGGGCCAGTTTCAATAACACATTTTTAAAAATGGGTATATTTTCTAACTTCAAAAATATGTTTGTTTCCAATTAAATATGCATGAAACCTTCATCTTTACATAGCAAAAAAATACTTTTTAGTCATCTCCTCACGATTTTGATTTTTTTATATATACGACGTTGCTTTTTACTACACCCGAAAAAAAATTTGTTAGAATACACGGAAAACTTTTAAATCTTTAAGAGGTCATGGGTCAACGAACAATTAAAAGTTTTTCGGCAACTTCCTAAAAATATCTTCAGCCCAGCCAACAATGTATGCAGGGCTACCCGTACGGTACCCGTACCGATTTGGCCGCAAGCGCTGCAGTGGCCCCGCATGGGTTTACCGCACGAGCTTCATGTGGTTCAAACTACTTATGCAAAACGTTCCGTTTTAAAAATAATTCAAAATATTAGCTAATTTAGCATGTTTTAATTTTTGATTACTGTTAAAAATTGAAAGCAAGATCAAACTCGTACTGTTAGCCCATGTGGGGCCACTACAGCGCCGCGGCCAAATCGGTACGGTTCCCGTACGGGCAGCCCTCGCAGGGCCCGCATGGGCCCTGCATAGCATTGTTGGCTGGGAGGAGGTCATGGTTATGTCAAGAAAGCAGTTTAGGCCTATTTTCCGGAAAAGTTAAGAATTAAGCTCCTTCGCCTTCTGAATCGGATCATGAAAACTTTAACAAGCATGTGAAATCGAAGGCTCTCATTCAAAATCAAATTTCTTTAGACCTGTAGAACCAAAAAAACTGATTTGTTTCTAAGTAAACAGATTTTGCAATTATAACGTTAAAGGAAACTAAAATTTTGTCGGTTTTTCATGAACAAAACATTTTTTGTCGGCAGCGTGGTCAAATGGTTAAAGCGCCGTGCTTGTGATTAACATGGTTTCGGTTCAAAACCTACTCGCGCCATTCTGTTGTGTCCTTCGGAAAGACACTTTACGGCACTTTCCCTGCTTGGGGATCTTGGAGAGCAATAAAATTACTACTAACATTATTTAAAAAAATTAGTGCTGGACCAACCAAAAGCTTTACGGGACGTCACTGGGGGCTAATGTTGGACTGGAAACTAAGGTACCAAAAAAAAGTACAAATCCGATACCAACTTCAGCACATGTAAAAAAGCGATTCTATTAAAAAAAAACTGCTTCAATTTTGACTCCACCCAAAAAACATGCCACTCCGACTTTCAACTCTGACCCCAAAACCCTGGCTTAAACTGAAGCAACTTATGTAAAGTGTCGTGTCTCGTCTCGGTCTTGGTACACCAAAGTCTCGTCTTATCTCGGTCTCAAAGCTTCGTGTCTTGACTTCACTTTTGACAATTACTGTGGCGTGCGGTGACCTCTGAGACTGGTCATGTACTTTGCATGCCAAAACTGGTCATGCAATTGGCAATTTCTGGGGTAGTTAATGGGTAGGACATGCAATATTTTATTGGTATGGTAGGACAAAAAATAGTGCGGGATTCTAAGGCATCGACCAATTTTTGTCGCAAAATCACGTAATTGCTCACTAAAAAAATAAGGTTTTCACTTCAAATCAGTCTCAGATTTCTTCCTTTTCCACGGAAAACCATGGTGTACTCTGAAAAAAAGGGCTTCACTTCAAATCAATCTCAGATTTCTTCTTCCTTTTCTACCAAAAATCATGGTGTTCCCTAAAAAAAAGTCGTTGCCTCGGATCACCTCATCACCTTACCTTTCTCTAATTTTTTCCCAAAGCAGCGGTGTTCTTAATACGTTCAGAAATAAAGGTTATTATACAAAAGTTCGTTGGTCATGCAAAGCATGACTTGCATGCCCTGACCGCACGTCACTGGACAATTACTGTAGGCTCCAAAACCTACAGGGGAAGAGGGATGAATGGCCCAACTACCGCTATCTTAAATCTAAGAGACTATGAATAATTTCGAATGCGCGAAATTATTACACCAGCGAATAAATAGCTAAATAATTTAATATAAAAGACGAGAAATGCGAAGCACTATGCTGCCTGCTCCAGCACACCAACAACGAACAAAGAAAAACGAAAACACACGCCGATGCAATAGTTGCGATTCAAAAATTTTATAGGTCACCTAAAGCAATGTCATATATTAAAACTATTCATAAACTCAATAAGATGTGACTTACCAAATTATTCAAGATAGCGGAAACTTTCTTCACTAAGCGAGCGAGCCAAAATTTCCGTGCGCAATTAAACCTGCTACTTCACTGAATGAAAGGAATCTTATACGTGTAAAACGTGGTTTCGATTAGAATGACGTGTACCGTCCTAATTATTCAATCGTAAACTAGGTCACGAAACTAGGTCATTGATTTGGTCGCAACATACCGGCCCCAAATATGACCGGCAGGGAGATATTTCATCAAGCGTCAAATCAATATTAAGTGAATAGAATTGAGTAAGTCTAACAACAATACAACGTACACAAATAAAATTACAACACTTAACACAAATTGTCAATTATACATGCTCTTCAAGAAGGCACAGTTTACGAATGTCTCGAACAAGTGATTGGGAAGAAGTTCGTAGCCAAACAGAGCGCACAAACCCGTCCTTGCCCTTGTGCACCTCTTCTATTAATCCTTTCGGCCACTGCCGCGGTTTGATTTTTCACCAATCACCAAAACGACGTCACCGACTTGAAAATTTCGGCTTTCCACAAGCCACCTTTGTCTCTGCTGTAACAAAGGAAGGTATTCCTTGAGCCAACGACTCCAGAATCGATCAGCCAGCAAACCAACGAGTCTCCACGACTTTCTATAGCCGTCGGCCTTGGCAAACACCCCCATGGGTAGGGAAGGCTCGAGGTGCCCCTTCAATAAAGCATTAGGCGTTAACGCTTCTAGATCGCGAGAGTCGGAAGCAATTTTAGTTATGGGGCGGTCATTGAGGATCCTTTCAACCTCAATTAAAAAGGTCGTAAAGGTCTCGTCGCTCATTGTTGCGCCTCCGGAACTGCAGCGAGGGTTCTCTTCACCGATCGTATGATCCTCTCCCAAGACCAGCCTTGATGGCTGGCCACCGGAGGATTAAAATGCCAGCGGATTCCTCGTTGCGCGAGCTTGGATGGCAAATATTTATTCCTAGTAAATTATTCCTAGTAAAAGGCTTGCTATTTATTCCTAGTAAAGTATTCGCCCAACCGCGGTTATTTTCATCTTGTAAAGCATCGCCCAGCTCTTACTTCTTCTAAAGAATTCGCCAATTTTTAACACTATCGAGAATGAAGGCTTAAAAACGAGTTTATAACTTTATTATTGATAAAATTTTAATTTTTGAACAAAAAATGGTAATATTTTATTTAGCCCAACTAATGTTTTTAATTGTTTCTTGTAACTTAGGCTAAGCGATAAACTTTGTTTTTTTCAAAAACAAAATATAACAACTTTTTTAGCATCATATTAATATATTTATTGTTTCTTGCAAAGTATTTCCTGATTGATAAGATTATGTCGTCTGAAAAAACGAAATGTATTCCTTGTAAATTATTCTCCCAACCGCGGTTACTTTCATCTTGTAAAGCATTCGCCCAGCTCTTACTTTCATCTTGTAAAGCATCGCCCAGCTCTTACTTCTTGTAAAGAACTCGCCAATTTCTAACACCATTGAGATTGAAGGCTTAAAAACGAGTTTATAACTTTATTATTGATAAAATTTTAATTTTTGAACAAAAAATGGTAATATTTTATTTAGCTCAACTATAGTTTTTAATTGTTTCTTGTAAAGTAGGCTAAGCGATAAACTTTGTTTTTTTCAAAAACAAAATATAACAACTTTTTTAGCATCATATTAATATATTTATTGTTTTTTGCAAAGTATTTTCTGATTGATAAGATTATGTCGTTTGAAAAAAACGAAATGTATTCCTTGTAAATTATTCGCCCAACCGCGGTTATTTTCATCTTGTAAAGCATTCGCCCAGCTCTTACTTCTTGTAAAGAACTCGCCAATTTCTAACACCATCGAGAATGAAGGCTTAAAAACGAGTTTATAACTTTATTATTGATAAATTAAACAAAAAAAAAAAAAAAGTATTATTTTACTTAGCCCAACTATAGTTTTTAATTGTTTCTAGTAAAGTAGGCTAAGCGATAAACTTTGTTTTTTTCAAAAACAAAAACAACAACTTTTTTAGCATCATATTAATTTATTTATTGTTTCTTGCAAAGTAATCGCTTATGTATAACATTATGTCGTTCGAAAAAAACGAAATGTATTCCTTGTAAATTATTCGCCCAACCGCGGTTATTTTCATCTTGTAAAGCATTCGCCGAGCTTTACCATTTCATTTCTTGTAAAGAGCAACAGAGAGCAGAAGGAGAAAGAGTGAGAAATAACGAGAGAGAGAGTGTACGAAAGAGAGAGAAGCGAGTTGAAAACGAGAGAATTTAGAAATTAGAAAAAAGAGTGCGAAACAGCGAGGGCGAATTCTTAACTTGCTCCAAACTTTCTTCGCTAAGCGAGCGAGCCAAAATTTCCGTGCGCAATCAAACCTGCTACTTCACTGAATGAAAGGAATCTTATACGTGTAAAACGTGGTTTCGATTAGAATGACGTGTACCGTCCTAATTATTCAATCGTAAACTAGCTCACGAAACTAGGTCATTGATTTGGTCGCAACAATTACTGAATGACAATAAAAAATTTCCAGAAATTAGCTCACTCTCTGTTCAGTTTATATATTTCACAGGTAATAAACAATCGACACACAAAATCGAAATATGAAAAACCTAAAAGAGTATTCGATCACTGTTTATCATCAGTTTAAATCTTATTTTTAACTAACTTTAAAAACTTAAAAAACTAAATCATTTAAAGTAATAAATAATTAACACCGCAGAATGCCTGCAAAAGATTGGAAAATGTTCATTAAAACGGCATTTTTACTATTTGGATACGTTAGCAACTAAAATTTAAAAGTTGTTCGATACTTCAAGCCTGAAAACAACATTTGATAATTACTAAATCTATGTATTATAATTTTTTCCTTTTCTTCGGTAGAAAAAAAAAGTTAATGATATAAATTATTAAACAACTTAAAAAATTGGAAAACAGTAATAAACCAAAAATTTTTTAATCAACTAGCATTTTAATTTTTTTGATCATCAAAATATTTTTTCAAATGCTTTACTTTTGCAAATTGACTTTTTAATTCAAATTTTAAACTCCCGACAAAAGTGAAACATATTTTTTTCCTATATGCCGCAAACGACTAAATTGCGCAAGAACTGGCAACGTATTAAAAGTCGTGACGTCACCTGTCGGCTTTCGTTTATCAGTCTTTTCAAAGCTGTAAAACCGTCTGAAGAGTTTGTAATTTTTATTTGGAATAATAACTTCCTAAAAAGCAAAATGGTATGTCGTATTAAATTTTTATTATTACTTGGGAGCAATTTTAATCTAATTCGTTGTAAGATATTATATTAAGTTTGAGCACAAGGGTGATTTAAATGGATAAGAAATTTAAGTTAAAACTCCTATTCAGCCCATTTATTTTATGGTAATAGAATATTTCAATTTTTTATTGCTTGATAGCTATACATTGATTAAAAAAATTATTGATTTAAACTTTTCTGATTAACAAGTTAAATTATTTATTTCATTACGTAATATTATATAATTAACATTCAAGTCTTTTCAAGAAGTCACTGTAAGTGATTTTTGTTAGTGAAACTAAACCAAATCCCCTTGTGGTTGGTACTGCTTCTTAAAAGATCTTTTTTCTCTTGCTTTCTCTGTTCAATCCTGGTGCTGCAGTTAGAATTCCAAGTTAGTTTCACCAAAAAGATTGCTTACGGTGACAACTTTGGAGACCCTCACATTCTGCACTAATTTCTTTACTTAGCTAGTCAATATATTACGCTAATAATTAAACACAGGTGGTTCTGCTTATTATGGTTACTTCAGGCCAAGACATTGTGGCCTATATTAAGCAGAGGCCCACAATAACTGAAATTTAATATTTTAGAAGTATAACAGTTGGAGGTTTTCTTCAGTGTAACAATAAAGCATGAGCCAGAACACTAAAAAGCGTATAGCCCAAATTTAAAATTACTTGTTTGAATTATTTCAAAATTGTTAATTCTGGACAAACAATCATTCAAAAAACTCATCCTATGTTGTCTGACATTAAGACTTTGCAATACACAAATCTACAGCATGTTTGCACATCAAAATCATACAAAGATCTTTTAACTCTGTGAATAAGAATTCATGACTGTTACTAGAAGTGATTTTAACAGTTAAAAAGCATTTAAGCAACAGAGTAATTTATTTGGACAAATAGTAATTGTTTGCCAATAAAACACAAACCTCAAATAAAAAAACTGAACTAAAGAACAGGTGACATGGTACTTTATTTGGATAAATAACGATTGTTTGCAAATGAAACACAAACCTAAAAAAAATCCTGAAGAACAAGAGGCCATAATAAGTGGAGATAAATATTTTTGAAATCAGTTTCTGTTTTTGTTCCACAAAAATTGCTTACAATAACAGGGGAGCCACAATAAGCAAAGCTCCCTGTATCTAACTATGTCCTTAAATAGTGTAATGTTTGACTTGAAATTGTAGTTGAGAAAAAAATGCAATCTTTTAAAGGTTCTTAGCTCATTGTTACATATTTTCAATAATTAAAAAGTATCATTACATTGTATCCAAATAACATTGATAAAAAATTTTTATCAACAGGTAAACTTCACGATTGATCAAATCCGTGAAATTATGGATAAAAAAGCTAATATTCGCAACATGTCTGTCATTGCTCATGTTGATCATGGAAAATCAACCTTAACGGATTCCTTGGTGAGCAAAGCTGGTATTATTGCAGGTGCAAAAGCAGGAGAAACTCGTTTCACTGATACAAGAAAGGATGAACAAGATCGCTGCATTACCATTAAATCAACGTATGTCATTTTATAAATTCTTACAGTAGTGGTTTCCAATTGGGGTGCTGCAGCACCTTTATGTTCCATATTTAGTTGCTAAATATGCTTCAAGCAATTTCAAAGTTTATTTTTCTTGTTCAAATTATTTTACATACCCTGTTTTTAATTGAAAGTGAAAATAAGTGGAAAATTGAGCTTTAGAATATTGCTGTATGCAAAAAAGGTTGGGAACCTCTTCCTATTGTAATGAATGCAATAAACTTAGTTATTAATTGGTAATGTTTTAGAATATAGAGTTACTGTGTTTAGATTTAATCAAAAGTAGTTTTGTGATGGCAATACATTGTGACCTGTGTTGTATTTAAGATTGTGTTTCATACATTACCTAAAACTCTTATCCATCTTGAAAATGAAAATCAGTAGCTATTTAACCACCAAAATAGAAAAATACATTTCTATTGGTGAAAGCGACTGCACTTGCTTGAATTACAAGTAGATTGTCTATTTAAGCTTTACTTATGTTTATAATTTGAGATATTATGTAAATATCAGCTTTAAATGTAATTTTTTAGTGCTATTTCAATGTACTATGAATTAAATGAGCAAGATATGAAATGGATCAAACAAGAGACTGATGGAAATGGCTTTCTCATCAACTTGATTGATTCTCCTGGTCATGTTGATTTCTCATCTGAAGTCACTGCAGCTCTTCGTGTCACTGATGGGGCCTTGGTTGTTGTTGATTGTGTCAGTGGTATGTCAATATGATTGCTTTAAATATATATAGTTGCTTTTCTTGCAAATATTTCTTTGTGCTGAATTCAGGTGTTTGTGTCCAAACTGAGACTGTGCTTCGACAAGCAATTGCTGAACGTATCAAGCCGATTGTGTTTATGAACAAGATGGATCGAGCTTTGCTTGAACTCCAACTTGATCAAGAAGATCTTTATCAAACATTTCAACGTATTGTTGAGAGTGTCAATGTCATTATTGCTACTTATAGCGATGAAGATGGACCGATGGGAAATATCATGGTACAGTTTTATACTCTGGCTAATTTCTGCTTAAACAGAAGTTTACAATTGATTATTTTAGGTTGATCCAATGAATGGAACAGTTGGTTTTGGGTCTGGTCTTCATGGTTGGGCTTTTTCATTAAAACAATTTGCTGAGATGTATTCAGCAAAATTTAATATTGATGTTCAAAAACTTATGAAACGACTTTGGGGTGATGGCTCTTTTAACGTCAAAACAAAAAAATGGTCCAAAACACTTGCTGAAGGCTACACTAGAGGTTTTAATCAGTTTGTGTTGGACCCTATTTACAAGGTAATTTTTATTTGGTTTCCAAATAAGATCTTAATTTTGTACAAAAATTGTTTTTGATTATATATTTTTAGGTTTTTGATGCTATTATGAATGGACAAAAAGAAAAAACAGCCAAACTCTTGGAAAAAATGAATTTGAAGTTGAAAGGTGATGACAAAGATAAGGAAGGAAAGCAATTGTTAAAGGTGAAAGTGCTGTCTGAAATAAATCATTCTTTAGTCCTGTTTGTTCAACATTTTCCTAGTCTAACAATTGTTTCTCTGTCTAGTGTAAGCCATGCTTCATTAAACTAAAAAGAGCATTTTGGGGGTTTGATACATGGAAGCTTTCTTTAATAAGGTGTGTTTCAATAATGCTTAATTTTAGGTTGTCCTTATTGAGAATTTAGGTAATATGCATTGTTGTAGATTACAATTAGGAAAACGTATTTATAAGCTTAATGAAGACTATATAATCACATAGTGTGCCATCTATTTTCACTTACATACTCATGTCTCATTGCTGCCATATCAAATTTTAGAAAAAGCACAAGATTTAGGTACAAAAGTTTGCAAAATTAATCAAGAGTAGGTTCAGAGCTTTGCAACCTGGCTTTCACAAAGAAACATGGTGGAAGACAAAAAAAAGTATTCTATATCAGGGCTTCTCAAACTTTTTTGTTCTGCAACCCCATTTTAAATCTGCAGCATATTTTGAGACTTTTGAAATTTGCAGGGCATTGAGACCAGATTTCTTGATTTTTGTCCCCAAATTTAGGTGTTCTCTAGAAAAAAAATAGTCTTCACTCAAAATCAACCTCTGGTATATTTATTTTCGTCCCAATTTCAAGTGTTCTCCAAAAAAATTAAATAGATAAAAAAAAGTCTTCGCTCAGAATCAAGCTCTGATTTGTCGATTTTTGTCCCCAAGTTTTCTAATTTGCTGATTACATATGCAATAACCGCTGCAGGTTGGACATCACTAGACAAATTTTTTCAAAAAGTTTTGCAACACAAAGCACAAAAAGCCAATTTGCTTCACGATCCCAAAATTTTTTTATGTGACCCCATTTGGTGTCACAACCCAGAGTTTGAGAAGCCCTGTTTTATATGAGTTTTTACTCAAAATTTAACTGAAGACTAAGAAAAAAAAGGTCTTCACTTTGATTCTGTCTTATATCAATGTTGTCCAAACTGCATCAAAAACCCTGGATTACCAAAGGATTGCTAAATTGTATTAAAAATAAACAAAAACTCTACCGTAATTTTTTCCTAAGTGGTAGTGCTTTCGAAAAACACTGCTATAAAACGTAATACAAAAATCTAAAAACTTCTATAAAACGTATGCTAATAACTAACAAGAGTAAAAAATTGATCAAAAAAAAAAAAAAAATGCATTGTACGAGTAATCTCAAAAAAATCTAATCCAAAAAAAATATGGAAAATTATTAACTCTGTTGTTTCTACTAAACGTGTTAATTCCCCTCATTAAAATCAAGACGGAAAATTCCGTCAATGATGACCCATCAAAAATTTCTGATTCCTTTATTAATCAATTTTTTGTTGAACTTGGTCACTCCATTGCAAACAATGTCAATAAACCTCTTCATGCTGACTGCATTACTCTAAACTTCAATTTATTAACATTCCATAGTTCTTGATCTCCCACCGCAATTGAAATTTTTTATTTAATGAACTCGATCGAACAAAGCTAGTGGAGCTGACAACATCAATCCCTTTTTCGCTTCGGATCAGTAGTATTAGCTCCTATATTATCAATATACTGTACTTTCAATGGGTATTCGATTTCGGTATTTTTTTCAAGGTTTCAAAACTGTCAAAGTAATCTCTATTTAAATCCGGTAGTAGAAGAAAATACAGTCAACTTCGAATATAAGGGATTTTCGCTTACAAGGGACTATTTCAAATGGTCCCAATGATTTTCAATGTAAAATAATACTAAAATATTCGCTTATAAGTAATCCGGATATAAGGGATTTTCGCTTATGAGAGATTAAATTTCTAAGTCCCAATCATAATTTTCTAGTAATTTCAGTCGGTTATAAGGGATCGATTTTTGTTCTGATGATGCGTCAAAATAACCAAAAGCGCGGGTTCCGGTTTCAATTTCGTGGGCATTTCTGAGGGCGCGCTTTCTTCGCGGGCCATTTGGAGGGGAAAGTGTGTGAAAAGCTTCAAAAAGAGTGTTTTGAGCGTTTAAAACTTGCGTTCTTAAGGTGTCATATTGAACTTTGCGTCAGTCGGTTATAAGAGATTAATTGAGCCGGTCCCGGTGGATCTCTTATATCCGAAGTTGACTGTATTAGAAAAATTATCGATCAATAGCTTTACTTTCCAACCTGTCGAAAGTACTGGAAAAACTGATCAAAACCCGATTTAATGAATTTCAAAAAATAAAAGTTCTATACGCTAATCAATATGGTTTTAGAAACAATTACAGCGTTAATCACGCTTTACTAGACGTTGTTACACATTCATCGCATACGACGTTGCATTGCTCACAACACACAGCATTGTTGCTAATGGATCTTCGCAAGGCGTTTGATACCCTGTCACACAAAGTCCTATCTCACAAGTTACACCATTACGGCATTCGTGGACCGACATATGCTTTAATTGAAATTACCTTACCTTTAGAAGTCAATTTGCAACTTCTAATAATTTTTCCTGTACTAAAGCCATCAATATTGGTGTTCCACAAGGCTCATTACTTGGTCCTTTTCCTAATACGCTCGTATATATAAATGACTTACGAAACCCCTTGAACAGTACACCCAGTCTATTTGCTGATGACACCTTCTTTATACTACGACAGTCGTCCCTGTCAGCTTTAGAGGAATCATGTTCAGATGATTTAGTACAGATCAATGATTGGTGTCATGCTAACAAAATCCAAATCAACCCGAATAAATTGTATATCCTACGCATTCCTCTTAAACAAAATACCACACCTTCAATTTTTCTAATTTCTAACGACAATTCCTTCATATTAAGTAGTGTTTGTTGTGAATAGCTTGTACTCTTAATTGACAACAAGCTAAATTTTAAACAACATACACAGTAGTTCAATCTAAAACAGCCAAATCGGTGGGAATATGATATAAGGTGCGACATATTTTCTCCTCAGCTCTTATATAGTGGCGAGCAAAAAAGTAAGACTTTTTTATATTTTTAGATTTTTTGACAAAAACTTTTTTAAAATTTAATTATATTCATCAAGTAATATATCATTGAAAAGAGCACAAAAAATTGTATCAAATATGGCACTTAAGTGATTTATTTTAATGCCAACAATAATAAATAATAATTAATTATGTTGTCACTCAAAAATTACTGCGAGCAAAAAAGTAAGACTTTTTTATTTTTTTATTAATTTAGGTCAATTTTTAGTTTTTTCTTAGGTTTTTTGATGATTATTATTTAAATAAACATATATTTTATTATTTTAAGCTATAACAATGGGTAAAAATCCAGATTTGAGTCCAATCAAAAGAGCTAGAATTGTTGAAATGAAAAATCAAAAAATCAAATTTAAAGACATAGCCAATGAAATGGCAGTCAGTGAAACAGCTTGCAAACAGACGTTTTATCATTGGAAGAAGTATGGAAACTTCAATTCATCACCAAAGTCAGGCCGACCAAGAATTACCAGCACCAAATTGGATAGAGTAATTCGTCGATCATCTGAAGTTGATCGAATGAAGACTGCGGTTGAAATAGCTAGTGATTTGAAGAAGTTTCAAGGCCAAGAAATATCTGTACATACAGTCAGACAAAGATTAAGAGAAGCTGGATTGAATGCAAGAGTCGCTAGACGAGTTCCACTTATTTCATTAAAAAACAGAAAATGTCGTCTGAGCTTTGCAAAAAAATTTAGTAATTTGACTGCAGAAGACTGGGAAAAATTTTTTTTCACTAATGAGTCAAAGTTCAACTTGATCAATTCTGATGGGAGAAGCTATGTAAGAAGAAGAAAAAATGAATCAATGAACAAAAAATGTGTCACACTGACTGTTAAATTCGGAGGTGGAAATGTCATGTACTGGGGTGGGTTTAGTGCATTAGGTGTTGGACCTTTGGTTGAAGTTAAGAACACTTTGAAGCAAAGTGATTATATTCATTTGCTTGAAAAAGAATTTTTGACTTATTCAAATGAGAATCTACCACCTGGGTGGTATTTTCAGCAGGATAATGCATCCTGCCACAAAGGCAAGAAAACCATGGACTGGTTCAAATCAAATGGAATTGATCTGGTTGATTGGCCGGCCCAATCTCCAGATCTCAGCCCTATCGAGAACTTGTGGGGCATCATCAAAGCCAGAATCAAAATAGAAAAACCCCAAAATATGCAAGATCTGAAAAGCAAAATTGTGAAAACTTGGAAAGAAATTCCAAATGATCTCTGTTTGAAGCTTGCTCATTCGATGCCAAATAGACTTGCTAAAGTCATTGACAATAAGGGATATGCGATTAATTATTGATAATTATTGTAATTAATGTGTAAATTTAATAATTTTTTAATTTTTCAAAAAAAGTCTTACTTTTTTGCTCGCATATATTTTCTACTCTTTTAACAAAATAATTTTCTTAAATTTAAATCATAACAAAAAAATAATTTTTTAAACTTAACATATACAAAAAAATGTGCTCTTTTCAATGATATATTACTTGATGAATATAATTAAATTTTAAAAAAGTTTTTGTCAAAAAATATAAAAAAGTCTTACTTTTTTGCTCGCCACTGTATATTTCGTTTAGTTCACCCTCACTATATGGCTTTTCCATCTGGGGAAATACCTTTCCAACGTACCTCCAAAAATTCCAATGTCTCCAAAATAAAACTCTTTGCATAATCTCAAACTGCAGCTCTAAAATATCAGCAACACCACTTTTGTACCGATAGAAAGTATTTTTAAATTGCAAAAATTATGCAGCAATAGTCCAACAACAATCTACCAATCTGTTTTACGTCCTTCTTCACGCAAACTTTTTCAATACATAATCACTCTACTAGATCCAACATTCGAAACGATTTATACCTACCTCACTTATCGTCTCGCTGTCAGAGATCAATTAAATTTCAAGGAACAAAAATCAAACCTATACTGTAGTTTAATACATTTAAACGTAATATTAAAACCAGTTACTAAATTTCTACATATAAATCAGAAAGTTATCCGCCTTAGATCGCTATTGATTATGCTATTTTTGGGTGACTGCTTGACTAGAAGACCTTTACTGGTCACTTAGCAGTCTCCTGTCGAGATTATTATTTTATCCCTGTACTTGTATATAGTCTGTATTGTATTACTTTGATGTATTTTTGTGTTTACTTTTCATCTATTACTTTTATAGTGCGTAATAATCTCCGACAAATAAATTACTTCTGTCTGTCTGTTAAAAAAAGAGGAAAGTCTTTGCCTAATCTGGGTGCTTGATGTGCTATGCGTCAGGTTCACTGTCCTATATACACTTTTTGACTGCAGCATAATTTTTTAGTAAAATTTAAAAAAATTAATTTCACCAAAAAAAAGAAAAAGCAGGACACAAGGTCCTCAAAGCGTAAACACAAGGCGTGGCACCAGTGATGTACGTCACATAATAACTGGCTTTTTGTCTTTGCCTATCGCACAAGAATTAAGCACACTTAAAGTATACTTTTTCGTTCATAAGTTGGCATTACCAGTGTAAAGGATATCTAAAAGCGGAATGGGACAACTGCAATGTTTGCGCTACATAACTCGTTATCAGTGCAACTTAACGCTACCAAAGATAATTTTTTTCATAGATCATTGTTTCTCACTGACTTCTATAAGAGTTTATGTTAGAGTTATCATGGTAATAACAAGTAAATTTTCTTAAAAACTTGTTGACTCACTGACAGTTAAATATTAAAAACCATTAGTTTGAACTGAAGAAAGCTCAATGCTATACAGTGTATTTAATTATTTTAGACTGTCATGAGAAACTGGCTCCCGGCTGGTGATACCCTTCTACAGATGATCACGATTCACCTCCCCTCTCCCGTTACTGCTCAAAAGTATCGATGCGAGATGTTATACGAAGGCCCACAGGACGACGAGTGTGCTACCGGTGTGTATAGAGATTTATCTTTCTTTATCCCTTACTGATTGCTTGTTATTGAATTTAGCAATCAAAAATTGTGACCCCAAAGGCCCATTGATTATGTACGTCAGCAAGATGGTCCCCACCAGCGATAAAGGTCGCTTTTATGCGTTTGGTCGCGTCTTTTCGGGTACAGTTGCCACTGGCCAGAAAGTTAGAATTATGGGACCTAATTTTGTCTTCGGAAAGAAAGAAGATTTGTACACCAAACCCATTCAGAGGTACTTTTTATCATGGACATTTTTTCTCGTGATGGTAATTGTTATGTCGTATAGGACTATTCTTATGATGGGACGTTACGTCGAAGCCATTGAGGATGTCCCATGCGGAAATATCGCCGGATTGGTTGGAGTCGATCAGTTCTTGGTTAAAACTGGTACATTGTCCACTAGTGAAAAGGTCAGTCGAAACATTGTAAACAAATGCAAGCAAAAATTGCTGTTAAGCTTGTGACTTTTAGTTTTATTTTTAAATTTTCGGCAACTCTTATTCCAAGCTTATATCGTCAGACACCTAATGTGCTTGTTTTTTTGCAGGCTCATAACTTAAAGCAAATGAAGTTTAGTGTCTCTCCGGTTGTCAGAGTAGCGGTGGAAGCAAAAAATCCATCTGAACTCCCCAAGCTTGTTGAAGGTCTAAAAAGGTTAGTTTCAGTTATTCTTTGTCTTGTTGAAATGTGTTTTTTTACGATCTGTTGACGATTATTTTACATTGTTGCAATTACTTGCCGATAAAAGTGACGGTTAATTTTTTTCAAGATTATCAAAATCTGACCCTATGGTCCAGTGCATCATTGAAGAAAGTGGAGAACACATTGTGGCGGGCGCAGGAGAACTTCATCTTGAAATCTGTTTGAAAGATCTTGAAGAAGACCACGCTTGTATCCCAATTAAAAAGTCGGAACCTGTTGTGTCTTACCGTGAGACTGTCCTGCAGGAGTCAGACCGCACGTGCTTGTCTAAGTCTCCCAACAAGCACAACCGTCTTTTCATGAAAGCAACTCCTATGCCAGATGGTCTTCCCGAAGATATCGATGAGGTCAGATTAGAGTATTTTGCCAAACAAAATGATTTTAACTTCGTACCGATGTTTATTGCTTGAGTGTAACTAATTGCTTAACGCATTTCAGGGAAAAGTGAGTCACCGAGACGAAGCGAAGGCTCGCGCTCGCTACTTGGCTGAGAAGTATGAATTCGATCCAAACGAAGTTCGTAAGATCTGGTGCTTCGGTCCCGATGTTAGTGGCCCTAACATTCTTGTCGACTGCACAAAAGCCGTCCAGTACTTGAACGAGATCAAAGATTCTGTCGTGGCCGGGTTTCAATGGGCCACCAAAGAGGTGAAACTTGACGTTGCCGCTCGTGTTTCGTCTCAACAACGAATTTTGTTTGATTCAAGGGTGTTATGTGCGAGGAGAACATGCGCGGAATTCGCTTCAATATCCATGACGTCACTCTTCACGCAGACGCCATTCATCGGGGCGGAGGTCAAATCATTCCCACTGCTCGTCGGGTCTTGTACGCTTGTCAACTAACCGCCAGCCCAAGGTTGCTTGAGCCGGTTTATCAAGTCGAAATTCAGGTTTGTTAAGTTAGTTTTTATTTCACTTGAAGTTTATTAATTTCGCACTGATGCTGTAGTGCCCTGAACCGGCTGTTGGGGGAATATACGGGGTATTAAATCGTCGTCGTGGTCACGTATTTGAGGAAGGTCAGGTAGCAGGAACACCTATTTTCAACGTGAAAGCTTACTTGCCCGTCAACGAGTCATTCGGTGAGTTATTTGTATTTTACTTTAGTGCATTTCGCAAAGAATATGATTTTAGGTTTCACCGCCGATCTCCGATCCAACACTGGTGGACAAGCGTTTCCCCAATGTGTGTTTGATCATTGGCAAATTCTCTCAGGAGATCCGTTGGAAGAAAATTCAAAACCAGCTGAAATTGTCCGTCATACCCGAAAGAGGAAGGGACTAAGCGAAACAGTTCCTCCTCTTGATAGATATTTTGACAAATTATAAATGTTATCATTTCATAATTTAACTGCAGACGTGTTCAGTATTGTACCATATTTCCAGATTGACATCATCACCGTATCGACCCCTGAATAATGAACATGTCACCTTAATGCGTTGAAAAATCAGGGCGTAAATTTCTTGCAAATAAATCCGGTGTATGCTGCTGATCATTGTTATTTGACAGTAAAGCTTAATTAAAGCAACAAGCTCGATTCTAGTGTTTAATTTTACGCTTTACAGAATGACATAACCATATTATGAGATTACACTATAGAAAGTAGAAAGAAAAATACAGGGTGACCCAAAAAAAACAGAACCCATACAAATTTTATTAAATCTTATCAACATCAATAAAATTTCAAAAAACTTGGTCGACTTAAATATCAATCTTTGTACCGTCATTCCTCAGTTTCAGTTATTTTGGTTGCTTTACATTAAAGTTATGTATTGTTTGAAATATGCTCCAAATGGACACAACAGCATTGGAGGCAAACTTGCAGACGTCACTCAAAATTGTCAATTATTCCAACACATTTCTCTTATAAGATTTCTCGAATTTTTGCTGTATTTAATGCCATTAGTTATCAACATTTAAACTAATGGCACTAAATACAGCAAGAAATTGGAGAAATCTCGAAAAAGAGAGATCAGTTTAGGTGAGTGACAATTTTGCGTGACGTCTGTGAGTTTGCCTCCAATGCTGTTGCGCCCATTTGGAGCATATTTTGAACAGTACATAACTTTAATGTAAAGCAACCAAAATAACTGAAATTTTCAGGAATGATGGTACAAAGATTGATATTTAAGTCGATCAAGTATCTTAAAATTCGATTGATGTTGATGAGATTTAATAAAATTTATATGGGTTCTGTTTTTTTGGGTCACCCTGTACTTCGCCAAATTAAGATTTTCCGTTTGCCACGTACAATAGATTTCGGCGTCCGCTGTCACAAAAAAAAAAGTTGAGTCTACGATGTTTCTTAGCTGTCTGGTTAGGTGAATACCTCTTACCCATTTTTTGAATTATTTGCATCTGATAAATTTTGACTTATCCCAAAGCTCTTTCAAGTGAGCCTTGAACTTTTTCAGTCTTGATTGACCACTTTGAAAATCACTACCGTAAAACGGGAAAGTTTTGGCCAAAATCCTATGCAACATTAATATTTAACAAACTTTCTAGTCCTTAGAGCAATGAGAATTGTCATAAAATAAAGTAATTTTTGATTTATAAAGTGCTCCCCTCTGCAAGAAAGCTTAGACAAAAAAAGCTTCTAAAAGGTAGTTTTCACAAGCTTGTACTTGAGTCTGCAAGATATTCGCAATTAGGTCAAGACATAAAGTTAATATTTGTTAACTGCTGTAAATTTAGTTCAAATTTTGGAGTTGACTTCTTGTTAATTGTCAATGTTACCTCAAGAATTGCGTTCAATTGGGGTAACTTTGGCCAGAATTAAAAAAAGTTTCTTCGCACTAAGAAATGCTAAAAATGTTTTAAACTGCCAGCACTAATTTTTTAGATTGTCAAAGCACTTTGTGAGACTTGTATGTAACAAAGTAAAAAAATTTTTGGGTGTTTTGTTAAATTATTATTGCAGTTAAAAGTCATTACATTTGTACAATCATCAATACCCTACAAAAAATTACTAGCCCAAGCCACAATCCACAAAATATGGCAGCTGTGACGAGATACCTTAGAGAGAGCATTTATTTGATATAGTTGCGGCTGGAAAAAGTTAGCGAGCTACCTATGCTCAACTTTAAATTGCTCGCAGCACTCTTCAGAATAAAATAAACCAAAGACACATGCAAAAGCCTGGGCAACAAACTGTCTTAAAGTGAAACAGAGGAAAATACTTTTGTGCAACTTTAAGAAATTTTGTTGCTATTGCTCTACACACAGGGTTTTCGTAAAAAGAATATGTAGATTCTGTCTACGCATGGACATGTCTTTTTTGTAAAAAACAAAAAAACTGGCTAAAGTTAACCCCTTCTTGGGTAACTTTGGCCACCATGATATTTTTATTTAGTGATCGAAAATGTTTATGAACAATTGTGCACATTTGTATAACAGCCCATGTTTTCAAATTAAACTAATGCTTCCTGAGGTTTAATGCATTGTTTTCAAATACAAAGAAAGTCAAAAGTGGCCCAAAGTTACCTCGTTGTCAGTACTGTAAGTGTTGAGATTGTTCGTTTTGCCAAGAAAAAGTTAGCCTTTTTAGCAGCAATATCACAGCCATTCTGTTTTTAAAAATTTTTTGCTAATACAAACTTAATAAAAAAAAAACTGCAATATTCTGGTAGTGTCAAAGACTTATGACACATTGCGCCTAAAACTAAACACATTCTTGTAGGATATTTAAAAATCTTTTAATTAAACCTAAAATTTTTGACCGAAAAGCTGCATGAACAGAAGTTTAGGTATAAATTGACGTGAAATGATTCGGGATAGCCTAAAACTGGAAGCAATCACTCCAGCTGATCCAGACTAGGATTGCCCACCCGGAATTTTGTCAATTCTGTTGTGTCCGGAAAAAATTTTTAAAAAAGCCCAAATGTCCGGAATTTTAGCATCAACTACAAACAACGTGCAAGTTTTTAAGAAAGCACGTTGATTATGAGAAAAAAAAGCAAATTCCTTGATCGATTCAAAGTAGGGTTGCCAACTTTGTGTTTAACCATTCCGGGACACCTTAATGCTTAGAATTTGAAAACTGATGCAACAAAAGCTTACGACACACAAATGACATCAAAAGCAACAGTGCGTGCTGCGCGTAATAGAGTGATAATCGAGCAGCGTTATTAACCAACTCCCAGCCTCTAAATAATTTTATCATAATCAAAGAAACGTGTGAAATAGTGAATCTTTGAAGCATAAATGCAAAAACACTAAAACAGAAAAAATGTACTCCATTTGTTCTAACTCTAACAAAAAACAAGGGGCGGTATACCGCTCAACTTTTGTTGCACTTAACGCAATGCGTTAACTTTGTTTGTTATTATCTCTATGATGCGTTGAGCGCGACAAAAAAATTGAGCAGTATGCCGCCCAAGAAGTTGTAAGAACTCTAACAAAAAATCAGTCCTGGCATTTAAATTTGTATTTTTTTTGTGATTTCGCCGCTTTAAGAAGATCTTTGTCTTTGCTGATGAAGTCATAAAACTCATTGCATGACATATGAAAGTTCATTTTCATCATCAGTTCAGCTTTGACGAGGTTAAAGTTTAGTTTGTTTCTACTGTTGGTCCAAAGCGCATTCATAATACTGAACACTCTTTCACAATTCGCGTTTGACACTGGAATTGACAGGACAAATGACACAAGACGTAACAGTTGTGTATCGTCTGGCTGCTGAGTGGCAAAGAACTTCACCCATCTGCTTGAAACGTCACCAGTTAATCGTGAAAGTTCACTACGAACCTTTCTCAGCGCACACAGTTCTTCATACAATTTATCGCAGTCGATACTTATGCCCACGCGTTCAACAAGTGATAACAAGCTTGACCATTCAATGTCATTATCAAGAGCAAGTGGAGCTATGTCCTTAAAAAACGAATGCTCATAATCATACCATTTATGTAAGTATGACAAACTGCGTTGAAAAAACTGGTCAACTTCTCGGGTAAATTTTTGCTTGTCAGAGAAATTGACTTTGACAGACTGAAGAAGTTCTGTAGCATTACTTCCATAAAACTTGTCTGCACGTCGCTGCTGTAACATTTCCCCAACATTCACCATTATTCCATGCAGTTCTGTGGCAGTAGTGGCATTTGATTCGAGCCGTTTAATGGCTTTTTCAAAAATACTCAGTACATTATGTACAAAATTTAAAATACAATGTGGCAGAATGCTAAGGCTTTCTTCACAAGAAAACCCTCTCCATATAATGTCAGCGACATTGTCTTCTTCTTGCGATATAAAATATGATTTCAGCGCTGGCCAACACAATAGCAGTCTGTAGATAGCAGGTAGTAGACTCAGCCACCTGGTAGGTACATGTCTTAATAACTCTTTATATTCTACATCGACGAAATCACAAAAGTCTCTGAGAGCTTCAGATTTCTTTGCCGATGATGAAAACGAATTATAAGTCTTAATAACAAATGATTCCACATCAAAGGAAAAAGCCTTTAAAGCGTATTTCACACAGTTGTTGAGAACATGGCAATTGCAATTCGCCTGTACAATATGCGAATTAATTAATTTTAGTTTCTGGTAAACTGAAGAATGTTTACCGTAATTAACTGAGGCATTATCGGCACTGTATGACGAAACTGAAGATAGACTAAGGTTATTTTTTTCGATAACACTCAATATGCGATGAGCAATCGCTTCCGAAGATTCATTACTATCATTGTACAAGTCTAATACAGCATCAACAACACCACAGGTTTTGGAAAAATATCGAACAACTATAGGGTACAATTTTTTGTTGCCTTTATTTGAAGCATCAGTTCCGATGCTGAAAAAGAACACATTTTTCAAATCTTTAATGCACATTTCCTGCGCTTTGGGCCCCAAAACACTTTCTAAATAGCTGCCTGCCTTAGTGCGGCCACATGATAACTTGGAAGCTACCGCAGAGTCAGGACACAGTTTTTTGAGTAGTTTATTGCCACAGTCTTGACTGGCATAGCTATGATGATGAATAACGCCATGATAAGTAGAAACCAGTTCGGCCAAAATCACAAGCTGTTCTTCGTTACTGTTTGTCTTAACAAAAAACGCAGACAATGTCGTGTTTTCTTTCTGCAAAGTTATATTCCTTTTGTGTTTTTGTGATTTAGCATGGCTAGAAACTGCGAATTTACCGTCATACTTAACAGAAAAGGACTGTCGGCAGAGAGTGCAGTTTCCAGTAAAATCATCAACTTTAGATAGCCATGACATGCCTTCTTCTTTTAACCATTCTGAACGGAAAACACAATATCGTTTGGCAAGTTTCACTTTCTTTTTTGGCGGAGTTTGTGCCAATGTGTCCTCATCATTACTTTCTGCACTAGGATCACTTAGTTCAACTAACTCGGTTTGTGAAGATGACATGGGCTTATAAATTTTATAAAAAATAATGAAGAACTTCCAGAACACCTGTAAAGCAAAAAAAAACATAAATCTTTGGTATCGTTCACTGCAACAGTGAGTTAAGGGTGATTTCCATTAGTAAATTTTTATTTAAATTTTCTGCCAAAAGTTTATGTTAAAATTCGTAGCCTAATCTTCTTTACGGAAATATAATAATCAATGAACTCTGGTTAAGACTAAGACAAATAGTTGTCAGCAAGGCGTCCTATTAGAAGGCCATATAAGCCTGAAAACTGAATGAACAATGAAAACCTGCTCATAAAAAAGCCTCACACTAACAGTGCAATATAGGCCTATAAACTAAATAGGCCAATTAACTAACTTTATACAAACTAATCAATCTAGTCATATCTTCACCTTTACTTTTAAACTGCCCTCTTTACTTGCCTTTGACGCTTACAGCTACAAAACCGTTTTAAAATGTACCTGCGTTTTTTTCAATCGATAAACGAAGTCGAATGATCGTCTCAAATTAAGGTGACTAGTGATTTATCCTCCATTTGCAATTGTTTAACTTATTTGATTGTTATGTCATCAGGACGTCACAGTTGACGAAACGTCTTGTCCACAACATTACTTTCAACTCATTCTTATTTGATTGACGCATACAGAATGATGTGAACTGCTTTTATTTACAAAAATATTCGCGTGAATTACATCCGTTTTCAGTTTTGAACGAAGCCGACATGCTTGCGGGGCCTTTTATGTTAGAACGCTTTGGTTGTCAGTAAATTCCGGGACAGACGTGGCCCGGTCCGGGACACGGGACGCCAGACGTCAATTCCGGGACTGTCCCGGGCATTCCGGGACTGTCCCGGGCATTCCGGGACGGTTGGCAACCCTAATTCAAAGTGAAGACAATTTTTTTTAAAGAACACCATGATTTTGAGAAGAAAATAAAGAAATCCGAAATCGATTTAAAGTGAAGACCTTTTTTTGTTGGTGCGCCTATGTCCGTTCGGAATTCCGCCTATTCAGATATGGCAACCCTAATCCAAACAAAATGGTCATACTTTAAAAAAAAACAATAATTTTTCCCTCAAAAACTTACTTGTACTATCTCTGAATGTTTTGGATTTCTATAATTCTTGTTTTCCTTGAGGTCAAAAATTGTTTTTGCCCAAAATTTTTCATTGAAGTTAATTTGCTATTTCTACAAGGATTTTATCATCTTTTCAACGTAGTAAAGCATATAGCTCACTCCTTTTAAATTAGAAAAGAATGCAATTCTTACCCATCAGGGTGGAGTAAAAATAGCTTTTTTGAAAAATCGAAAAAAGTGTAGTTCTTAAATCTTGACAATTAGGCCAAAACTAGGAAAAAGTGATTTTGAGCCTTTGCCATCATTAAGAGGCTAGCAAAGCCCCCAAATGGGCGTCGGGGGTACAAAATGCCAAAATGGTCATAAAGAATAGTTGCTACGGCATTGATATATTAAGCTTAAAATTTGCAGAACACCAATGTTTGTATACTTGATAAGAGAAAGTTTTCGTCCATCTCTACAAGAAGCAAAGTTATTTAAAAAAACTGATTTATTGATATTATTGAATATTGAGTGTTTATGATTCAGCAGAATATGCTTTATTGGTTGATTCGTCAGCTTTTTATCTTCTGTTATTTTTGCTACTCCTTTACAAATCATAGCGAGGGACTTTTTTTTCAATTTTGCCCATTGCAATCATTTATTTAGGCACCAACACGGTTTTTTGATTGCAAGTCAACACGATTATTACATTTATTCACTAATGGTTGGCGGAGTAGGCCTTCTCAAACTTAGATTATGAAGCAATGAAGCAGTGATATTACAATATACTCGTATAATAAAATTTATTTTGCATTGTTTACAAGTATTTGTTTTGCAGAATTAGTCGAAAAACTTAGCAGTTAAGCCTTAAACCAGATGGTAGTCTATAATTAACTTGAATTCTAAAAAATGCGAAGACGAAGTTCGAACACAGAAAAGACATCACATAGCGCACATATATTTACAAGTCGTGATAGTTTTCCACTAGGTGTGTTGCCTACAAAGCGACAAGTGATAAAGCGAATTCTTCACTTGAAAAAGTATCGGACTGAGAAAGCAGCAAACAACATAGCCGAAGAAATTCATGACAGATGGATTTGGTGCAACGTATATCAAATTCATCAGTACACTATATCAAAAAAAGTTTACTGTTTGGTTGCTTCTTTTAGTACACTTAACTACTGGACAAAATCAAGACGAGGAAAGACATTTTTCCAAAAAGAATCTGACTTTATATCGACAATTGATGAATTGTTTGACTTTTTTGTGTTGATCAACAGCAAAAAAACTGGAGAAACAGCATGGCTTACGAATGGCAGAAGCAAATTATGCATTTTACCAAGATCAAACAAGTGAACGAGTTGGTAAATATGTGGATGTTGTTATTTCTTTCTCTTCAGCCGACAAATTGTTTTTAAAGGCGCCCTCTTAACCAGAAGGACCGACATGTTCTTCCATTGAAACTATAGCAGCATCAGGATTGGCTTCTGATTATGTGTCAGATTGCAGTTCAGTGCATACGGAGCAGTCGCAGTCTTCTACTACTTAAGAGTTTGTTCCGGATGCAGAGCCAACTAATCAAAATCGAATGAAGTGGAGCAACCTTGCTAAAATGGGCAAAGGGTTTCATGTACCAGACGGAGCTGCTGCTGCGATTGCTAATAGTGTAATGCAAGATTTAGATTTTATAACAGATAACAGCAAGACCTACGTCATTAATTATAGCAAACTTCGAAGGGAACAAGAACAATGTCGCACTGAAATCAAGGAAAAGGAACAAGAAAATTTCAAGCTAATGAATGCCAAATACTTCGATGGTCGCAAAGATACAACGCAAATCACCATCCAAGGGTCAAATGATAAGTATTATAAATTAGTGCAACTTGAAGATTACTATGCGCTGATTGGAGAACCTAGCGAATACTATCTGACACGCTATTCTACAAAGATAGCAAAGGAAAAACAATTGCACAAAAGATTTTCAACATCGTTGTCGACACCAAATTACAGGACAAGCTTGTAGTGGTTGGAACTGATAGAACTGCATCGATGACTGGCAAATATAATGGTTGCATTCGGAGTTTGGAAGAACTGCTCAACCAAGCACTTCAATGGGTAGTTTGTTTGACATACCAATTTATTACCATTGCGCCATGTCTTTACCATGCTTGAACGTACCACTAAGAGTCCCGACTCATTCTTAGGACCAATTGGGAAATGTTTACATGGAGATGTTTCAAGTTGGCCTGTTGCTGCTAATTTTAAGTCAATCCCAAACCCACACTTTGTAAAGTTGCCTGAATCAGTTGTTGATGATTTGAGTGCTGACCAGCATTATGCCTACAAGATCTGTTCTGCTATAATCGAAGGAGTTGTCGACAGTGACTTGCAATATTTAAAAGCTGGTTCTACTGTTTATTCCCGATGGCTTACCCTCGGTTGTCACATTCTTAGATATTACATTTTAGTGGATGAACCCTCTTTAAACTTTGAAATCTTAAAAAAATTTTTCTTTAAGTTTACTTCCCCAGCTGGTTTGAAATCAAGACAAACAGTCTATTAGCTTGTGATTCCAGAAATTTTTTTAACTTAATCCAAACAATTCTTTATGTTCCAACTAAAATTTTTTTATTATTATTTTATTTTTTCTCTATATTTATCATTCTCTCGCAGGAAAGCGACGGAGGCACTAACACATTGGCTATGCAATTACCCCGACCTGCCTCCGATGATGCCAAGACATTGCTGTCCGCTTGTAAATTAAGAGTGGTATTATTTTAATTTAGAACTGCTTGCCAAGACTACCAAGCAGATGGATAAGACCCGTAAAGTGTCTTTCCCAAGGATACAACAGAATGGTGCGAGTGAGTTTTGAACCGAGACTATATTGATCATCAGCACGGCGCTTTAACCACTCGAACACGCTGCCGACAAATTGTTAGGGAAACTGCTCTAAAAGTGGTACAACGAAACGGAGTTTTTGCACACCAGGAAAATTTTTTAATGGGTATGTTGGGAGATAGTGATGAGGAGACTCGAATCCTAGGAGTGGAAAAGTGCATTCAATTCGTCAAGAATCGTCATTATCTACTTCGTCCGGTGATACATTATCTACTGTACGCCAGTGGCGTTCGATCAGGGCATGCAAGTCATGCGTTGCATGACCAAATTTTTAGGGATTGCATAACAAACTGTTGCGCGTTGAGTAAGATATTGTTGAATTCAATAAAAAATATTACTTGTTCGAGATGAAATCTGAGGCCGATCCGAGACGAAGACCGTTTTTTTAGAGATCACTGCATTTTTAGGACAAAAAGTGCATTACTGGGGTACGATTTTAAGTAATAACCTTTCTTTTTAGAGATCACCGCATGTTTAGGACAAAAGTGCATTATTTGGGAACAATTTTAAGTGGTGACCTTTTTTTTAAAGATCACTGCATGTTTAGGACAAGACAGTGCATTACTGGGGAACGATTTTAAGTGATGACTTTTTTTTTAGAGATCACTGCATTTTTAGGACAAAAGTGCATTACTGGGAAACGATTTTAAGTGATGATCTTTATTTTTAGAGATCACCTTGAATCTAGGACAAAAATTAGTTTTGAACACCATGATATTAGGACTAAAAATTAGAATCTTATACAGAAATTTTTTCCTACCGGTAAAATATTGCATGTCTTACTCATTGACTACTCATAAAACACCCGATAACATGACCCGATTATGGCATGCCAATTACATGACCAGTCTCAGAGGTCACTGCACGCCACTGCTATACGCATATTTGATTTGCCAATAATAGATCAAACAGTTACTTCATTTAACAAGATGGTGGACTTGAATTCTTGGCAGCAGCCTCCAGCAATTGGACATTTAACTGATTTAGATATTAAACAATCCCGAGTAAAGCCATTCAAGCTTGATCATCCATGCCATAACCAGTCTGTTGAACGCCATGTCAAGTTGGTAACAGCAAGTTGACATGGCAAGTTGAAGGCTTTGCACGAAGAGATGAAATGATTCGTCAGAAGGTTAAATCCCGTAAACTTTTAAAAAAGTTTAACACTTAAAGATCACCATGATTGTTGAAGAAAAAAGTGAAAGACGAGATCAAAGCTCTTTTTTTTGTTTAGAGAACCTCAATTTTCGGAAATCCTTGCCTTGGGCCCCTGAACTTGAATATCCACCACTGGTTACAATGTGCCCCGTCAAAGAAATAAGTTGTAAGAATAGTCGGGGTAAATTGCAACAGCAACAAAATCACTAAAAAATGTTTAAATATAAATGTAATTTGAAGAATATAGCAATATAAAAAAGTAAACACAATGAAATCACACATGAGTATCAAGCACAAAAAATGTGGTATTTGGGCGTTGCCTAAAAATGTTAAAACAATTTTTTTCATTGCTGAATTAGCCCAATCATAAATTTTAGAATCACATTTGTGACAAAAATATGTATTCAAATCTTCGGCTCAAGCTAAATGTGACCACTTTAGGTAACCATAGCATTGTACCACCCACTCTTCATCAAGACGACTGTTAAAATAGGGCTCAAGAAATGTAATGCAAAACTACTCTTTTGCTTTTAGTGTTTTTTCAAAAATTGTTTTTTCTTTGTTTGGAGCTGTAACAGATTGTCCTTTTCTGGTGTGTCTGTTAGCATGGCACACTTTTTAGACCTTTTTTTGTTTTGCACCAAGGACTTAACCTACCTTAAGTTTTTTAAGCACTTTGTAGAGTTTTATATGGCAAACACCATTGTTTTGCTACTCCCCTTATTAAATTACAGCAGTTTTAGATTATAGCAATTGCTGCTGCAGCTCTTAAGTTGTCTTGTAATGATGAGCTGGTGTTCCTGTTAAGTCTTTTTTGATAATTTCTTACATTATTCACAAATATTGTTGCCGAAGTTACTTTTAATGTAAGCTAGTTAAACCTATGCACAAAAATATGTGTTACAACTTGCCCCATCAGCCTATGTTACAACTTACCCCACCTCATACTTAATCGAGTTTTCGTAAATATCTCAAAGACAGTGGTGGATATTCCAATTTAGGGGCCCGAGGCAAGAATTTTCAAAAATTGATGTTGTCTGAGAAAAAAAAGAGGTCTGATCTGGGCTTGCATATTTTTCTCCCAAAATCAAAGTGTTCTCGAAAAAAAAAAAAAAGGTCTTCACTTCGATTTCATCTCTGATTTCCCTATTTTTCTCCCAAAATCAAGGCGTTCTCTAAAAAAAAACAAAAAAGGTCTTCACTCCGAATCGTCCTCTGAGCAAACATCTGCAGCGAATCCAAAACTGTATATGCTGTTTTCGAGGGGGGGCCCTTAAAATCGAGGGGGCTCCCAAAAAAAGGGGGGGCCTGAGGCGACTGCCTCATCCGCCTCACCCAATATCCACCACTGCTCAAAGAGTTAAGTTTTAGTTGCTAAACCTTGTTAAGCATTTAATAGCCTATTGTTTTGTGGTTCGACTGATATAAAACATTTCAATAAAACCGAACTCTCCAGAAGACAAAAATTAAATTTTGAAAAATTTACTTTGCCTATTCAAAAAGCTTGTTTTAACAGTAAACCTATTTTTAGTCATTGGAACTAAAATATACACCATTTTCTGGCAATCGGTCTTAATATGACTGTTATTTGGGGCTATTTAAAATTTTGTTAGTTTATGTTAGATTTTGACAAATACGAATGTTACCACTTAGCCCATGTTACAACTAACTGCGGTCTCTCTTACTGGATTAAGGGGTAGGTAGAAAATTTTTTAGTTAAATTGGGGTGGACGTCCAGAAAAGTTTGAGAACCACTCCTATAGGTTGATGGAAATTTTTCAATTGATTAACCCTCATTAGGTTTGCCACTGCTATAGTGGAAAGCTGTATGCCTAAAACAGTCTACTTGTCTTCACTTATACCATGGGTGCCCAACCCATTGCAGGCCAAATTTATATCTATATCTATGAAGTTATCGCGTGCCATAATCAGTTTAGTGATTAAAGTGAAAATTATTTTCTTTTCATTTCAATTCAACAAAATTTATGGTTAGAAAATAAATTGTCAGAGAGATTATTTCTTAATTTACATTTTAAAATCAAATTAAAAAAAAAGATCATCACATTGACTTTTTTAAAAATTTCTGCTTTCGAACAAAAAAAGGTTATCAACTTAATTCATAAAAAGACTTCGAGGGCTATAGATTGGGCAACCCTGACTTAAACTGCAGTTGATGGTGAAATTAATTTCATTTTTTTCTAACTTCGACGTTTAATTCATAAAAGACTCAGTGCCAGGTCATAAAACTTTCCCAGCAGTGGCAAGTCAAATATAACCTGTTAACGATTAACGTGTATTGTTGCAATTCAAACAAAAATTATAGACTGGCTGGCACAAATATTTTTATTTGATTATTGTTTTCTACGTGCCATAGTATAATATTTTAAATGCTTTAAATGAGAAGACAATGAATGATAAAACAAAATTGTTTTTTTCTCGTGACGGCGACTCAACTATTATAAAACTTCCGCATTGATATGCTATTACGAAGAATTTTTAAGAAAGAAACTATGCAGTTTTACTCTTCGCAAAGATTTCTTTATTATTCGAATATTTTTGAGGTCCAAATAGATCTACCTTTTAAATACAAACTTATTGTTTGTCACTGAATTAACATCGAGATATAATATAATTTTTATTAGCCTTCCTGACTAAAATTTTTTAAACTTAAATAAAGTAGACCTCGGTTAATCCGGATTCGGTTAATGCGGAATTTCGCTTAACTCGGATAAAACTAAAAGTACAAATGATTTTTTATAAAAATCTTAATAAAAAGCTTTGGATTATCCGGATTATTTGATCCGGATCTTTGCCTATTTCGGATAAAAAATATTTCTTTTTCATTTGTAATCCGGATTTCTCCGCTTTACCATTGACCTAGAGTCTCTCTTGTCTACATCACAATCATCATTTTATATTACAGTTTAGTAATGAAGATTTCGAGAGATCAGTCTTGGTCTCGAGACCAATTTTTTGCGGTCTCGGCCTTTGCTTATGGTCTCGGTCTCAGTCTCGAGGCCATTTGGTCTCGGTCTCGTACTTTTTAAATTGGTCTCGCGATCGGACATTTTTTGATATTTTTGTTACTTGATGTTATTGTGATGAGTTTTGCAATTTGCTTAAGAATAACACTCTTTTAAAAACATAAAAAAAATAAAATAGAACTTGCAATTTAATTCGAAAAATTAATTAACTGTTTAAAAGTCTTTTTTGAAATCTCTTAATTAATTCTATTGTTTACGGTCTCTGTTTTATGGCGGTGTTTCCTGTGAAAATAATTTGTGCTTATCGGCAGGCCTCGTGCAGTGATTCTAATGAAATTTGATTGGTTTACTTATACGTGGCGAGCACACTATAAATTACGATCTTGGTAAATTTATTTCCTTTCAGTCATTTAGTGATCCAGTGGTTCGGTGATTTGGTTCAGTGTTGTAGTTCGAAAAGTGAATTTGTAGTTCGCAAGCGAAACTTGGGAAAATTTCGTTTTGCAATTGCATCGTTTAGCTGCACCGTTCGGCTGTAGTAAATAATAATAATTGTGGTCGTCGGCTTGTGCAAGCCTGTGACAATTTAATATATCAAAATTTCAACCTTAATATATATAGTATAAAACCATAAGACGTGTGTAAAACCCAGTGGTGTAATTTGGGAAAGCTCGGATAGCTTCCATATAGTTCAAGAATTAGAGGAGAAGAAGAAGAAGAGAGGGATTCGCTGTGCGGTCTACTGTAAGCTTTTTAAAATTACCACACTTAATTGACTTGCTTTGTTGCAATTTAGAGAGGTAAAAAGCTTAGAGTCACACACTTTACTGGGGAATCCAAGAGGACCAGTTGAGCAAGGTAATCCGAATACCTGCGCTGAAGTAAAGCTGTGTCTATTTTTTATTTATTCCGGCTCATAAAGTAGTTTGCTGCGGGACTGAAGCGTTTTTATACAGTTAGCTTCAACTAAGTTCGAATTGATTCGTTTGGAAACTTTTCTCCGCAAACAGACAGAGACCACTGTCTCTAACTAGAAAGAAGGTATTTACAAAATCCACACAACTAACAATTCACAAAAACTTTTCTTTCACGCTTTGCCAAACTTCGAAGCGATTCCAGCGCTAAAACTTAAATTTGTCTGATACAAAAATAATTCTATCTCTATAGAATTAATCTCCGAAAACACTGATGCAAAGCAATTCCGAAACTTGTTGATCAACACACAGAAAACGACACTGGGAAAAACGCTGGACACGACACTGCAATCATTGGAATCACTAAAATAACTGAAATAAATATGCAAACCAAGCGCCCGCTTACATAAAATCACGTCACGTGATGCTAGATTACAGTAGGGCGTACTCGAATTTTCCAGTAGCTGTTAGAACAGAGTTCGCACTCGGTCATCGAACGCGTCTACAGAGAAACAACC
Source organism: Diplosoma virens (assembly GCA_963680785.1). NCBI lineage: Eukaryota > Metazoa > Chordata > Ascidiacea > Aplousobranchia > Didemnidae > Diplosoma > Diplosoma virens. The sequence goes on along the minus strand of OY796881.1, from coordinate 36,835,791 downwards.
AATCGGAGAATCGGGACGAGAACGTATTACGTCATTAGATGTCAGGTAAGAAAAAAACATTCAAAACAATTGTACAACAGCTTGCAAATAAGGAAGCTTTACCGACCATGCGATTATTATTTGGCAATGAAAATATGTCATAATAAAAATTAAAACTATTGGAAAACAGAAAATAAACTGTAGCTTTGTGAAGTTAAAATTATTGCGAATGAAGTGTAACACTTAGAGTCAAACTATTTAAACTTTAGTTTTGCAACTTTTTTACGTTTAATCCCATGAAAATTTTTATTATAAAAAATAAATAAAAAAATAAAATAAATAAAAAAAAATTTTTATTATGATCAGGGCCATTTGTTACAAGCTAATCCGATCACGAAAAAACTTTATTTTAGCTCTTAAAAGCAAATGTTTCATTTAAAACTCTTTTGTTAATTGAGTAGCCATAAAAAAGGCTGTTTTGAAAAACTCGAACGTTTTCGTCTAGCTTTCTTCAGGAGGTTTCGCTAGAATGAATTGCACAACTGAATGTAATATTTCGAAAGTTTTAAGACTAATTCTGATTGGCTAAAAATTAAGGTTAGTAACAGTTATCATAATAATTGAAAATATTTAATAAAGTAAAACCACGTTTCGTCGGCGTAAAATTTTTTTGGAAAAAAAGGAACAAAATTATGCAACTTTTATGTTAAAATTTAGAACTAAAAAGTAAAATTTTTTACATTTATCATAACAATTTATATTTGTAAACAAACTCTTTCTGTCTACACAAATTAGGTTTACGAAGAGTGATGAAAATTGATTCTAAGAATAAAAAATTGATTGTCTTTATAGTGAGATGCACATTTTTGGTTATGTTACAAATGGTTTCCAATTGCTGAGTCGCAATGGGGTATTGAATTAGCTGGTTTTCCTGGGCGTTCTGGTTTTTACGTTCTTAACTGGTTCTGTTCCGAATAGACTTTGACACATGCTGACGGATTCTGTTAACGTTGCTAATCCTGCAAACGTTGAGACGTTTGACCCACGTACCGACTATCGCAGTGACACACATATTCATATACGACGTTACTTTGTTGAAAAGTAGGAAGAACGTCTTTATGTATTGCAGGTATAATTCGTCTGGTGGAAAAGACCACTCGTAGTTGGACCGCTCGGTAGTTGAACCACTCGTAGTTGGACCGCTCGGTAGTTGAACCACTCGTAGTTGGACCGCTCGGTAGTTGAACCACTCGTAGTTGAACCGCTCGGATTGGTAATAAATTTTGGAGATGGATACGTGCACGTTGCGCAGCAAGTTTTCTAAAAAAGTTGCGGAAACGCTTGCGCCGCAATTTATTAAACCATTTTAAGAGCGCAAGTTTAATCTGGCATAAATTTATAAGAACTTTAAAAAATTTTTGGGCTGTCACAAAGTCACTGCGTTTCCATTGTTTGGAAATGCTATTTTTTAAATTACGCGTGTAACATCAAAGCACAAAGCCACTAGCGGCTGGCAAGTAAAAAACGAAGAGATGTTGCAATCAAAGACGCCGGAAAATGTTTTGGTGGGCGGGCAAAATTTTAAAAAGTGCACTTTTTTGGTCAAAAAGACACTCTTAACAAACGCAAATTTTAAGCATAGGTATAACGGAGAAAATTTTTATCAAAAAACTGAGTGAAGACCAAAAAATTAATAAATAAAAGTCTTCGCTTCAAACTAAAGTGCACCTTTTGGTCTTCACCAATTTTTTAGGGCAAATTTTTTTCCCAATTTGCTAATTACGTTTGTTGAGAGTGCCTTTTTAACAAAAAAAGTAATTTTTTAAACATTTTGTTTCTCTCGCTAAATTACTTTTATATCATGTGGCTCTTTTCGAAAAAAGTAGGGGACCCCTTATTTAAAGCGATATTTACAAGCTTTGTTGAATTAGATTTTGGTCGAGATTATATAATTGTTGAGACAAATCTAGCATAATGCTTCTATCTTGCAAATTCCAAAAGCGATTACTCTTTGTCTCTTTTTTGCCGCCCCTGAATGTGCCATCTGTAAATCACAAATCGTGTTAAATTAAAGGATATTAAAGTTTATTACTAACTAAGCAAAGCTTTATGCTAAAAAAAGCAAAGCGTTGTACTTGCTAAATTAGATCGAGTGAGCTGCGTTTATAACAGCTAAAAGTAGATTGAATATTCCATATAAAGTGTCAATAGAATGCGTCATTTTGCGTCACTTTGAGTTAAATTCTTAATCTGAATTTAAAATAGCTTAAGAAGTTCCCCATTTAAAATAAAAAAAAGCTTTTTTAAAAAACCCAATAAAACTCAAATTTAATGAAAAAAAAATTAGATATTATTAAAAATAATAAATGTTTTAGCATTGCTGATAATATTTAAAACTACTGCACAGATATAGCTGCAACTTTAAAGCTTTTATAGACAAACCGCCACTCCACAAAGTTAAATTTTGTTATCTAAACTTTAAACTGATTCGCGCATTCTCCGAGATTAAAGCAGATTTGTCAGACACAAACACAGGCCGAGCTTTTTCGGTAAAAACAACTGGACCCAAGAAATAAGTAACGGCATGCAACTGCAAACCAATTTGGGTGTCGTATATCAAATATATCAACACCCAAGTCAAATGATCGAAGTTTTAAACACCTGAAAACAGTTGCAATGTCTGAAGTCACATAGCTAAAAAAAAGTGACTTTCTTTTTGGATCCACGTTTACTTCTTTAGAAGCAAACGAGAGAAAAGCGGTATCGTATACAAAATGTCAGAGTCAGGTAAGAGCAGTCGGTGCTCATTGTATTTACAACATAAAAGTCAACTTTGCCATAGGTTCTACTTATAATAATGTATTTTATCTGCTTATATGGTTGTTTAAATTCTGCGATTAAAAGTTTTGTCAGCAGCGTGGTCGAGTTAAGAGCGTCGTGTTTGATCAACGCTAATTAGATATCTAGGTAGCGTTGGTTTGATGGCCAACATGCTTAACAAGGTCGCGCTTGAAAACCTGCTCGTGCCATTTTGTTATGTTCTTAGGAAAGATACTTTGCGGCACTTTTCCTTGCTTGGCCAATAAAGCCGGTCTAAATTTCGTTATATCTCCAATAAAAGCTAAAATAAAAAGTATTAACCGGACAGCAATATTGTTACATCGGAAGCAAGTCGAGAAACTGTTTGACAGTTGCCCTAGGTATAGAATTTCCGACGCTTTCCTAAAGTTGGTAGAATAAAAATAGAGACGAAAAAATAAAATTAAAGAAAAAAGTAACAAAACATCTTTAGATTGCATTAAAATTAGGATGACTTAACCGTGGAAGCAAGATTTGCCATAACATAGATAGTGAAAACGCAACTTTTTGAAGCTGCTTTGGTGTTATGATGAATAAATTATGCATAACCTTATGGATAAGTTAGGTTCTTAAAATTTATTTTCTAACCTGGAACCCTGAATCAATTTTTTTGTGCGACCCACTGACACAGCTTAATCTGTTATTTTTCACAAGTTAACAAAATAACTTATATAGCTTCAAAGAACATTTTTTGGCACTACCGCAAATAGCAAAATTAAATAATAAGTTTAATTCTCCAATTAGCTTCAAATCACTTTACGTTACGGAAACACAAGAAATTCTATTATATAAATTCGCTTTCTCTATGCTGGGTAAGAAAACTATTTTGTTTAATAAGATTTATCTGAAGATGACTTGTATATAGTCGAAATCGATTTTAAATAAAATAAAAAAAAATTAACAAGTTGTAGACTGATTCTTTTGTGTAAAATGAAAAACCAGAATTGGGAAACGTCTCACGAGCAATTTTCCTAAAATCGGCATCCAGATGGGTTATCACCGATCCACTCAGCTTTTAAAGAAGATTATATTATGGTAGTACCATTTCTTTTAAGAATCCAAAGATTTCGTAAAAGTATAAGGACCTCCAAGGTTCCATAGCATTTAGTTAACGTTTTACTGTAAAAGTCTAATTCACAATGGCATTGCCGTAAACCTAAAAGATGATATTTACAGTGCTGATGTTGGCATCGTTAAATGACGTTTAAAATGTGTATACAATATTTATAAAAAAATTCAATCTTTTAAGCAAACTATTAAGTACCCTGTAATCTTAATATTAACATAAGTTGCTAACCAAAGCATTGTCTTAGGAATCGCTTCCTGATCTGATTCCTCTTCGTAACAATTCAAACACAATAAGATTTTTTGAAATTAAATATGTTTCTCAAGGCATAAATTATACCAGTAAAATTGTTTATTGAGCAAAGGACGTTATTTTAAGCCTTAAGAATTTCTTTCAAAGCGCTACACTAGGGGTGGAAAACCTGCAGCCAGCAAGATATTTCATTGGGGCTCGCGCGTGGTTAGAAGCCGATGTACCGCGTTTTTAGGTCTTCACTTCAAATTCGGCGTAAACAAATTTTGGGGATTAAAAAGAAAAAAGTTTTGATATGACAAACCAGATGAAAAAGCGTGGTCTGTCAAGAAAACTACCTTTTTTCATAAATCAACAAAAAATTTAATGGGGTCCACAACTAATTTTTTAATTTTGGGGTGCGGTCCGCCAGTGCAATCAGGTCCTCACCTCTTTGCTACAAGCTAGATTCAAGAATAAATTTTTTTGTACATGGGTGATTATTTCAACTCTTAACATTTATAAATATAATGATTTGGAAAAAAATTGTTTCGTCTCCAAAGTATTTTGGTCGGATCGGAAAAAAATTGTTACGTCTATGAAGCAAAACATAGTAAATCTAAGTAAGAAGTTTTAAGACGTTTTCAGAAGTTAAATCTGCATCTGCTCAGAGCTTATACTCCATGATGGAGCTGCTTTGAAGTCCTGGTTACGTGACTTGCTCTCTTCCTGTTTGCGCCGACTCAAAATTCTCAAGATCTGGAGAAGAGCGCTTGTGGTCACAATCCCAAAACCAGCAAAGCCCGTGGGGGGACCCAAAGAGTTATCGACCGATATCTCTGCTCTGTGTCCCCTACAAGATCCTCGAGAGGCTTATTTACGCCCGCGTTGAACCATTAGTGGATCCACTGCTCCCTAAAAAGCAGGCTGGGTTCCGACGCGGGAAGTCAACCGTAGATCAAGTTGTTCTGCTAACCCAGAACATCGAGGATTCTTTTGAGGCTAAGAAAAAGGCCGGTGCCGTATTTGCCGACCTGACAGCTGCTTATGTCATAATGTACCTGCAAGCTGCTGAGACTACTTCCGAATAAGCAAGCAAAGCAGGCTACGCCGTCTTAAAAACGGCGTTCCTCAGGGATCGGTCTTTGCTCCATTCCTATTTAACATCTATACATACGATCTTCCTTCCATGATTTCCAGAAAGTTTGCTTACGCTAATAATTTAGCATTGTTGCACTCTTCTGGAAACTGGAAGGACTTGGAGGGGACCTTAAAGCCAAGACATGTCCACACTTTCAGCGTATCTCCAGACTTGAAGGTTGAAGCTCAGTCACACTAAGACAATGACGGCAGCCTTTCACTTAAATAACCAAGAAGCCAAACGTGAGCTAAAGGTCCACAACAACGGTGGACTTTTACCTTTCTGTCGAACCCCTACTTATCTTGGGGTAAAACTGGACAGATTGCTCAAATTTCGTCATCTTTTAGTGGCATTGCGCAAAAAACTATCCTCGCGCGTCACACTGCTGAGGCTTGTGGGCTTGGGATGGGGTGCTGGTGCTGAAACACTACGCATAGCCACCTTATCTCTAGTTTGCTCAACAGCTGAGTACTGTGCGTCAGTCTGGTGTCGCAGTGCTCACACTTGCCTCATTGACAGTGTCTTGAACGACCAACGGACCACCTACCTGTACTTTCAGGCATCCAGCCAGCTGAGCTTCGCCGATTGGGAGCGACACTCTCCTTGGCTCACCGTGGATCTCTGGACCCTGATCATATTTTGTATGGTCTTTTAAGTGGGTCCTCAGATAGTCTCTAAGTGAGACTAAGATCCAGACGCCCGTTTGTGCCAGCTGCGCGGAATCTTTTGGACAACCTTGCCAGACTTGGCATCCGCGCTTCTGCATGGACAAATCACAAATGAAAAACGGGGTATTGTGAAACTGCTTCCAGGCTCCGTGTTTTTGTACCCGAGACCGGTGCCAGGCCTGTTGGGATTGGCTTACCCCAAGTAGCTTGGGTTAAGCTCAACCGCCTGCGGACTGGTGTTGGGCGATTCCATTTATGCATGCACAAATGAAGTCTGGCTGCTTCACCGAATTGCGAGTGTGGCGCCTCTGAGCAAACCGCAGACCATGTTCTAACAGCGTTCCCTAGACATAGGGCGCCTCATGGAGCACGAGGTCTGACCGTTTTAGATGACGAAACTCGATGCTGGCTTAATAATACCACTGCCAGCATCTGATTCAGGCAGTGCAGCAGTCTGGGGTAGTAAAATGATAAACCCTCGGCCCCAATCCTGTTTGTGTCTGACCTGGAGTGGATGCCCTTCAAACGACGACAACGGCGAGGAGTTAAATTTTGTGGGTGGAATAGGCCAATAAGTAATCTCGCCAACCCTAAACCGAAAATTTTTTTTGTTTAAAAAATTTTGCTTTATATATTTCTGTCTTATGCAATGTAGAAAACTCAACACTTTTTAAAGAAAATTTGTTTTAAATCGTACAAAAATTTTTTAAGTCAAAAAATCTTTTTACTTGGCCTAATTAACTCAAAATTTGCATGTGTAAAAATATGACCCAAGAAACAAAGAACGAGTGAAGTTTTATCAACTATCTAAATTATAGAAAGTAAGGTTGCAGAGATAAAAAAAACTGGCCAATTGTTGATTTATCATCCATGCTGTATCGCCCAACGCAGATTAATCGACTATGATTATATAAAGACTAACATTTGTCTTGCTCTGGTCCATTAAATATGAGCTACTTTTATCACTGTCCAATGGCCTATAAATTGCATTTTCTTACAAAGCTGTTGACCGATTACTGGTTTAAAAAAGGTTATCTCGAAAATTAAATTAAAAGTTTATACACGTCTTTACATTCCATCTAAAAAATGATTCAAGCTTATAATAGGAAAAAGTACTACGCTAATTTTTTTTATACATATGTATGATGTAACAAATTGCTAAAAGCAGAAGTTTCCGACTGTAGCACCATTTTTAATACTCCAAGGGCTTCGAGCCATCGTAGCCGCCCACCAGAAGCGGCAATCGGGGATCCATACTCTTGTGCTTTATTTAAGTTGAAAAGCTTTACCAACAAAAACTTGGCAATAGAGTAAAGACTTTTTTTTGATCTTCACTTGGATTTACAGTAAATTTGCCCCTCAAAACCTGAAATTGAAGCAAAAAAAACTGGTTGAAGACGTCTTCATTTAACTTTGGTATTAGAATTAATTAAAAAGAATCGTTCTTGTATAAGCTACAGTAGATTTTAGTATTGGTGTTAATGCAGTCTAGGAAACCACGTCAAAAGTTATGTTGGCCTCCGTGCCAAAGTAAATTAACTTGTTCAACTTTGTCAAAAATTATGATTTCATCGTCAAAAGTTTTGTTTATACTGCCTCAATTTACGATCTTTCGTCAAAAATGATGTTTCCAACAATACTTCGGGACCGTCAGGAACTACGTGGTGCTGAGTTCGCTGCCAACATCGGAATTAAATTGTTTTCTTGATCAGAAAAGCTATCTTCTACGCTAAGGAAATCTTCTGAAAAAGTCGTTAGATGATTCTCTCCAATCCTAGCTCCTAACTATACTATAATTTACCAAATCAAATTTAAATAAACTTAACCGTTATTTAAATTATATCAGCAGAAATCACAGGTCCATAGTCGTAGATTTTTTGAGAAAAATTGTCTCCAGTTCAACAAAATTCAAATCTGTAATATCAACTGTACTTTAATTAACAACGAACAACTTTTCCGGGTGATTCAAACAATTTAAAATGCCCTCTATAAAATAACAGTGCAGAACAGCCCCTCCGAACGACTTGGTCTAACTGAGTTTCTATGCTATGTAAAGTTATAGAAGCAAGCGCTTATATAGTGAACGTCAAAATAAATAATTAAGCTCGTGGCCGTGGCGATCAACAATAAAGGATTTGACTATCAGTGACGTAGATGCATTTCGGAGTCCTCGCAAACATTGCTTTTCTAATTATTTCTCATATGGGAACAAAAACGTAAAGCGAATACAATGGGACTTCAACCAAAATAGCACAATTCTAATCAAAATGAAATGTTCTGGGCTTGAACAAATAATCACTTTATCAGAAGCAATAACCAATTAAGAAATTAGAACTTCAAGAAAGGGCCGATTGCGAAACAACCGAGCGTGTCTTGAGCTTACACCGGTTCGGGATCCATGGCTTGAAGAATTGAATGTTCTGAAAGAAACTCAGCCAAAAAAAGTTAATTAGCAAAGTTAGAAAAATTACTATGAGAGAAAAAGACCAGTTCTTGCAGATATTTGCTAGTGAGAGTTTTTTGAGATTTTGCTTCGCCGATATATTTATTCACAAAATCACCGATGCCGATTGGTAAATTACCCATTTTTTTGGATTATTCAAAACAAACCTAATAATAAAAAATTTTAATATTTTACTTAGGTCTTAGAAATTAAAGCAATACCAATACCATCAAATCGTTTTTTTCTAACATCATTAACTCTCTGGAAATCGCGGTGGGTCTCACAGACCCAGGCAGTTTTTCATTGTTATTTTTGTGCAAGAAATTGCAAAATCTTGTACGCTGCACGGTATTTTGCAAGTCTGAATTCTGCAATTATTTGAATACTGCAGAAAAAATACGCACTCTTTTTTTGGAATTGCTCACGTGACATAATAAAACAACCGGAGCTGTTTCGTAAAAATTTGCAAAATACTTACTTTGCCTTAAAATACGCATAGTTCTTTACTTCCACCATTGTCACGACTGCCATTGAAAAATGTAAAGACTGCTTAAAAATAATTTGTTATAAATTTTGCAAACGAACCTGGATTATCTTTCATTTTACTAAAGATACAAAAAAGATAAAAAAAAACCAACATTACTGATTTATGTCAGAATTTAGTTGTAAAATTTGAAATTTGATTTCCTGTCTTTTAAAACGATAAAAAAAACAAAAATAATCTTTATTTCAATATAAAACTGCTATCAAGATGTCGGTGGGCCGGAAAAATTAAACATGCAAGCGAGATTTGGCCCGCGATTCGTGGTTTGATGACCCCATGGCCCAGCTCAAAAGTCCTAAAACTGTCCTAAAAAAACCTTATTTACCCTTATGTACTTGATTACTTGATAAATCTCTTGATTATGACAATATTTGCTTGATCAGAGTCGATACAATAATTTAATTATCATTCTTTGATCACTCATCTTGGAAACAAAAATCAAGGAGAAAGAGCTTGGTTAAATTTTGTTTAATGAAGAGTAACGAGCACAAACAGTATCTATAAAAGTAAACAAATTAAATAAAAAAAACAAAAAAACGTTGAATATGTGTCAACTTTAAGCTAATCTTGCAGCATTAACCTTCTATATAAATTCTTTGAAGCTTTTTGACCAGGAAAAATGAAGAAAGGTCAAAAAACATGCACAAGGTTTTAAACTTTAAAGAATTTCATACGAAAAATAAAAAAGTATGTTTCAACAAGTTTACACATTAGTAGTATTAAATGTCCATTTGGTGACCTCCTCAATGAGGCCTTGATATCATCATTGCGCGAACCTTAATCTTCAAACCCTAAGCCGGTGGACTTCCCAAGACAACAAAGACCTAACCCTAAAGAAAACTACGGTTCCTAACCCTAAGCCAGTGCTGTTCCCAAAACAACTAAGACCTAACCCTAAGGAAAACTGCAGTTCCTAACCCTAATCTTATAACCCTAAGAAAACCAGTGGTTGTGAGTTTGATTCCTACCCAAGACAGATGCAAGATTTCAAGGCATTACATAAGACTGTTTCAAAATGTTCTGCAAGACTTTATTTCAAAACATTAAAGTCAACCAGTTTCCTATTTTAAGTGCACACAAAACGAGTCTGTCAAAATGTTTTTTGTTTTTGGAAACGAGCCTCATTACCAATTTCCTATTTTTCGGTAAATATTAATAAAAATGTACTCACGAATAAACATACACAAGCAAATCTTGTAAAAACCTAGAAAATTTCCCATACGGAAACTGAGTCTCCAAATAAATTATTGCCCAACGAACCTGACGTGTCCAAACCTGCCCTTCTCAGAAAATATTTTGACAGGTTTTTTCTATTGTGTGACTGAAAACAGAAAACTGGTTGAAAGACTTTTTTATTCTGCGCCTAAAATCAGGAAATGATTTGATAGGCTCGTTTTATGTGCGCTTAAAACAGGAAATATTTTAACAGACTTTTTTATTGTACACCTAAAAACAGGAAACTGGTTAATAGATTTTTTTATTGTGTGCTTGCAAACAGAAAATAATTTGATAGGTTTGTTTCATGCACACTTAAAAACAGGAAATGGTTTGACAGGTTTTTTCAATTGTATGCCTTCAAACGGGAAATGATTTGTCAGGTTTTTTTTTATTGTGTACCTAAAAATAGGAAATTGGTAATGAGGCTCGTTTCCAAAAACAAAAAACATTTTGACAGACTCGTTTTGTGTGCACTTAAAATAGGAAACTGGTTGACTTTAATGTTTTGAAATAAAGTCTTGCAGAACATTTTGAAACAGTCTTATGTAATGCCTTGAAATCTTGCATCTGTCTTGGGTAGGAATCAAACTCACAACCACTGGTTTTCTTAGGGTTATAAGATTAGGGTTAGGAACTGCAGTTTTCCTTAGGGTTAGGTCTTAGTTGTTTTGGGAACAGCACCGGCTTAGGGTTCGAAGATTAGGATGCGCGCACTGATGACGTCAACGCGCCATAGCCTCATTGACGAGGTCATCAAATGAAATATTTAATACTATTCACATTGTAAAAATTTTAAAATGCAATACAATCAATTATTAAAAAAATACCATCAAAAGGACAACTGATGAATTTTGCTGTAGTTTACTTTTTTGTTCGCCGAAATTTTCTGATGAATTGTTGACTTCGTTTAAAAAAGCCCGGTTTGTGTTTAGTCTACAAGAAATAACAAAAAACAAAAAAAATTTAAATACAATATATGGTAACCAAACCTTCGACGACGGTAAATTTAATCTAGCCACAGCAGTCTTTATATCTTCACATTGCTTTTGTGCCTCAGATAAAAACGAGGAGTCAGTCATTGTCATTGTGGTCACCGTGATTGCTGGATTAAAATTGTTTAACTTGTCATTTTTTGGTGTTTTCAAATCGGTTTTGAGCTGAACAAAGTTTGACGGAACGTACCCGAATCGTCCGTCAATTTCTCCCTGAAAAAGAAAAATTATTTATGCCAAGCACGCCCCAAAACTCCTTCAACCTCACCCAATAGAATCCATCCTCATCAACGTCACCAAATATTCTAATGATGTCTCCTTTACAAAAGCAAAGCTCCTCAACATCGGAGGAAGTTTGTACGGGCGTATAATCACGCAAAGATTGATAGAGCTTCATCTCGTCACAATGCGCTGTTGTGAAATTTCGGAAATTCGATTGATTTTCTGCGATATTGAATAAAAAATCCGGCTGATTGGTTGAATGTAAAGTTTTTTTACAAATTTAGAAAATCAAAAATTCTTTAAATAGATTTGTTTTAATAGTTTGTCCAATAACCTTCCGTTGTTTGTAATGAAGCAGCTTGCATGTTGGAAGTGTGTGAAAATTGGTCGTATGAGCGCCCTCTTTCAAATGCTTGCTTCAACTGTAAATACTCGGATCTCTGTTCAAAGTCAGCAAAATCACTCATTAATCCTAAACAAAAAGATTTAATTACCCACGTGGGTAAGGGTCACCATGTTGCTTGGAATAAAACCCTTAAAGCCATTTCTATTTTCCCCAAAATAGAAACGGTCACGATCCATTCCGCCGTAAGCCTATGGCAAACAAAAAATTTTCTTCGTGTAATCGTTAACACAAGATGTTGGCACTTGTGCTTACCTTCAAGATTTCCCCTTTTTGAAAGGAAATTTCTTCATGAAAATGGGAATTCGGGGACATGGTTGCCGGACTATAATTGTACAACGCTCTCAAAAAAAATATTCGCCGGGAATGATACAAAGTTGACTAAAAACAAAAGCTGAAATCATTTGCAGATAAAAATCATACGTGATGCAAGTACCATACTCACCAAATTGCATCGATTCATTATTTGGTAATCTTCATTTGTGGTTTCTTTTTGAAAAGGTGAGCAACGGTAAGTTTTAGGATTGGAGTGGATAGAAGAAGAAGTAGGTGGGCGCATCGGGAGATGAAGGCAAGCTTGTTGTCTTATTCTTGAAGTGAAATCACTCTCGCTTCCGGAACTTATCTCTTCATATTTATCTTTAATGCGATTTGAACATGTCTGGAATTTTTCTTTGCTTTTCTTAGACCGAGAGTGAATATAAGGTATCTGTGATCGGCATTTTTTGTGATTGCAATTACTTGTACCCCAATAAAAGTCTTTTCGCCTCCACTGAACTTTTTGCATTTCCTCGTCGCTACTAGTCTCGCGACTTCTGCGTAGACAAGAAGCATCATTATGGAGCTTGCGAATTTCCCGAAATTCTTCAGTATCTATTCTATTCCATAATTCGTCCCTAGCTCTGAAGTACTTTTTGTTGAATTCTGATGACTCCTCATCACTGCTTAATTTGTTTTCGACAAACTTGCAAATTTCCTCTTTCTTGTTTTCACCTTTTGCTTCGGTTAGCCGCATAAAATTTCTCACAAGGTGTTTCGAAAAAAGAATTGCGTTTGAAAAGTCGGATCGATTGTTGGACAAAGCTCGCATGGTTATGAAAACAGGAGGAAAGCCATGTGAGAAATCTTTAAAGACAGGATGTAAAAAGCTTGAATCTCTTTTTAGGATCCAACTCAATCTTTTGGCGAAAGTTTTGAGAGGAACTTTCCAAAATGATTCTGAAGTCCAATTGACGATAGAGAGCAGAGACTTGTTGACAAAAAATTCATATTTAATTTTTCCTCTGGGCTGTTCCTCCTTTTTTCCATCAGCTTTATCAGTTATCCAAGTTACTGTTAAAAAAAGTGGAGGTTCTACCTTTACACCGAGTAAAATTGGAGTAGAAGGAGGAGAAACATGGAGGGTTCGAAACCTGCCAAATACGAATTATTTGACCAGAGAAAAATTTTTATAGAACAATGGAAACATACTAGTTTTTCAAAATTAAAACAATGCAGAAATTTTACTTTAATTTGTCTTCAATAATAAAATAAACTTAAAGATAATGTTGTAAATCAATGTAATTAATCTACATTTTATATCCATCCAGAATCCTTGTCTCAAATTTGTTGAACGGTTCATATTTAAACAAGACTATTTTTAAGTACGCGTATTTTCTGAATTCTGTTGCAAAGAATTGTTTTTTAACAACAATGAAATGTCCGATTTGCGAAAGGAAAATGAAGTACAAGATTCTCAAAAAAGTCTGCAAGACATTACTTTTGTTATAATTTTGAGCTTCTTTTGATCTAAGAGTTTGGGCCTGTTATGGAAGTTTCATTAAACATTTTCGTTAAACAGTTGCAAAAACGCTAATTTACATCAGTTTTGAAAAGAATATTTGCCTTTTTTTGGACAAGTGAGATAAAAATCTCTATTGTGTATCTTGTACATTAGTGATTTACGATTACAATCATTAATGTCGGCCTCGTGGTCGAGTGGTTAAAGCGCCGGGATTGTGATCGACATGGTCTCGATTTAAAACCTAATGGCGTCATTCTGTTGTGTCCTTGGAAAAAACACTTTACGGCACTTTCCCCTGCTTGGTGGTCTTGGCAAGCAGTTTTAAATTTAATTCATATCTCTATTTCATTCATTTTAAATTTCATTTTAAATTTCATTCATTTCAAATCGATATCTACGTATTTCATTCATTTTAAATTTCATTCATTTCAAGTCAACAGCAATATCTTAGCATGTCCGGAAGCAGGTCGGGGTAATTGCTTATCCCATGTATTAACACATCTATCGCTTTCCTGCGAGTCAGGAGGATAAATACAGAGATAAAATATAAATTAAATTTAAATGTCTTTTTAGGAGGATAGAGAAAGAGTCAGGAGGATGAATACAGAGATAAAATAAAAAATAAAAGTAAGTAAATTTAAATGTTTTTTTCTGCAAAACAATTGACTTGTATAAAAATTTCAACATCATTCAGAATAATATTTTACGCATCAAAAATTGTGAATTTTACGTAAATGTTTTTTCATTTTTATCACTATTTATTTTTTTGAGTAACAGGAAATCGTTAGAGGGTTGACAATTAAGGGGTAACAGCTCTAGAATTTTTAAAATATACTGTTATAAAGTGCAAAATTAAATATTCAAAGTATTTAAGCTGCTTGAAAAATTGCAAAAATAAGCAAGAAATAAGTTTTTGAAAGTAAAATTTGATGAGCTAAAATTTTGACGAGTTTTGATTTTATATTGACTTATAAAATTTAGTGAAAAGGATCTTAACAACTTGAACATTGTGCCATGCCCCCTCTTTGGAGATCATTAATACGAGAAATTAGAGACCAATTCAAAGCGAAGACCTTTTTTTATCTGTCGCTTGAAAAAATTTTTCTACTAATTATATTTGATAGTGGTTTTATGGTCCTCCTCCCCTTTTCAAAAATCCTCCGTAGGCCACTGATCTGAAGCAACCCAAACTAACATTGTGTAAGTTTCATGGCGTAACAAAGCCCTAAAAAAAATTGACTTTATAGACTTCAGCGGGCCCTACTTATAATAAATATGACTTAGTTTTTTTTATAATAAAGTACTTTGAACATAGCCGTACCAGACCAAACAATTTTGGGGGACAATATATTTTTGCCCAAGTTTTTTCGGCGACGGTCCGAATCATGACCTCGCATCGTTTCACTGAGATGCCCGAATGTTAATCAGATTTGACCATTTCTTTGTGTTTTTGCCCTCATAAATTATTGAAGAGCAACAATAGATCTTAAAATTAATTCTTAGTTGCTTTTGCTCGCTAATCTAGATCATTCTAAATTGAATAACTTTTTCTTGCCCAAATGATTTATTTCCGGTGCTTAAAAAAAATTTGATTTTTCCAAAATTTTTTGCGTCTTGCGAGGCAATTGACTTCTCTACTCCCCGGCTTGGATGGCTATGTCTTTAAACTTCATTTTCCAAAATCTATTTGAATTTTTATCATACTTAATTAAAGACTTCCGTCCATAGCATTTGAAAAAAGCAATAAAAATTAAGCAGAATTTCTATGATTTTTAATTTTGAAACTTTTAATTTATTTTTATATAATTTTTGCAATCTGCTGAATTTTTATGATCAAGGTTCTCATTTTGATTTTCAAACTTTTATGATAAAGTATTGATGTCTACAGCCCCGTGAACTGAAACAATGGTACTCTCGGCTGTTCAAAAGTCCCTAAACAGGTTAATGTTTGAGATTCTTGTAATCACTGGCTAACTCTATTACATTAATCGAATACATTTCGTCACACTTCATTCATAATTCTAATCTTAACTCTAAGTGTATTCCATCCCGGTCACGTACATTCAAAAGCTCAATCGGGAAATGTGGAATTTCTTTTCTTCGACGAAAACCACGTCGCTAACCTTAATCATAACTCTAACCCTAACTCTTTTACCTGGTGGCATTTACCGGTCACGAACATTACACCACCATCGCTTTCCCGCTTAATAAGATTATCTACGCTTTCGCTTTAAAAGCTTATCTATTATACATTGAAGTCTAAGACAAAAGCTTATTTTATATAATTGTTTAGCAAATATTGATGGAAGATCAAGCGAAAATATTGATTAATAAATGATACTTTATCGATAACAAATTGACTTCCTTTCTTCCTGTTTGCGCCGACTCAAAATTCTCAAGATCTGGAGAAGAGCGCTCGTGGTCGCAATCCCAAAACCAGCAAAGCCCGTGGGGGACCCAAAGAGTTATCGACCGATATCTCTGCTCTGTGTCCCCTACAAGATCCTCGAGAGGCTTATCTACTCCCGCGTTGGACCATTAATCGATCCACTGCTCCCTAAAAAGCAGGCTGGGTTCCGACGCGGGAAGTCAACCGTAGATCAAGTTGTTCTACTAACCCAGAACATCGAGGATACTTTCGAGGCTAAAAAGAAGGCCGGTGCCGTATTTATCGATCTGACAGCTGCTTATGACACTGTCTGGCACCGTGGCCTTACCTGCAAGCTGCTGAGACTACTTCCGGATAAGCACATGGTCAAAATGATTATGGAGCTTGTCCGAAATCGAAGTTTCACCCTTACCACCGGTGACAGCAAGCAAAGCAGGCTACGCCGTCTTAAAAACGGCGTTCCTCAGGGATCGGTCTTGGCTCCCTCCTATTTAACATCTATGCGTACCATCTTCCTTCCATGATTCCAGAAAGTTTGCTTATGCTGATGATTTAGCATTGTTGCACTCTTCTGGAAACTGGAAGGACTTGGAGGGGACCTTAAGCCAAGACATGTCCACACTGTCAGCGTATCTCCAGACTTGGAGGTTGAAGCTCAGTCACACTAAGACGGTAACGGCAGCCTTTCACTTAAATAACCGAGAGGCCAAACGTGAGCTAAAGGTCTACAACAACGGTAGACTTTTACCGTTCTGTTCAACCCCTACTTATCTTGGGGTAAAACTGGACAGATCGCTCACGTTTCGCCACCATTTAGTGGCATTGCGCAAAAAACTATCCTCGCGCGTCACACTGCTGAGGCGACTCGTGGGCTCCGGATGGGGTGCTGGTGCTAAAACACTACGCATAGCCACCTTGTCTCTAGTCTACTCAACAGCTGAATACTGTGCGCCAGTCTGGTGTCGCAGTGCTCACACTCGCCTCATTGACAGTGTCTTGAATGACGCCTTGCGCATAGTTACTGGATCCCTGCGTCCCACTCCAACGGACCACCTACCTGTACTTTCAGGCATCCAGACAGCTGAGCTTCGCCGATTGGGAGCGACACTCTCCTTGGCTTACCGTGGATCTCTGGACCCCGATCATATCTTGCATGGTCTTTTAAGTGGGTCCTCAGATACTGACAAAGTGAGACTAAGATCCAGACGCCCGTTTGTACCAGGTGCGCGGAATCTCTTGGACAACCTTGCCAGACTTGGCATCCGCGCCTCTGAATGGACAAATCACAAATGGAACGCGGAGTACTGTGAAAATGCTTCCAAGCTCCGTGTTTTTGTGCCCGAGACCAGTGCCAGGCCTGTTGGGATGGGCTTACCCCGAGCAACTTGGGTTAAGCTCAACCGCCTGCGGACTGGTGTTGGGCGATTCCATTCGTTCATGCACAAATGGGGTCTCGCTCCTTCCCCGAATTGCGAGTGTGGCGCCTCTGAGCAAACCGCAGACCATGTACTAACAGCGTGCCCTATACATTGGGCACCACATGGAACACGAGGTCTGACGGTTTTGGATGACGAAACTCGATGCTGGCTTAATGACATCACTGCCAGCATCTGATCCAGGCAGTGCAGCAGTCTGGGGTAGTAAAAGGATAAACCCTCGGTCCCAGTCCTGTTTGTGTCTGGCCTGGAGTGAATGCCCTTCAAATGACGACGACGACGAATAACAAATTAGTCTTATCGAAAATAATTTTAGGTTTATAAAACTTTTAGCAATGATAAAGTTAAACATTTTAAAGAGAGCAATAAATGAATAAGATTATGCTTAAGATCTTCCTATTTGTGGGTCAACCACAAAATTTTTTTTAGTTGTATGGCGGTCTAATAGCTTATTGCTACAAATTTACTGCTCAGCCTATTACAGTACACTTTACGTACGCTGACAATAATGAAATGTTTTGACAAAGTACAGTCAATGAGAATTATTTTTTACTTAAATTTAAAGCATTTGAAATAAAAATTATTTTTTTAAATTAATACTCAGTTTTAGATCGCTTTATACCTTATCAGAAAGTTTTTGATACAACAATAATCCAAGCAACATGCTTGCATACAAAAGCCAAACATAACTTTGAAAAAGTTGACTTTTTAACTTTAGCAACACTGTTTGTTATAGTTATTTACATACCAACTATCAACATTGTTTTTACCTCACAGAACTAGAATGGAACTCGTTTACATGTTCATTGGTTGGCGACATAATAACAATTTCATATACAACTGCAGGCTCTAGCCGGCGTATAGTTTGACAATAAAATGGGGCAGATACCTCGATCAATGAGTGAGAATTAAAAGGCGATCTTCAAAAAAAGTAAGGTTATTCAACTCGATTTTGTCAGCCTTCTTATTTACTCACGTTTCGTGATCGTGGACACCAACAACGGAAATGACATGATTTGCTTCACTGTGATACGGCTTCCATGCAACACGGGCGCTATCTTGCGTTAGGTACTCGATACTTAGTTTTCCAATTGATGGCTTTTCGGGTTTTGTCATATACGTCACTACACAAAAGCCAGGGTCTGAGCGTCCTTGGGTAGTGATGCAGCAAACGCTAATAATGTACTTTTCCTGGAAAAACTGTGGTCAGTAAAGTACAATTGCGAATAAAACAGATGAGTCTCTATTGCTGTTAGCTTATTTAATCTAACACGGGAGTTTCCAATTTGCATTAATTTACGACGCACTAAAGTCTAAGTTATACAAAAACAACTCTTTTTTATAAATAATTTGGTTAATTTATTTCCAAAGTCAAGCTTTTTTTTGGTCTTAAACTAGTTTCCTGCTTTCAGTTTCAGGATTTTGAGAGGAAAACTTTACTATAAATCCAAGTAAAGACCAAAAAATTTCATTACTCATACTAAAGTTTTTGTTAGTTAAGGGTGACTTTTTAACCTAATTAGTGCACAAGTGTAGGGGCTCTTAATAACGGCTTCGGGTGGGTGGTTACGCTTTCGTAGTGTTAAAATGACGCATTCATTCGAAAACCTTGCTCTAACGGTTATTTTAGAAAAAGCAAACATGATCGCTTTACTATCAGTTATTAATTAAAAACAAAACTATATTTAAAAAAAAAAACCGTCAAACCATTTTCTAATTTCCACCACTTAAGATTATACAAATCTTTTATATGCAAAAAAAACAAACAAGTTTCTATCGAATAGTCGTGAAATCTTTAGTCATGGAAACAGTTTTATTAGAATTCCTAACCTTGTCGTCATAAATACGCTCCACCACACAGCTTGTATTAGAAGTTATTGTCGCTAAGCAACCATCAACAATCACATGGTAGCATTCAATCAATTCAGACTCGATATTGATGGGCGCCTGCCATTCTGTTAGAATTTCACAAATGTTAATAAAAATATCGTTTTGTATTAGTATAAAGCAGTGCCACATAGTGTGGTCCAGGTGAACTACTGATTGTCCAAAAAGATGATTCATGAGTCAAAAAAAGTTAAGAAACACTTATATAAAGTGATCAACAAACTCTTTTTATTCAATCAACTTAGACTCAATATTTCGTTTCTAGAGTCAAGAAAATATTTTCTGTGATTATGTTGCAAATATTTCAAGAAAATATTTTCTGTGATTATATTGCAAATATTTCAAGTTCTTCTTTTTATTTCACTTCTATAAACGTTAAATCGATTACTCAATACAGCTTGATGAATTTTACAACTGTAGTCTTATATAACAACAAAATGAACTATACGTATCATTTTTTATTACAAGAATTAAATTCAATAATATGCTCTTTTGTTTTACTTTTGACCGAAGAACCTAAGTTTAAGTGTTCATTTGCTCTTGTTATTATATGACTTGTTGACTTACCGATGCAAGTCAGACCCGCATCGCACGGGCACGAAAAGCAATGTACATCATTTGAGAACAATAGCGCAGATATGTTTCATTAAAAATAGAAATAATTTCTAACTTTGCACGTTTTATATATCGGTGCTAAACGCACGGCAAAAAAATTTCCAAATAAGTTTAGAAATGTCTTTGGCGAATATGTAAGACTGTTTTCCCACAAATGGAATTTCAACTGCGATGGCTTTTTTTCTTTTTTATTGGTACAGTAAGTTGCGTCTGATTTAAATTTGTTTGTCTATACCAGGGGTGGGAAACCTTTTATGCTTGGATGGCCGTATTTGAAATTATGTTTAATTATATGGCCGCAAAATAAAAAATATTTTAACTTAGAACAGAGCAGGTTCGTTTACAGTTTAATTTTGATTTAAATAATAACATAACAAATTCTAGAATCAACGCGCTTAAACATATGATGGTGGTGCACTGCAGAGATAGGTTTTTTGAAGACTGACACGCTTGGTGTATGCTGTGTTTTTAATAAATTTATTTATTAATAAAATACCAAATTAAGAATGTAACTTTAATGACTTTTTTGATATTGCTTATTTTTTACAAGGAGTTCAATATTTGGTTCTAGCATAGTAGTTCACAGCCTAAGTTGGTCTTCCAAATGCACATCAGTAAGCTGAGTTCTCAACTTTGTTTTGATTTGTGTCATATATGAAAAAGTCGACTCGCAGCAGTAAGTGGTAGGAAAACAGGAAAGCATTTTTTGAGCTTGATGACGAAGACGCGGGTAATCAATCACGTTTTTCCAAATTTCGAGTGGATCATTTTTAGAATTAAATAAACATTTCATAATGTTGTCTTCCGAAAGTTTTATTAATTCTATCTTCAAATTAGCAGGTGCTGAAGGAATGTCCACTAAATGAGGCATGAAAGTCAACTTTAAACAATTCTCATGTTTTTCAAAATCTTTAAATCTTTCATTGTATTCTGTGTTAGAGAATCAAGGACAGATATAAATTCCTCAAATGATTCATTTGGCCGTTCATGTTCTTTTTGAGCTTTTGTCAATTGAGGAAAATGTTCTTCAGCTTCTGGCAACTCGAATTTAGCAAGGGTATTCTTTAAAAATTCTAATTTTTTCCTAAATGCTTGAATTTTGCTGCGCATGTCATAAATACATTTGCTTTTACCTTGAAGAAAAATATTCAGTTCATTTTGTTTAGACATTAAATCACACAAAAATGCAGCATTTCTAATGAAATCAAAATACGATAAATAACAATCCATTCTGTTGTGTTCTTGGGAAAAACACTTTACGGAACTTTCCCCTGCTTGGTGGTCTTGACAAGCAGTTCTAAATTACAGTAATATCTCTACTAAATTACAAGCGGACAGCAATATCTTGGCATCTCCGGAAGCAGGTCGGGGTAATTGTTTACCCTATGTATAGCGCCTCCGTCGCTTTCCTGCGAGTCAGGAGGATAAATATAGAGATTAAAATAAAAATAAAAAAATAAAAAATAAAACAATGTTTCTTTTGTTTCGCATAAAAACTGACTATCTGTTGCTTTAACTTGAAAATTTTTCTAAGAATATTTCCTTGAGATAACCAGCGGACTTGGCAGTAAAACCGCATGTCTACAATATCAGTTTCGTCATCATTTATGAGCAGCTCACGAAACTGACGGTGACGAGTTGAATTGACTCTGATAAAGTGAACTATCTCTAAAATTTTGTTAAATGTGTCTCCTACAGTAGCAGATTTAGCAGCAAGATTTTGTTGATGTAAAATGCAATGAAAAGCAATTAATGATTCTGGATGAGGTAATTCTTTTTTAATTAAGCCAATAAATCCTTCTCGGACACCTTTCATAGCAGGAGCCACCATTAGTGCATACACATACCAAGTTAGCAAAACTGAGCTTTGCTTCGTTGCATTTCTCTTTAAAAGCATTAAAAATATCAATTCCATGTGTTCTATTCTTCATAATACATAAAAAAAACACTCTTCAAAACAGTGAAAATCCCCTGTTATTGCACGAATAGAAACTAAAACTTGTGCAGAATCAGTATTATCAATAGACTCATCTATAGCTATATGAATAAAACACTTCTTTTTAAATTGTCGAATTCAGTTGTTGTCTTAAGTTGGATGCTAATTCATGTTGATGACTTGTTATTGTTGTTCGAGAAAGCGGTAGTTCTTTATATTTGCTAACATTCTTGGGATGTATGCAACTGACAACTTCAATGATTGACTCTTTTATGATATCTGCATCACTAAATGGCTTCCTTCTTTTTCCCAGTAAAAGTGCTACTCGGTAGGTGGCTTCAATGGCATCATTTTTTTGACAAGATATTTTTTTAAACATTTGCTGCTGACGCTCTTTTTGATTCTTCAATCTTTCAAAAGCAACTTTACGTTCTTCTCCTTCCAACTGAAAATGCTTGTGTTTTTCATGTGTTTCATAGTGAGGTTTAGCATTGTACTTTTTCATGCAAGAAATTGTGGCGTCACATAGTAGGCAACACATTTTGTCTTTATTAGGCACAAGAAAGTATTGCAATCCCCCACTCCTCATTAAATACTCTTTCTTCTTCGTTTAATGTTCGTTTTCGCTTTGGAGCCATTATTGGGGTAATCCACATTAATGAAATTTAAACAATAATTACTATTATGTACATAACACAAATCACTTGGCTAGTTTATCAACACAAGATAAGGAGAGTTGATTAGACTAAGTCGCTGCAAATTAGACGCGATACTGACAATAAGTAGGTCTATAAACAATTTGCTTTAATTTAATGTTTTTGTTTCTTTCTGCATCTAACCTAAATAATAAGCTAAAAAGAAATAATTGGGATACCCAAATAAATCTATTTAGATTAGAACCTGCTAATTCTACTAATATAGAAACCTGCTTACAAATCAAAACTAAGCGAAGAGGATAAAACGAACAGTTGCTAAAAGAATCACAGCAGCATTATGACATAACAAATTGAAACAAGTAAACTTATGACATTAGGTATTTCGTAACTCAAACCTAAGGCTGTTATCAAATGAAAGTTTTTAAAATTATCAAACAACAAATAATTTTGGACTTTTCAAACCAAATAATCAAATAAATCAAACAAATTTTTATTAATTCAAATGAGAGCGCACGAAGAGCAATATATCAATCATATAGTCACTCAATAAAGACCTCAGCTTTGTAAAAAGCAGTGCATTAGCATTGCGAGAGCTTTTTTCAGATCATTAGTCAAACTGAGTACATTTTCATCTAAGCATTTTGAACCATGGTCCAACTCCTTTAAAGTTTTCTCAACAACTGTACGAATTTCCAAGTATCTGGACAACAGCGTGGTCGAGTGGTTAACGCGCCGGACTGATGATCAACATGGTCTCGGTTCAAAACCCACTTGCGCCATTCTGTTGTGTCCTTGGGAAAGACACTTTACGGCACTTTCCCCTGCTTGGTGGTCTTGACAAGCAGTTCTAAATTACAGTAATATCTCTACTAAATTACTAGCGGACAGCAATATCTTGGCATCTCCGGAAGCAGGTCGGGGTAATTGTTTACCCTATGTATAGCGCCTCCGTCGCTTTCCTGCGAGTCAGGAGGATAAATATAGAGATAAAAAAAAAAAAAAAAAAAACATTTTTAGTAATAAATTCCATCAAGTCTTGGTGTCTATGATGAGGTTGAGTTCCTTGTTAAATTCTGCTTGACAGTTATTCTGCAGCACAACATTTTTGACAGGGGTTCTACGAAAAATCCCAACAACCGTATGAACTTTATCAATGACTTTTTCAATATTTTTACTTAGTTTATAATCAAAATCTTTATTATCTTTCAATGATTCTTCCCATGTTACTTGAGCGGTGTCATCAATATTTCAGTCTTCATTCATTGTAACTTCATGGATAGTCTCCCTATCAATGACTCATTTTTATCTTAACATGCATTATTCTTCTTGTACAAGACATCAACCACAGTCAAATGAATACCATGGAAGTGGTAGATTTGGTGTAGTATTTCTGACAACCGACTAGTTTTCTTCACAACAGCAGTTTCAGTCACCATTCCAACAATATGTCCTTTGAGGTTGAAGCCAAATTCTGATAACTTTTCTGCAATTATAATGACAGCATCCTCAGCCTTCATGGAGACATTGATTCGTTGCATTCTTACTGATATTAATTTTGACTCATTCATATGCAAATTTACCCACATGTACCTTTTATTTTTCCTTGAGGTTTACTCGTTGATATACAGAGAAAAACGTCGACCATTTTGTGTCATCTTTTCAAAAGCGTCTCTGCTCACGTTTGCATTTCTCAGCACGAGACACAAATATTCTTTTCATGCCCTGTCTTGATAATGATATTTTTATATCTTTTTTGGAAACTAATATTTTTATTGTAAAAAATTTTTTTCCGAATTGAAATTAATAAATTTAAAAAATAGACTCTCAAGTTCTACTCCGTTACAAATCAACAAAACCGACTTGACCAAAATTGCCATAATCCGACTCCAGTTGAACTCCGAGTTTTGCTCTCTCTTTGGTTTGCACGTGCAGTGGCACTCCCAAACACGTGAGATTATTATGCGCATTCACGTGTAACAAATGATCATAAAAAATGCGAGTCTCATTATCTTTCAGCTGCAGATTTTGTTTTGATAAAAATTAATTGCCTTTTCGAGAAAACATATTTAGCCTATAGGAAATAATACATTATTTGAATGTTTGAAATTAGGTATAAAATTATTTGATAATTTTTCAAATAATTAAAAATTTCAAATAATCAAATATTTGTTTGTTTGATAACAGCCCTACTCAAACCCGAGCTGAAAAAATGTTGTTTAAAAACGTTTAAAAACGAATTTCTTGTTATGAAAAACTCAACATAACTAAAGGTTTTTCTATTATTTTGTTTATTTAATCAATTACTTTATACAAAGACTCCTTATACATTTAGAAATTAACACAATGTACGACGCAATTATTTACAAAGCTACATATGGCCGCACATTAACTATCAAATGGTCGCATGCGGCCATATGGCCGCCGGTTCCTCACCCCTGGTCTATACAGAAGCAACTTACAGACAAAAAAGAAAAAAAGCCATCGCAGTTGAAATTCCATTTGTGGGAAAACAGTCTTACATATTCGCCAAAGACATTTCTAAACTTATTTGGAAATTTTTTGCCGTGCATTTAGCACCGATATATGAAACGTGCAAAGTTAGAAATTATTTCTATTTTTAATGAAACATATCTGCGCTATTGTTCTCAAATGTTGTACATTGCTTTTCGTGCCCGTGCGATGCGGGTCTGACTTGCATCGGTAAGTCAACAAGTCATATAATAACAAGAGCAAATGAACACTTAACTTAGGTTCTTCGGTCAAAAGTAAAATAAAAGAGCATATTATTGAATTTAATTCTTGTAATAAAAAATGATACGTATAGTTTAATGAATCATTTTGTTGTTATAAAGAAATACTTATCAGACTACAGTTGTAAAATTCATCAAGCTTTATAGATTAAAAACATCAACCAAAATTAAATAAACAAATTGAATGAAAACGGTTCTTCTTTCTTACTACAACTATTTTAATTTAGTCATGTGATTCGTATTCTTTTTTTCTTTTTTTTTCTTTTCTCCTTTTGAATTTTGACGTTATTTTTGTAATTACTGAATAATCATTGGTTTAAATTAAATTAGTAATACCAGTGTAAGCATAAACTTGAGAAAATTGTTGTATATATATTTTTGATTAATTATATGTAATTGTTGTTTATGGTTTATTGTTAAATTGTGTTAAAAATCTTTTTAGATGCTATGATAAGGACTTATGAAAGTTGAAAACGTTTAGCTTCTTTTTTTTTAAATAAATTTTGCAAACTAAGTCATAAAATGTTGGAATCTGATTGCGATTGTTAATAAATAGATACTTAAAACTGCTGCACAGATATTTAGGGTGCTACAGCTCTGCAGTTCCTATGGGCAAGCGGTCACTGTTAATAATAATAATAACCATCTTAATTAATGTAAACACTGTTACAGGGATAGTTTTTAATTATCAGTTCATCAATTCTTCAGTTTTTACCTGAAGAAGTCCGCCCTCTATATCGGACGAAACGTCATGTTACAAGTTTTTCTTTAAAAAATATATTCGCCTTTTGTTGCATTTGTTGAAGTTTAACTTGCCTCTGATTGTACCAGAAGAACTGATGAATTTTAAATTAATAATAATCTTATATAGAGTTATGAAATGATTTTACTCTGCAGATTTTCTTTCCGTTTGATACTTTCCACGCCTCTTTTTTATAAGACGGAAATAGACTTTATTCAACGACTTGCTTTGAAAGATATTTGCAGCCGTATCAAGTTTGAGAAAACATTGTAGCAAAGCAATCAATCTCATCACCTATTATTAGTGTCTGCGTAAGTCGACGAAGAATTCTTAAGTTTGTTGGGTGGGGCAAGAGAGCTGGATCAAAAGAATTTGAAAAGTTCAGTGAAGCATCATCCAAAAGAGTTTTGTTAAGTTGATAATTCTTCCAGGTTTCATTAAATCTGAAAACATAATTGGTAATAAAATTAATTTTGAGCTTTTGTGTATCCCAAACCTTTCAGCTGAATCGTGGTTTGAGAAAAAGTTAGAGAGATTTGGACTTTTTAAAATTTCCACTCGGTCCGTTTCTAAAAAAAAAGTTGACATTATAATCCCATATTTTCATTATGACAACCTTGTTTTTTTGGAAAAAATCCGGATTTGTCTTATAACTAAATTAATGCAAAAATTTCGTGTCGGTAGAAACAAAAAAGTATGAATTGGTAAAAACGCAATTTTCAGTGAGACTTTTAGTTTCGCGGCTATCAAGTTAATTACAAAGTCGTTAACCGTTAAATAAACAAAAAAAATAAAAGCAGAAATAAAATGCTGTTTGAAAATTTATTTTTTTTAGTTTTTCTGTTGGTTGACAGGCGGCCAAGCAGTTCAGAGCAATGTTTTAACAGCGACCGCAGTCTTGGTTTAACTCTTACTCTCGTCATTCTGTTGTGTTCTTGAGAAAGGCACTTCACGACCCTGGCCTCAGCAAGCAGCTCAAAATTTTAGTCAAATCACAGAACCTATGTAAAAAGTAAAAAAAAACAAATAACACTTTCAACCGGACAGCAATATCTTGAAATTTTCAAAAGCAGGCCGGTGTATCCGCTTGACGGTTGCTTTAAGTGTAACACCCAGACGTTGTCCTGCGAGTCAGGAGAATAAGTAGATGATATGACAATATTGATAATAAGCTATCTGGCTTCCTGAATAATAAAATAAAAAAATTATTGCTTTTTCATCGTTCCACGCATAATCTGTTTTTTTATCTAAAAACGTTTTTTATTTTTGTGTTTTTTTTATTACATTTTACGTTTTACAATGTATAACTGGGGGATGTTGGGAAAAATTTTGAATTTTTAAAAATTACACTTTGAAAAAATGTTGTTAGAGTTGGCCGAAAAGTCTTCATGCTGTTTAATGATGGAAATAGTCCCGATTTAAATCTTGCCTTTGCTGTTTTGTTTTTTTCTTTTTTCCTCTGATCGGTTATTATAACAAGCAGCTCTAAAATAAAACCACATAACTCTACAAAAACAAAAAAATAATTGAATTTTAAGCTGGACGGCAACTAATCATCTTCTAACGACATGTCAGAAAATCCGTCTCAGAGCTCCTTTAAATTTAACACGCTGAACGCTTTCTAAAGTCTTGACTCGAGCAACTAAATTATAAAATTCTTGGTTGTTTTAGAAAAGTTTTTTCCCTTTTTCTAAAATTTTTGCCATTTCACTGCGCTATGGATGCTAATCTGGCCCTTACGAGTTACAAAAAAGTTGCAAGGCAGCACTACATGGTTTCCTGCTCTTGCTTTAGACTTTTCCAAATTTTATTGCCGTAAATAGTCATTTATGAGTAGGCTAAGATTTATAAATTCAATCAAGCAATTAAAAAATAATTTTGCATTTTTTAGTTTAAAGCAAGCACCTTTGAAAATCTGAGCGCTAAAATTTTCTTTTTCTCTTTGTAGGGTTGGATCATTGAAGATGCATTTATTTGAAGGTGGTCCATCTGAATAAATGGGAGTTGGGGGTCTTAATTCAAACACTGGTTGCTGCTTGTTGTTTTCTTCATAATCTAAAAAATGTTATAATTGTGATTTGATTCTTTAAAAATCACTCTAGATATTGAGCAGGAGTTTTTAAACTTTTTGAGACGCGCCGCCTCTTGACAACACAAATAACAAACAAAAACCTAATCTCTATTACCATATTGTCCATTTTCGTCCGGAATCGAAAGTAAAGACTAAAAAAAAGATTTTGCTTTCCACCCGCGTCTAAAATCGTCAATTTTATCCCAAATTCAATGTGAAGATAAAAAATTTGTCATCGCAGCTATCAATTCAGTTAGCAGTCAGTTGCTCTCGTCCCCTGATGAGCCTTCCACGCCCCCTCCCCAATTGAAGAACCCCAGATCTAGAGATAGTATTTCTACAAACACCGGTTTTAACTTTACTCTGCTATATTATAGAAGTTTTAGATTTAATTCTAAAATGTAAAGGTACATTGCAAAAAAAACAAAAATTGTAAGATATTGTATAGTTGTCAAATTCTCAAAATTATAATCAACATAAAAACTGCCCAACTCAGATTATATCAACTCAAAGGCAAATGATAAACTTTATTAAACTTTTGTTTTTCTAAAATATGTCAACGTCAAATTACCGGAGACAAAAACTCATCATTCAATGCACTTATCACAAGAAGAACAAAACACAAGCTAAAAGAAAAAAGAATGGAAAGCAATCCTCACCTGTTACGATGATCCGGGTAAAACTTTCTCTTTTGCGATGATGTGAAATTGTTCCATGGAGTGCGTCGTGTTCTTTCTCACTGTCGTACGACGTGGAGTCGTTCTATTGTAGGACCAACAAATAAGAACAGATTATGTTTTCAAAATACAAAAAAAAAAGTAAACTGATTTCTTAAAAATCATAATAAAGCTACCACTTTACTATATTGCAGCGTTTAGAATGGAGTAAGGTTAAAACAAAGACTTTCTAATTTCTTTCCTTGTTTTAACTATAAATGTTTAATTTAGGTTCGCGGTAATTACTTACTGGTTTAGCTTGGTCCAGATTGTCGTGATGCTCTGAAGCGAAATCTGATGAACGAAGCGTATCGTCACAGTGCTGTTGACATTGGGTGAACATAATTAAAGAGCACGCTTTTCTTTATTTTTGCATTCACGGCGCATCATTGTTCAACGCCGACAGGTTTCCATTCAAGTAGATTTGAAGAGTGATGGTGCCAAATTTTTGTCAAAGCCTTTAGTTTAGTAGTTACGCTAGTTACACAACAAAATCATAATCAGAGTATAGTTTTGCAACACAAATATTTCTGAGCTAAATATTTGTTAATGGGTAAGACAATTTCACGTAAAGTTACAATTTTAAATTAATGTAGAATGTACCCGGCAGTAGCAGCAGTAGCCTATAACTCAGTAGACCAGATTGCAGGTTTCAATCAATTTTCTTGCGAATTTGCTTTTCAGTGCAAGTGCGCATTGTTACCTTTTCAGAAGACACTTTATGAAAAATTCGCACGCTTCTGTGTGATAACAATCAACCCCAAATTTTCAGTTATCTTTTTTAGGATTACTTCTTACAAATCACTCAAAATATTTAAAAATTACTCCTTACTCATTTTTTCGAAAAATGGTAAATTGAAGCGCAAAACTATGGCTGATTTAAACCTATTCATAGAGATGTTCATTTCAAAATAAATAATCCTTCTGAACCGGATCCAAATTTGGAATCGGATCTCAATTATACGTTGAACAAAAATAGGGAAACTGATGAAATATTGGGCTTGTGTTGCATTGCATTCGGCATGCTGGCTATGATCACATCAAACTTAAAGGAAGAAATGGGCAAAAAGACAATATCGTTATAAAAATTGAATATAATTACAGTTATTTAGGATGACCATATTTTCGGAGGGGCAAACCTGGACGCACGTTAATAGAAAAAGTTTCGTCCCTAAAAACTAGTGTTCTCTAAAAGAAAAAGGTCTTTACTTCGAATTAATGTTTAAATTCCTGAATTTCGTCCCAAAATAAAAGTGTTCTCTAAAAAAAAAGAAAAGCCTTTACTTTGGATCTGTCTCGGATTTCATAATTTTTGTTTCTAAAGACTGGTGATCTCAGAATAAAAACAAGGAAAAAGGGGTCTACACATGGAGTCTGTCTTCGACTTCCGTCATGATTTTTACCAAAATGGGCGGGACAGAGCGCAAAAATTAGGACTGTTCTGACAAAAGCAGGACGAATAGTAACCTTAGTTATTAGCAACCTTAGTAAAGAACGATATTCAGTTTCCCACAGGAGGAAACAAATAGTGGTATCAATTTCTACCGAATTAGGTACAAGTGTAAAAAAAGTAGCCTACAAGTTTGAATGCGGTAACGTTTTCAATAATTTTTCATTTAAACTAATGTAAATTTTATCAATTTTTAAATAGGATTTGATATTCTGAAAAGATTCTGGAATCTTGAAAAAAGATTCGGAATTATTCTAGAATACGCAAGTATTCTGAAATGAACATCTCTACCTATTTACTGTATGTTCAGTAAATAGATTTCTTGCCTCTTAAGTTCTTCGGTTTGCGCAGGTCGAGATTTCAACTTTAGCATCGAAATCAGGGCCGTAACTATCGCCGGTGCAGCCGGTGCAATGCACCGGGGCCCCAGCAGGAGGAGGCTCGGAATTGCTGCATTTTATTGTAAAATATTTTTGTTAAAAGCTCAAGTAAACTTATTATTATTAAATGCCACACTTCATCAATACTTTAATTTATATTTAACCATCTAATTTATTTGAACTATTTCTTAATATCTTTAAAGTTTCAATTATAACGTATTCATGACGCAAGCGGTACGCTAACCCTATTCAAGTCTGTTTAGTAAAATAAATTTAAGCTATAATGATCATATAGCATCATATTTAATGGCTTTGTTTTACCTTGTAATTGTTAATAAGCTTTGCTTTATGACGTACGTAGTCATATGAAATGTCACGTCATGGCAGGGCTTGGAAAAAATTGATTGGAAATTTTTCAATCAATTATATTATTATCAATCAATTAATTTTAATTGGTAAGTAAACCAATCAATTATTGCAATAATTTGCAATTAATTGCAATTCGTTAGCTAAAATACGAGAGCACGCTAGCTCAGCTCGTAATTACATTGTTTGTTTGAGATACACGTAATTCGAAAGCTGTACATAAGTATCATTATATATATAATGATTAAATAATAAATTTGACTATGATTGTTGTTCTTGGGTCTTACAATAATCCGGATGCTGATTTTTTATGTGATTCATTAAATTTGTCTATCCGGTGTCAACTTCTTACCACACTTGCATACCCAGCTACCTTCAGAATCTACAACTTGGCTAAAATATTTTCGAGAAATTTGCCCATTTTCAGATTGTAACGGCATATTATATGGGTAAATATTTAAAAAATCTTAAATCTTATATCACAGCACTATATATAGCCAATATTTTATATGATTGCAATTAATTGCAATTAATTGCCTGTGAAATAATCAATTATTTAATAAATAAATTTTCGCAATCAATTAATTGATCCAAATAAATTGCAATTAATTTTTCATCAATTAATTTTTTCCAAGCCCTGCGTCATGGTTTCAAGATAATTCTACAATTTTCCACCATAGTCCAGTAACTTAATAGTATCACATGTTGCATAACTTGTTTACCAGCCTTTTAACTTGGTGCTTTGTGACCCAACAGTAGCTGTCCAGCTGGCTTGTATCGTCGTAAAATAATTAATTAAGAAAATATAGTTCTTCTCGAAGTTGCTAAATTTTTCTGCTAAATTTTGCCCGCTTCATATAAATAAGTAAGTTCGTAATTTCTGCTGTGAAAGTCAGCGTTTTGTTGTGTTACTGTTTTGCCTGTGTAACAGGAGTTAGAGTATTAAGGGTTAGTGAGATCTAACGCCTTAGTTTGTGAGAATAGTGATTATTCTATTTTAATAAGCTACGTACAGTTAGTTTAGCCATCGGGTGCAAGACGTAATTCTATTAGTCAGTGATCAAACTTGTGATTTCTGTAGATAAACTTAGTACAATTGGTACCATTATGTAACACAATCATTACCATACTATAAACAAATTAGTATCATTATGTAACACAATCAGGTCTAAAACTACGAAGATATTGATTATATATTATTCATCAAGCATGGACCATGTTTACTGCCAGACTTGCTGGTTATTTTCTCATGAGAATCTCTCTCCAGGGACTTCTTACGCACTTCAAAACTCTTAGGGAACAACAGGTTTAAATGACTGCAGGCATTTATTGCAGAGAATTCGAAGCCATGACAGCTCCACACATCATGCGGAGGCGTGTGTCATATATGAGCAATGGAGAAACAGGGGGAAAACAGAAGAAGCGTTGCACGAGTTTTTGCTGGAAAAAACAAAACTTTTGACAAAATGTTTTGGAAAGACTAGTGAATGTTACGTTGATGTTAGCAAAGTGCAACTTACCTTTTCGCGGATACAGTGAAGAACCTTAGAAGGATAACAAGGGCAATTTTCTCTCTATCATACAGCTTCTTGCCAAATACGACACTGTTTTAGACAAACTTTTACAACTACCTAAAGGTTCTCCAAAATATTTAAGTCCATTGATACAAAATAAACTAATATCAGTACTAGTTGAAAAAGTTCTCCGTGATATAAAAAGCGAACTACAAAGCGCTCCTTTTTTTGCCATTATTCTTGATACCACTCAAGATGTCAGCAAAAAAATCAGTTAAGTGAAGCATTTTGTTACGTCAAAATTGATTACCATGATGATGGAACGCCATCAGAACTGAAAGTTTTTGAAACGTTTACCTCATTTATCGAAGTTGAGGTTTCATCTGCTATTGGATTGCACAAACTGATAACAAATTTCATTCAGCAGAAAGGGCTTGACATGAATAACTGCCGTGGACAAGGATATGATGGCGCTGCAGTGATGAGCGAGAAGTACTCCGATTTGCATAAGAAGATCCAAAATGTGGCTTTACATGCTTACTAGGTGCATTGTGCTTCGCACAATTTAAATTTGGTGTTAAAAGATGCGACGGAAGCCGTGACTGAGATTTTACAACGCCATTGGGTCGGTATGTAATTTTTTCAGACACAGTATTGTGCGGTGGCAAAAGCTTCAGAATGTCGATGATAATTATTGCTCAAATCCTACTTAAAAGCGTTAAATCTAACTCGGTGATCTGGTCGATATGATGCTGTCTATGCTTTGAAGGAAAGATTTTGTAACATTATGAAAATGCTTGACTCACATAATACGTACTTACCAGCACGAAACCAAAGGAAAGAAGTGAAGCTATGGCAATAAAAAAACAGATAAAAAACTTTGACTTTCTATGCATGCTGGTTGTGCAATGCAAGATTTTGCAGATCGTCAACATTTCTTCAAAAGCTATGAAGTGTAAAACATTTGACTTAATTTCTGCAAACTGCTGCTGAAGACATTGCTCAACTCAGGAGTTTTGACGCAGTACTAAACGAAGCTTCCACTATTGCTTCCACATGGGATTTGCCAAGACAATTTTTAACAAAAGAGCAAAGAAAACAAAAGCCTACTTTGATGAAATATCCGAAGGAATAACGTTAAGCGATCCTAAGAAGCAATTTTTCATAACTGTGTTTCTTCCGATGAAGGACATACTTTCTTGCCAACTAATTAATTGCTTTGAAGGAATGAAATCACTGGTGAAGTCATATCAAGTTTCGAAATCAAGTTTTCTATCAAATGCTTCTCATTTGGATCTTGAGATTGAAGCAAGAAAATTTTCTAACAAATTTTCTGATAACGTCTATCCGTTGTTTCCTAGCCAAATGCTCTCTATCGAAACGTCGTTGAGAGAAAAGATTGCCCATTTAAAATCTGCTAAAGAAAAGGATTCTTTTTTTATTGTTGAAAATGCATCACTTGCCACAACTTATCCTGACGTTTGTACGGCATACATAATGTATATGAAAGTACCTGTAACAATTGCTACGGCAGAGAGGTCTTTTTCTAAACTCAAACTGATCAAAAACTTTCTTCCAAGCTCCATATCCCAAGACAAACTTCGTGGTTTGGCTCTACTATCGATAGAAAATGAACGAGCTAAAAATTTAGATTTTAGAAAAGTTATCCAGCAGTTTGCTAGTGCAAAAGCAAGACGGAAAAATTTTAAGTTTCCAACCACGCGCAAGTAAATTACGGTAGCCTACTTAATTGGCCTCAATGTATTGTGTTTATTAGTTTGTGTCTTTTGTGGTGATGTCAGTGTACTGTAGGTTAATTCTTTTTAGGTTAAACATTTTATCTGCATTGCATAGCATATCTCCATTTTGCTGAAATATCGTTAATAGTGCTCAAAAACCACTTTACCCCAAAAGATTGCACATAATTTTTTTGTCATTATAAAACTATTGGTTTGCAACGTTTATTTGATTAAACTTTTATTAAACAAACAAAAAATTTTTGTTGCAGCCTACACAAAATCCTTGCTATGCCATTATTTTGATTTGAATACACTGCAATCACAAAAATTATGTTAAACCATGCAAACTTGTTGAAATTTTATTCCAATTATAGCTTTTCATTTGCTGGCACAGTAAACTTAGCTTTAGCCCCTTTTACCTGTTCAGCTCAATGCTTTTTTTGATTCATTATTTCAATTAAAAAAATCTGTCTATAACGCGGAGTCGTCAATAATTTCTGTGTTGAGAAAAGTAGCTCAATTGAATATTAAGTACAGAAAAAAATGGGGGCCCCACCTGACGAAGTTACGGCCCTGATTAAAACATGTAAGCTTCGAGCAGGGATACCTAAACAACTTTTTTGTTCGTTTGTTTAGGTTATAGTACCGTGGTTTCGAGTTTTTCAACAACTGCTTAAACTAAATTAGGTAGATAAAGAACAAGGTCTTATTATTTTTCTGTTTGCATTTTCATTTAATACATCTCATTTTCATTTAATACTCAGCAACAACGTCAGCCATTCAGTCGGCACTGTGGATAAAGATGAGCGCCCAATCAATATACAATACAGACAGTATCTATAATAAAAAACAAAGCAATTGCAATTTCTTAAGGTGAGGTTTGACAAAACGTCATCTTCTAGTCAGGAAAATTTTTCTTGTAACTTTGCTTAAAACTTTTTCTGCAGATTGCTGAAACAGGGTTGCCAGATTTAAAATTTAAAAATACGCCAATTAAGGTAAAAAAGAAGCCAAAATTAAGCCAAACAAAATTTAGTTTTCGTCGCTAAAAAAAAGTGTTCTCTAAAAAAAGTCTTCACTTAGAATCTGTCTTTGATTTCTCAATTTTCCTTCCAAAATCATGGTGATCTCTAAAAAAAATCTTTACTTAGAATCAGTGTCTAATTTCTCGATTTTTGTTCCAAAATCATGGCTAGTTTGCACTTAGCAGTTGGATTTTATTGGCTAAATTTCGCAAACAACGCTACATTTTAGAACTTAAGACTGCTTTTTTTGCGTTTTGCTTAATTTGGAGAAAAGATTTGACAATATGCTTAAAAAGTGACAATATGCTTATACGTAAAAAAATTGAAACTAATTGAAAAAAAGTCAAAAAGTCAAACAAAATTTTTGACGCCAATCACACTAAAAAAACGTCAAATTTTGCTAATTTGGCGTCAAAAAAGCCAATCTCGCAGCCCTGTGTTGAGATTAATTACGGTTTGTGACCTCGACACTTCGCCAAAATACAATTGCAATACAAAAACTTGTAGGCCCTTTTTTCAAACGTACTATTTCGGCACATATACAAAAAAATTCTATTTTTCATAGAAACAATTTTTAAAACGATAATAGGCCCACCTGATCTTAAAAACTCGGATCCAACAATTTGAATTCTTGGACTCTTATACCAACACTTATGTGGTGTAAAATAAAAATATAAAAAACTACGACCAGACTCATTTTTTAAGTGTTAGAAGATTTAAAAGAATTGAAAGATATGTGCCTTCAACACTTACTAAATAAGCATCGTTAGAAATTAGAATAATTAATAACTCATAACATTAAAACACCAAAAAAAAAAAAAAACATGGCAAAGTAACATGTATGCACTAGACTGATTCAACTCAGCACTGAAAAGAATAAGTTTTGAATTATAACAAAAAATTGAATTATTTCATTAATTATCGATCTTCTGTATTTAACCTTCTGACTCGTGGGAGGCATTGTTATAAGGGCAACCGTCAAGCAATTACACCGACCTGCATTCGGAGACCCTAATTAAGATATTGTTGTCCGGTTGAAATTTTTTAGTGTTTTATTGAATTTAGAGTTGCCTGTTAAGGCAGAGGATAGTTCTGCAAAATGTCTATTTCAAGAAGACAACAGAGCAATAAAGCTAAGTTCGAACTGCTACCGTGTCGATAGCTTCATCATCAATAGATCGGCCACGCTGCCGTCATGCAGGTCCAGTGATGGCTTTAGTAAGGTGCAAACGGAGCGGCCACATCGCCCCTCCCCTAAGAAAAAAACATCAAAAAGTTGCCTTTTCTACGCAAAATATTGCTCTATTTCTGTAAAGTTGCACCAGGACGGGGACATCCTTAAAATTAAGACTTTTTTTGATACACTGAAAAGTGCCCCTCCTAACGCAATAAACTTTTTTTAGAGATCGTATTGTCGCTTTGCTCTGGAACACTAAAAAGTGGCCCCCTACGTTTCTTGCACCCGGCTCCCCTTTTGGTAAGGCCATCACTGTGCAAGTCTTGCAGGAATTTAAAGCAGTACCTCAAAAATACAAGTCAATTTTGCAAATTATAAAGCTGTTGGACGCCTGCATGAACTTATGTCAAACTTTATTACTTTGTTGATATTACTTATCTTACTGTATTTATAACAGAATATTTATTAAGTTTTTATTGGTGTTTGATCTCATTGTTTAAGATTTCTTTTAGTATTTGCAATTTGTGTTTGGGATTGCTATTTGTAGTAAAAATGAGTTATTAATTAGTTTGGTTTTATTTCAACTATAACAACAAAATTGGTTTAAATATCATGCCTTTCTCTGTTTGGGGTAAGTAGTTAACTCAAAAACTACAGATTTATTCCCAGTCTCTTTTTCACTGATACCTGTTATTTTTTTAGATTTATTTAATAATAACGTATATGTACACATTTATTAATATTGATGTTGCTTTACGTTTAAAACTTAACAGCCTCCTTCTTACTCAATTATATAGTTCATATGCTTTAATTTTTAACATTTTGTTTCAAAGTTTTTATTTTTGTAAGTTTAAAATGACTTTTCAAGACATTACTATGGTAACGGTTTCCTTCTTCTACTTAGGCTTGATCTAAAGACACAAACTTTCAATTTTAATAATTTTCGTCTACAATATGTTTGGACAAAATAACAATAATTATATGTTTGAAAACTCACAACGGCAACACTCAATCAACATCCACTTGATTCTGTAGTGATTTGCTCTTCTTTAAAGATTGCAATTTAAATATAAACAAGAATTGTTCTTATTGTGACCAAAAATATGTTGCCGAGTGAAAACAATTTATTCGATCTTTTATCCACGAGTTTGTGATCTAAACCCTGCATCAACATAACTTGCAGCGTAAAGAGCCACCCTCGACAAGAAGAAACCGTTTCTTCTCTTCACTAAACAGATTCTCGGTTTTCTTTTATAATCTCGCTCTATCTCATCGAACCGAATCGCGTAAATTGTTTCGTCACTAACTTTTTCACGAAATTTTGCGTTTAGTGGCAAATTCGATTTCGTTTTTTCTCCTGCAAGCACGCTAGGCATATCCTCACAAACATCAATAATTCAGCAAGTAGCGCATCTGTCCAGGCCTTATTGTTTTCTCTCGATCGAAATCCCGCTATTAATCGAATATTACATTGGCGAAAATCAATAACAGTTGAAAAATAAATATCTGACCGTCGCTGCTCGAGATTTTACTCGATAATTTCATTCAAGAAAAACATTGCAAATATTGAGCTTGTTAAAACGATCGGTTCAAGGCTGTGTTTGTGTCAGGAGAAAAATCGCGCTTTTAATGTATCGACCCGATCACAGTCTGTAAACTCACGTTAAAGACAGCGACCTGTTAAAGTAATAATCAAAGGCTTAGTAAAAAAATCCAACTTCAAGCTTGAGTTGATTTCCGATTAATTTGGGAAAACAAACACTTCTATTGAGAGCCAAACGTGTATTAGATCAAATCAAAAATACATAAAAATGAAAACTAATTTTGTGCTTTATTGTCCGCCCAAATGCTTTTTATATTCAGTAGAACAAAGGTTTTAATGCTACATCTACTTAGTTATTGCATTAAAAATTTTTTTATTTCAAGTATTTCTACATAATTTCGAATTATGTACCTTGAAGTTCGGTATCTCTAAAGTTTAAAGCAATAGTTACCGAATTGCACTACACAAACAAATTAAGTTCATAAGAGTTAAAACAAAAGAATAGAATTTGAATGAACTTTCAATTTACACAAAATGCATTATTGTGTCATAAATACTCTACACTTTTATGACACAACACTCACGTGGGCGTGCTATTTTTTAGTTATGATTTTTTTCATTTAAGTGAGAATAAGAGCAGGGGTTTTCAATTTTGATGGTTATCAAATGGAAAAACTGAAATAGGCTGGCTGCACCCGGAAATGATTTTCGCTGAGCAGTCAGCAAAATTTTCCTTGCATCGACAAAGTGGAGATAAAAAACAATGACATACATCTCACAAAACTAGGTGGTACGCAAACACTGCACAAAACTTCCAAATTGTTGCTGGATAGAAAGCGTTTGGAATCACTGCTCTATAATATAAAACTCGTTGAATACACGAATTATGATTAGGTTTCTTGCCAATCATTTACTTAAACTAAAGAGAGTAAAGTCAAGGCTGTTATTAGTGAAATTTCGGGTTTAATTTATAATAGGATGACATACAACTTTCGAAAAAAAGAAAAAAGAAAAAAGAAATTCGATAATTATTCAGTTACACAGGTCATTAGCTTTCATACTTCTAAGAATTTGATTGTTTTACATTAGTCAAAAAACGATAAGCGTTTTTGATGTCAATCAAGGGCGTATCCATTATTACTTTTTTATGGGAGAGATCCTTAAAAAAGTTGACGTCTATTTCTAATTTTCAAATACTAGTTTAAGGCCCGTTTCCACTACGAGCGTGGAAAAAAGCATTCTTTGTTTGTTTTATTGCTTTTTTTTTGCGCTCGCTTCAATTTTAACCGCTCGCTTCAATCGAAGATCAATAAAAGAGAGAAAGAATGCTCTTTTCCACGCTTGTAGTGGAAACGGGCCTTTATGCTTTATGATCTTTTTCAAGCTTATTTCAGCAAGCTTCAGTTCGAAAGCACTTATTTTCTTAGCATATACATTTCCAAGTATCGGTACACACAACCAGTTTATTTTGCTTGATCGGTAAACTCTTGTTTTTTATTGTGATATGAATACTGTATAAGTAAGTTTTCGTTGTCGAAATGAATGATAGATAATAAAACGAAAATATTTACTTTTAAAAATAAACGTTGTCAGTGCTACGTTGAGTTTAGGCTGCAGTAAGACTAAGATTGGTTTTAACTACAGTAAAAGCCTTGGGCAGAAAGTGTGAAAAACAAAGCGCAAGTATTGTTCACTCTAAAAGCCCGTTTCCACTACGAGCGTGGAAAAAAGCATTCTTTGTTTGTTTTATTGCTTTTTTTTTTCGCTCGCTTCAATAGAAGATCAATAAAAGAGACAAAGAATGCTCTTTTTCACGCTCGTAGTGGAAACGCGCCTTAAAAGCGAGAAGCGTAACAAATTATCAAAGCGCAAAACTTTTTGTGTTTAGTTTTTTGAAAAGATGTAGAAGCTAGAATTTTTCCTAATTTTTTTTGTTTGGTTTACACTAAAAGCATTTGCGGAAAAAGCAAGCGGAAAGCGAATCGTTTTGAAAAGTGACAAGCAAAATACGCTTTCAATCATCTAAACCAGGGCTTCTCAAACTGTGGGTCGCGTAAAAAAATTTTGAGGTCGCAAAACAAATTGGCTTTTTGCGCTTTTGAAATTGTTTTTTTTACAATAATATGTATTGACAATCAAAAACAAGAAAGGTAAAATGTGATTATATCATTGCTGCATCATAAAGTAGGAAGGTGGCGTGATCAGAAGATGAGTCGCGTGGCGTAATCAAGAGAACAGCAAGAAACAAAAGCAAAAAAATTAGTTACTAAGTCTAAAGCCAAGATTGATTTTTATAGATGAATGAGAAAAAATTAAATTATTTATTTGTCTTGATAAGGTAGCTGTGAAAGAATATAGAGCAATTTTTTCATCCTATTAAATGTGCTTGATAATGTTTATCGATTAAAGTAGTCTGGTTTTGTAATTTTGTTCATTCGCTTTAGGTTACTATTTCCATTTCTCGTTGTTATTACATGGCTTTTCATGCACATGCGTGGTTTTCCATAGGAAAAAATTAACGTAAAATTAGCCTACACATATTGGGGTTGCACAAAAATTTATTTTTTAAAATGGGGTCGCAGAATCCCTGATCTAAACCAACCTTAACACTTTTTAAGTATAATTTTGAAAATTGAGTATCTCTTTTTATTGGTTGAATTTCAAGTGAATCTGCAATTTGAAAAATTTTGATAAGATTACAATTGTATCTTAAAGCTATTTGACCAACCAGTATAAGCAGACAACAGCGATAAGCGGATGATAGCCCATTGAAAGCTTTGTTTCACAGAAGGTTACGACGGTTACGCAGACAATTAAAATAAACAAAAGTATTGTTTCCCGGATTACGTCGTCATTACAGAACTATAGCGCTGCTTCGCGCGGCGTCGTTCAAAATTTGGGTTAGTTTAAAATCAAGACACTGCTGGCAACATAGATGTCATATGCTGTTGAATTTCTATGTACTTTGAGTTACAAGTTGTCAATGTATTTCAATAGACGTCATATGAAAGTTTCAGGAGGAGGTGAACGATCTGATAATAACGGATGAAGAACAAATAGGGCTTGAAAAATATGCAAAGTGTTTTAATATATGAGAGGGGTAAAACGATTTCTTGTACCGGAAAAAAATCTAAAAAATACAATTTTTTAATCTATTTATTTTTTTTGTGATCTTGACTCAAGACTGAGAAACTTATTTAAACTTTAGGTGATAGGGATTTTAAAAAAAATGGTAAACAATGTGCTTTTTTGTTCATTAAATAAATTGTCTATTATTTTAACAAAATTGCAAAAAGATTACACTACTCAGTAATTTTTTTAAGGGTAAAAACATTTTCCTCAAATTTTCCTTTCTATTCCACCTTATAGAATTCACTCTATCTTATAGATGGGAAATATGCGGAAGTCAGTGCAGCACCGTTCGATGCGTTTTGCGAATAGAAGCACAAGCGTTTGTTTCTTGCAAAAACCGCACATATTTCTAGCAATGCATTTAAACCTCAACCATTATTATCACTTATTGCTTAGGCTAAAGTGTGTAACAAGTTTACGATGCGTGTCTCCCAAATACTGCGTCTAGACAACACAGCCATTAAAATTTTACAGTGAAAATGGCAGCAAACTATCTAAAAACAGGCACGCAAAACAGCAATTTATGTAATAAAGAATTTAAATAAACCTTTTTAAAGAGCCTCAACGACAAAAAATTCAACTAATGTTATGTGATATAAAATAATTGTACTTTATCTTGACCGTTTTTTATTATGTAAACCGTCCCGAATTCTTTTGAAGAACACTGTATCAATATTTACTGCTTTTTCTGCAAATGTAATCTTTGAATAATTTCGACGTTTTTAAACAAAAAGTGAATTTGGTTAAAGCAGAAATTTGAACTTTTTTGACAACCGAAGCGGCATCTACAAACAATGAAATGTATGTATTAGGCGGAAGACAAATGGAAGCAGCACTCTTTGTGAATTCAGTTGAACTGCAGAAGAA
The DNA here is from genome assembly GCA_963680785.1 of Diplosoma virens. Lineage (NCBI taxonomy): Eukaryota > Metazoa > Chordata > Ascidiacea > Aplousobranchia > Didemnidae > Diplosoma > Diplosoma virens. Next base: position 36,793,851 of record OY796881.1, on the reverse strand, counting down.
CTCCTGCAACCGCAGCATTGTATGAGCCTGCTGCGTTTGAAGTTTTAGGACTTTTACTTTATCGTCCAAACAAAACTTTTATTTTAAAATCAATTGGTTCCTCGAAAATTTGTCAGTGAAATTGTCTGTATCACAAATTTTGATTTGAAATAAGGAGATAAACCATTTTTTCTTTTCAAAGCCTTTACAATGATTACGCCACTAAAAACACAAAACCTCTATTTTTAAAAACTTTTTTTCAATTTTTTCAGACTTTTATTAAACTTCGTTAAAAAATTACTTTAGGCCTTTCATCAATTTTTTTAATAAGTCCAATCCTAAACTATTACCTATGGAAGAAAAAAACTTCTGCGCGTCGTACGCTTCGGTAAGAATTAACTTACACCTACTACGCTGTTTGTACATGTAAAATATCAACTTACTCGACGTCTTTTCACAATTAACAAAATAAAGCAAGCAAAAATAGAAAGGCGGTGAGTAAGCTGCTTGACTGCCTAATAATAGCAGACATTAAATTAATTATTTACTAGAATGTTTACCATGAAGTTTTAATTTTATATGCTCTGCACCAAACTGGAATTGATGGCAAATGATTTCAAATTTAATCAATGCTTCTTTAATATTAAATTAGGAAACTTGTATTTTGCCAAACAGTTTCTTTCCGCAACCAATATGTACTTTATCAGGCAATCTGTGACGCCGGCTTTCAGGCACAAAATCAACCAGAAAACCGAAGGTTTCAGATTTCGCAAAAGGTTTCTTTTTTGAAAGCTTCAACCTCAGATTGTGATGGAGGTTTGATAGAAAAATACGAAGAAGCGTTACGTTTAAACGAACTGTACAAGAAACAAGTAAGATTTTACTTTTAATTTCCAAACACAAAGAATCTTCTTCCAATTTTTTCTGGTGATAAAAGGTTTTTGTTTATTTCTTGTCCACAGGTCGACTTTCTCAGTCAGCAAATCAATATCAAGATTACTGTGGATCCAACAGATGATAATGAAAGAAGCAGCAGGTTGGTGCGAAAACCTTATAATGAGAACATCAACAAGCAGAGCTTTTCAACGAGAAAATTACAATTAATTTCCTTCTTGATCGGAAAAGTCTTTAATGAAATATCGAAAAATCTATATGTAAAATCATTAACAATGATTGATTTGTTTTGCCAAAGCGACTAACAGTGACGAAATGTTTCGTTATTGTAACTTGATTCTGAATCTGGTCATTATAGGTCAATAGAAGATGGAGGAAATATAATGAAGATTGTTCGCAGCAGTGTAACGTGCGAAGAACAGCAAGTAAGACTCATGTTAATGATGATAGAAAGTTATTATTTTAACTTGATTCTGTTTTTAAAGAAGTCTTTGTTAAAGTTAAGTAAGATACTCGAAAATTTGAAAAATGAACTAACAAAGACAAAAAAAAGCGAAAACGGATTACGACTGAGAATTTCAAGAATCAGTGATCTAATGGATGAAAAGGAGCAAATAATAAAGGGGTACGTGTAAGAAAACTATTTTGGCTATGAATGCATAGCATAGGGCAGTGCTTCGCAACCGGTGAGCAGCGGGACCAACACAGGTGCTTGTATAGCCGGCATGTAGCCTTCCAGATTGTTGTCAACAATATTATGTGATCAGTGTAGTAGGCGGGTTAGGGTTTTTTTTTTAATAACTTTTGATTATTAAATAAATCTGGAAGGCTACATACCATTACCACAATCAAAGCGGTAAGCCACGTACTACACGGGCATCAAAACAGGAATGTAAACACACTATTAGAAATAAAAAAAAAAACAATTCTGCGACCAAAAAACGAAAAATTTCAAATGCATTTTTTGTCTGAAGGTTTAGTCATTAAAAAAAAGCCAAAAAAATTCTAATTAAAAGTTTGCTAATAAAGTAAAGATCTTTTTTTGTAGTTATCGGTAGCCGTTCAGGTTAAATCTATGCACTGCGTGCGGAGCGTGGTAGCTTCACGCGTAAACAAACCATTTAAAATATCGCAAAGACAAAAAAAGTCTTGATCCCGCTGCAGGTGTTCTACGAATTTTGAAATTGTTCCCAAGTGTGCTGCGAGCGCAAAAAGGTTGCTGAACACTGGCACAGCATATGGCATATTTAGCTTGGAAGAAGAAAAAGAATCTTGGGAAATTTCAAGATCAAAATTTCAAAAAGAAATTCAATCACAAAAAGAAAACGAAGAAAAATCTGCTCATGAGTTGAAATCTTTGCAGATTGCTCACAGGTTTGATTTTTATACAGTAGAACTTAAATACAATGTTTTTATAAATACTCCTGCAATTACCTACCGATCGTCTATGCAAAAGGAAAATGAGCTTGTGAGGAAAAGAACAGCATTAAATGATTTTTAAAATCAATTAAGCAATATTTAAAAGATCTTTATTGTTCTGATAATTTAAATTAATTTTTAGCCGCAATAGATTTTGTAAAACATGCTGTTGCTATAGCGACATCTCGCAGGTTATTTTTATTGGAAAAACTTGGCATAAATAGAAGTGTGCTGCAAAATTTAATCAAACCTAAAAATTTAAGCCACAGTTTAAGCCAGGATTGGACAAACTTTTTAGCTCGAGGGCTGGATTTAAAAGTTGATTTTGTTGGAGGGCCGCACTATAGGTTTTTCCAAGGTTTTTTCTCACGCTTTGGCTTTTTATAGTTGAGCCAAAATATATTATCTAAAATAGTAAAAACGTGGAATCCGATTGAAGATAAAAAATCTCTTTCACTCTCGTTTCAACGTAAATTTTACCAATGAACAACCTAAAATTTGGCTGGAGACAAAAAATTTTAATTATTTTTTAAACTGTTTTTCCAAGGTTTTTGCAGGCCGCCCAGAAATTCGTCGTGGCTATAGTTTGCCCACTCTTAATCTATACCTGTCAAAATATTCTTTGTAAAATATTTTTTCTTTCAGCAAACTTCAAGGATCAATAAAAATTAACCAAAAACAGATAAAAGACAATGACTTTAAAGTACAAACATTAAAAGGCACGATATCAACATTGCAAACTGACAATCAAAAATACCTGGAGCAAAATAAAAAGCTGAAGAACGAGGTTGGCTTTATTCAACGTTTATTGTAGATTAAAGAGTTTAAACCAAATTTTGATAAAAAAACTGTTGATTTAATCATCTTAAAATTTGTTTTCTAAGCAAATATAGCGTTTTCAGTTTCTTTTAATCTATGAAAAACATTAATTTCAGTGTTACTTTATTACAGCTATATTTGGTTTTAAAACAATAACCAGAAAGTGACATAGCAAATCAATTTGACTGTGATAAAGTTGCTTTTTATCATGGTAGGCTTGTGTCTATTTCAAAATCATATTGTCTGTTCTTATAATTACAACCATGTTATAACTGCGGTGGCTTTATGCATAAACATCTGTAAGTAATAAATAAAGTCTACTTGTCAAAAAAGTCAAAAGTAAAAAGTTTGCAAGTTATGTCTTTCTTAAAATTTCAACTCCAAGAATTTCTAACCGATGGTTTTAAAGTCGAATTAGATGATTTAAATTGTTGGTAACAATGAGGCAGTCTGCAGCGTGGTCGAGTGGTTAAAGCGCTGGGATCGTGATCGACATGGTCTGGGTTCAAAATGTACTCGCGCCATTCTGTTGTGTCCTTGGGAAAGACACTTTACGGCACTTTCCCCTGCTTGGTGGTCTTGGCAAGTAGATTTAAATTAAAGTCGTATCTCCATTAAAATTACAAGCAGACAGAAATATCTTGGCATCTCCGGAAGCAGGTCGGGGTAATTGCTTTTGCCCTATGTATAGCGCCTCCGGGGCTTTCCTGCGAGTCATGAGGATAAATATAGAGATAAAAATAAAAAATAAAGTCTTAACTAATACAATGCAAAATATATATTGAATTATGATTTATCTTTATGATTTATGATCTTTATGATTTACTTTATAAGTTATTAAAAAAAAGTTAATTTTATTTTTAATTCTGACGGTTTTGCAGATTCGAACTTTAAAATCGAACGAAAAAAAGATAAAATTTTGTGATGGCAGCAAAGCGAAAATGCAACGGTAATTTTTTTTAGGTTTTCTGAATGTTTGAGCATCATCTCGAAAACAAATTACTATTTTTTTAGAAACATTGATGAATTGTCGAAAAAGGAGAAAGAATTAACGAAAGAGTTACACGTAGTGAAGGCGCAAAAAGACAAAAAAAATAAAGAGTCGAAAGAAGTCATCGCAAAGATGCTGGTGATTGCTGAGTATGGTTTACAGCATGAACTGCAATGCTGAAAAGGATTTATGCATTCCCACCTGATTTACAAAAACCGCCATCAATTCAAGCCTTTCATTATAATCACATCGTAACGCCGCAGCGTGTAATGAGTTCGCAACATTGTGCCTGTATAAGACAACCTCCTACCCATAGGTTTTGCGTAGTGATAGGATTCAGGATGTTTGCACGGGTTCGCGCGAACCCGTTCTTGAAATTTCAGCACGTTTAGCAAACCCGCTTTTAAATTAAGGTAATCTACGTATTTCTATATCTCAGTACAATGAGGGAACCTGTTGTTAGTAAGTTCTATAAAAAAGAGAACCTGTTCTTAAAACTTTGAATTGCAACACTGGTTTTGCGGCTGTGGCGAACGGTTGGTGAGAACTAGGCCAAGTATAAAACGAGATTTCCAGTGGCTAAAGCTAAAAGTCAATTTCTACACTAACCGGTCGATAGCTTTCACTCTTTCAGTAGTAATATGTTGCATAAAAAGTTGTGAATTTTGAAACATGCTTGCACTAGTAAAATTTCAATCAATAAATTTTTTTATTTTATAATCTCAATCAGAAGTTTCAAAGTTTTTTTTGAATAGAACCAATTAACTGATGACACCGACTGGTGCGGGTCAGCTTTTATGACAACGATGTGGGTGCACTAACGACCACAAAACTTTTTTTATTTTAATAAAAATTGTCCCTAAAAAGTCAACTGAAGACCAAAAAAGTGTCGTACTGTCGTGACTTCTAGTTTATAATTTTATGTTTTTTCTTTATTTCAAACGAAATTCGGCTGGTGGAACCATAGCCGTACCAGCCAAAAAATGTGGGGAAATGAGGAAATACAACTTTTTCCAAATTTTATTTGAAATTGCCCGATCATGATCTTGTTGTATTTCACGGAGATGACGAAAGGTCAGATGTTTTTTTCTGAAAAAACTAGTCAAGAGTAAAAAAATTAATAAAAATCTAATTTTTTCCAAATAATTTCTTGACGGTGCCCGAAAAATTTTGATTTTGCCCAAATTTTTTAAGTCTTAAGAGGCAATTACTCGCCTCTCCCCCGTCCCGCCCGCTTGTACGACTACGGAAGGGATAAATTAACCTTGACAGCCGTAGCTTGTTGACACCTAAGCAAAATAAATTGTATATTCAAAATGTTAAGAATGCACTAACCGATGATTAATTTGCCTATCAGCTTTAATTAAAATTTGTTTGCCGCACAAGTTTTAACAATTTATGAAATATTTTTACAATAGTAAACTGAATTCATTTGTAAATAGTAGCAATCAATAGCAATCAATAGCTAATATTTTATCATTTCTATTTGCACAGTTTTAGTAAAAAAAGCTGAACGTTTTTGACTTTCATAAGTCTTCATCAAAGCATCTAAATTAACACTATTTAACAATAAACTATAAAACTATTATACAATTAAAAAGTCGAAAACATTCTGCTTTTTTTAAAAATGTACAAACGATAAAATGTTGACTATTGATTGTTATTATTTACGAGTGGGTTCTAAAAATTACCTCTCTTCATGGCCGTGCAAGCCGGGGCAAGCAAGGAGGACATTGCCTCCAAGTCTCAAAAGCTTGGGTAAAATCAGATTTTTGGGCAGTGACAAGAAATCATTTGGGTAAAACAAATCTTTTAAATAGAAAACAAACTACTCCTGCAGGACAAAGTTCCAAATTGCAGAAAAACAATTAAGATTTCAGGAATGAACTTTTTTGTAGAAATTACTACTTTTTTGGGATGAAAATCGAAAGAGACAGATTCAAGGTAAAGATTTCTTTTAGTCTTTTTTGGGGCGAAACGGAGGAATTGGTTACAGTTTTAAAGCGATAATCTTTTTTTGTCTTCACCCGAAATTTGAAACGAAATTTCTTTTTATATCTGTGAAGTGCTGGAAGATCATGATTTAGGCAAACATCAATAAAATTAGGGCAAAACTGTTTTGCCGCACAACAATTTTTCGGCTGATATGGCCGTGCCTCTCTTTTTAAATAATAATTATTTCTAAATAATAATTAAACGGAGAAGATAATTATCCAAGCGTCATTCTTACACTAACTAAAAAAAAATCTGGGTTTAATTTCAATTTGGGTGACATAAAAGATTTGATAAAAACTGGTGTTTACGACTACCTTGCTTAAAAATTTAGCCCTCAAAGAACCAGAGTGAAGTTGTTTGTATTTTTCTGTAGTCGTTTGGGGTCGTTTTTTTCTATCGTCTTATCATTTACCGTCGCTCAGTCACATCTTACTAAAGATTATATGAAATTGCTATCAGAGAATCGCGCCATCACCACTAGTTTTTTTTTTTTCCTGCAGGTTGAAGTAGAAAATCTTCGAACCATCGTCAAGAAGATGAGACCGAGTCAACCGGATCTTTCGTCATCGAATATGGTCGTGGTTCAAGGGTTAGAAACAGAGTTGGCGAAGGAGCAGAAAATAACAGAAAAGTTGAAGGAAACCTTAAAAAGTCAAGTCGAACTATCTGAAAGCCAGCAGATTCAAATCGCATCGGAGTTGAAGAAAATTATGCAACTTCAGTTGGCGCTAAAAAACTCACATGCCAACTACCAAAACCTAAAAAAAGAACTAATTCGAAAATATAAAGAGCTGCACGGAGTCGATGGAAAAGAAACAAAAATCCTCGAGGAGTTTAAAAAAATCATTAAGCTGGCGACGCAAAAACAAGAAATCATTATGACGTCAGTATAAGGGCACTCTAACAATTTTGTAATGAATACTTAGTAAGATGCTTATAATTGTGCTTTTTTAAAATGCGGCAAAACGTTTGAAATTAAAAGGCAAGGCTAATTGTTACATGTTAAAAAAGTAGGCCAAAGTTGTTTATTGGCTTAAAAAGCATGCTTGCGTGGTTGCGGTTCGGTCGAGATGCAGTTCAAAACTTTTAATTGTCTCCTTAAAAACGAAATTATCTTTCATTGTTTAGCATACAGTCGGAAGTGGTTGACGCAAAAAATTATGCCGAGGATATGGAACAGAGAGTGGAGGAGCTGGAAGAAGACACGAGACAGCAGAAGTAAGCTCATATTGTAGCTGATTTGGCTCTCGTTTTTAATAATGTGAAATTTTTTGCAGAAGGTTTGAAATAAGATGTAAATTACATACAGTTTTCTTGGATCCAATGATTGTAGAATTAAACTTAAAAATAGGCCAATCGTTTTAAAGTACAACTTTAATTTAAGGCAAAACATGGAAACAATTTTAAACCAAAACAAAAAACTAGATGATCTACTGAAAAGTATGAAGAAAGAAAACAAAAAGTTGAAAGAAGACAAAAAACTAAGAAAAAGACCTCAAGTAAAGTTTAAAGCCAAAATACTTCAAGAAATTTTTGTGAAGTTTTTATTACGAAAATGGTCATAAAGTTCTACAAAAATCGTACTGCCTTTTTCATATACATGTATGATCAAAGATGGCTGTTTTAATTAACGTTTTAGAAGAAATTTTTGTGTTTACGAGTGGTTTAAATAAATTGTAGAAAGCTAAAAAATATCTTCACAGTTTGCAGCCCATAAAAGAGTCGGGAATAAATCAAATCTTTTTATTTATTCCAGATTCAATCAGTAAAATGTGACGCCGAAAAACTAAAAGAAGTTACTACTAAAAACGTGGTTTTGGAAGGCATCATTAGAAGGTGATTGACGTTAAACCTGTTCTGCGATTCACTGAAAATTTCATTTAAATATAATTTCTTTAAAAAGTTTAAACAAATTAATCATTGGTATAAATACAAAACTAACTTTTAAACTTATATTTTCAAAGATTAGAAAAAGAAAGAATAAGTTTGAACAAAGAAATCGATTCTTTGCGCAAAAGAGTAAACAATCAAAAGCGATTGTGTGAAGACGAAAAGGAAGCTCTAAAAGAAGAATACAAATCTCTTACTGGGTGGGTATAAACTTACACTCCAATTCAAAACTCAAAGAAACAATTAGTCGAACCGACCACTTCTCAGAGAATTGGAACATCGATTACGAAGATCGACCTCTGAACTGGATCGACTCGCGTCCGAAATCATTCGCGTTCGGGATTCCCCTTCGCAGATCAATTTGACATTGACGTCCGAACAGAAAAAGCTGAGGAAAATTGTGAGTGCGTGAGTTAGCTGCTTGCCTGTGGTAAGTGTTTTATCAAGAGCAAAAAAGAGAAAACTTACTAAATTTAGATCCGGATGACTGCAGAAAAGGACAACAAATGTTTCAGCTGATTTTCAATTTTTTTTGATAAGAATATTTTTTTGATAAAACTTATGCTGTATAAATAAACTCAATCATTATTAACAATAAAAAAGCATGGTATATTTAGTAGTTTAAAACTGAAGCTTTGGTGAGAAAATTCTTTTAGATTTTTGAACTAGAAGGTCGCTTAGAAAAGGCAAATGAAGCGGAAAAATCCTGGCTGGAGACGGAAAAAATGAGGAACGAAGCTGAAGATTTGCAAAAATTAAATCTTTCCGATTTAAAAAAACAGCTTCAAGAAGAAAAAGAAGCTAAAGAAAAACTTAACGTACATGTCAATTTTTACTATAGTTCCTTAAACTTGAAACAAATTTTATTAGTAGTTTGACTGCAAACTCAAAATACTAACGGGATTTTTTCGATTGTAAGACGTAAAAATTGATGAACAAAAAAAGAAGTTATAATTTATCTAATCAATTTATTTAAAATTTTCTCTTATTTTTCAAGGTTTAGTTGCAGTTGTTTTTCTTGCAACTTGTCCCAACTAATCAGTCGGATGCTTTTGTTTCTAGAAATCGCTCGAAGATGTAAGCAAGAAATTTAATAATCTTACGTCTTCTTATCAAAACTTGCAAACTCAATTCGCTGATCAAGTTGATGACGTAGGAGAAACTGAAGAAAGGTTTGAATAGATAAAAAATAAACAACGAAAAGGCTTAATTCTTCTAGGCCAAGCGTGGGCAAACTTTTTAGTTCGAGGGCTTGATTCAGAAGAAGATTTTCATCGAGGGTCGCAGTAGTATTTACAACGTGACTGGTGCCTCAAACTTACTCGAAGACCAAAACAAAGTCTTTACTTTGATCTGCTGCACTACGTTTGAGGTAAAGACCAAAACAAAAAGAAAAGTCTTCACCTTCCTTTTTTTACACCGCTAACATTAAATGCTTGGCGGGCTAAATTTAACCCAAGGACCGTAGTTTGCCCACCACAGTTTCAAGAAAATGAATGATAATTAAAAAACTGTTTCACTTTTTTTTATTGTGTAAAACAGTGCTTTTTTCAACTGGGAATATCGTGCATCCCACAATGTACATGAATTTCTTAAAAGTCTATTTTTTGATAGTCTCTACCAAGAGCTATCATCAATTTTGGATTCAAAAATAAGGACAACAAGCATAGCATTTTTTTTTACAAAAAATTGAAATTGTAAAACGATTTTGGGTTAAACCAGGGTGGTCCAACTTCTTCACTTTTGCGGGCCACTTTTCAAATTTGTTCGAGCTTGCGGGCCTCATGCGGCTAGAAATTGTTGGAAATCATCATGTTTTCTAAAAAAAAAAGGTCTTCACTTGAAATCGATCTCCGGTTTTCCTATTTTCTTCCCAAAATCGTGATGTTCTCTCGACACAAAAAAGCCTTCGCTTGGAATCGGTCTCAACGCTAGACTCTGTCCATAAGCTCACCATGCCTTGTTATAGAAGGTTGCCGCTGCTTGTGATCGACAAGACTTGAATTGTGCAAAATTGTTCCGCGGGCCGCACAAATTCTATCCGCGGGCCTGTAGTTGGACCATGCTGGGTTAAACAATAAATAAAGACCTTTTTTTGATCTTCGCTTTACAATGTATACAATTTTGATAAATTGTTCAGTTCTCTTTGTAACTCTAACAGTACTGCTCAAAATAAAACAAAAAAGAAAAGAACGCAAATCCAAAATAATTATCCAACATTTTTTAGAAATAAGTACGGTAAAGTTTTTTAAGACACTGACCAGTTGTAATAAGGACACCTTAGAAATAAAGACGTTATAATAGCCTTGTCTATATCAGATGCTGATCATAGGTTAATTAACCTTCAGGTGACAAGCGCAGTAAATGCTGTAAAAAAGGTACTTTTCTGCTTCGGATTTAAAATAAAGACATTTTTTGGTCTTAAGTTGTTGATTTTGACTGCTTTTGGAGAAGTTTTTGGCCAAATTTGAATAAAGTATCTATTTTGCTACCACGAAATACAATCATCGTACTGATACCTCTTATATTCTTTTTTGAAATTTTACAGAGTTGGCAATCCTTACAGCATACTGTGCCATTTTTGGTAAAAAAAATTTTTTTTTATTAAAATAAGTAAAATACACTTTTAAAGTTGTAACATTTGCTGCTCGATGGTTTGCCTGTTTTTCTAAAGTGACTCAACAAAAATTAATATAAAAATCACCGTTAAATGTTTGTTATCGCATGCCTGCCGTTGTTAATTTAATCTGACCAGAGTAAGGATGACGATATTGATAACAACGATTAAAAAGCAATTTTTTTTACCACTTAACTTACAAAAACTGCTTGAAATTATAATTCTACTTTTACAGAATAAAGACAATTTAATAATGCAATTCAAATCAAAAAACCAATCATTTTTTAGATTATTGCTTGAAAACACAAAAATGGAAAAAGAAAATCACAAATTACACGAAAAAATTGAAGAATTAAAAAAGAAAATGGAAACCATGAAAAAAAATTATCAACAAGAAATCAATGACTTAAGGTTTGATAAACAAACAAATTTATAACAAGCAGTAAAACAGAAAATTTATGTTCATAATAGGAAAGCGTTAAAAAACAATTTTAATCAAGAAAAAAGAGAAGCTTTGTTCGCAAAGGAAAAAATTGTTACGGTAAGATTTCCGACGTTTCAGCTTGATTCTGAGATTTTAATTGCAAAAATCGTTGGATTACAGTCATTTACACTTTAATCAAGAGTTCTAAACCCGTAGACCACAGCAAATTTTTTAGGTGGGCTACATGGTGTGTGTGTGAAAAAATCTTAAAATCATATATTCGGAGGCTGTGTCTTGTTGTGAAGAAACGATTTGCTGAAATTGGGTACGGAATAAAAATGAAGATTTTTTGGTATTCACCTGAAATTTGGAACGAAACTGGCGACTTGGACACTGATTAGAAGTGATGACCTTTTTTGTCCCCCTGACTACATGGCTTTCCGACGCCCCTGCTGAAGACTAGACACCTTGGGCTGCAACAATTGCCACAGTGTTAAAAAGGTTGAGAACCCTTGCTATAAATCAATTTGCTAATTTTTAAAGTTGATTATTCTTTTCAATAAAAATAAAATGTTCAAACTTCTTTTTGAATAAGCTTTTTTGTTTGCTAAAAACATGTCAATTACTTTTTTTTTATTGCGACTGAATACTCAAGATGAAAAATCAGATAACCGAACTAAAAATCAAACTAAAACAAACCGAAGAAGAATTGGAACAAGAAAAAAAAGAAAATAAAAACAAGTAATTTTTCTTGTACTACAGTATAATTATTACCCAGCTACTATTTAATTTTTAACCATGGCAACTGTATTTGAAATAAACTTTACAAAATTTGATCTATTGTTCGTAGAATTTATCACTGTTTACATTTAGGCATGGTGCGTTCAGTAGAAAGAAAATGAAAAGTTTTAATCTAGGCCACGACGCCCATAAAAGTGCCGAACAATCAAATGAAAACGAAGAAAAAATTAATGCGAAAAAAACACCTGAAAAAGTATGAGTTTCAAAAAACTATTACAATGCATGAATTGTTTTTTTATTGTGAAAACAACTTTTATTGCAATAAATTGCTAAAAATTTTATTTAGAAATAGCAGTCATTGTTTATTTATTTTGATCACTTTTTTACAGTGTTTAAATGTATTTTTAGAAAGGTGTTTCTAATTCTAATCTGTTTGAAAAAGACTTGGTTCAAAAATCAAAAATCTTGGAGGAAACTGTTTATGCTACTAAAATTACAAATAACTCTGAAGGAAACGAGAGGTACAGTAGCATTTAATATATATTTCACAACCTTCTCATCACCATGCTTTTTCGAAGTTTCATTACGTCATTGTGTTTCCATGTAGGTTGCTTTCGCTTGAGTTAAAAACATTGGAATCTGAAAATGAGTCTCTTGTGAACAAGGTCGAGACTTTGATGAAGAAGAACGAAGATGAAATAATAAAAAAAGATAAAGGAATGGATAGGTAATGAGCGATTTTATATAAATCAATTAAACTTAATGAAAAGCAAATTTTTTAAATGAATATTTTTTTTTGAAAAAATCAGCTTTTTAACAAGTTAATATTTTAAAATTGTTTTTTTCCAGCTTAAAACAAATACTTGAACCAACGCAGATGAACAATGAAGCAGAACTTTCATCAGTAAGTAAAACGTTTTAAAATGATTTATGCAAATTTGTTTAGTCACGAAATTTTTTTGCTGACTACAACCTCAAGTAATTTAAGCGCGAGCAAACGTTGTTTTTAAAGTAAGGTTGTGCCATAAGTTTTTATAGGTGCAGATAGGCTACTGATTCTATCAATTTTAAATACGCAGATGCGAGACTATATAAGAAAATTACAAAATGAACTAAGAGAAGCTGAAGAGAAATTGAAAAAAAAACGAAATGACCGAAAAGAAGAGAATGAGAAAATGCAACGGTGATTAGATCACGTATGCTTGAACTGATGCTGGCAATTACAGCATTTAATTTAAAGCTGCGAATGTTATTCATTAGATGCAAAAAGAGCATAGTCACAAGAAAACACTTAGCAATGCTAAAGCAAAATACAAACTGGAGTAATGATACTAAAACAAAAAAATTTTTTTTCAAGTGCTCAAGATATTTTAACGGTTTTAAGGTAATTTCAGGCTACTGAGTCCGAAAATAATATACATTTTTATGAATTGGCTCTGATTTTTTAAATATCGATATTTTTTATTTTTGACAAGAAAAAAAATTGTTAAATTTTGTATCTGCAAAATGTGAACACAAGTAGGCCTATCAGAATCATGCGTATTGGAAAGGTCTCTTACGTAGTATGCTTTCTTTATTCTCTACCAAGTACTCTTGTATGTCTAATTTTTGATGTAACATCCCATTAATTTAATAGTAAAATATTAAAAAATCTTTTTAAAATTCAATTCACCAAACTCTATTTTCTACAGCGCAGGTTACTTAGCTGTACGTATGTTATAGCGTAATACCTTTAGCTTTACAAGTGATTTTTTTAGTTTTGGCCAACTGTACACCATCTGTCAACATACCAGGTGATGGGAGTGCAACAGCATCATGTACTATATGTACTCCTTCAGTTATCCTACCATCGCAGATCATGTCTGTATCTCATTCTGTAGCTATCTTTTCATAAATTACATGTTGTTGTCAAATTTTAATAGCTTTGTAAACAGAGAAAAGGATTTCATGAGTCTAGTTTGAGGTCATACACACATCACTAAAGTTTGAAAAATATAAAGGGTTTTGCCATTCAAGTAAGAATTCTTTATGAAGGTTTGACAATAAGCTTTGATTTGTCACTGATAGGTATGTGTATTTCCGTGTAACTCAACTGCTGCATTTATTCTTTATCACAGATTTATATATGTGTGTTAGATACTGAAGTTTAGGTATTACTTAAGCTGTATTTAGTAGTTATGAGTTCATCTCAAAGAAGCTGTCACAATGATCCTGACAAGTTTTGTTACATTTGTGGACAATATACTCGTACCTTCAAAGACTAAAGAAAAGCAATCAATTTTGTGAGGAAGGCGTATCTTGCATATTTTATGGTGAAGCTTGTTGGTCAAGATAAGCCATGGACACCTCACATTGTGTGTGCAAAGCATGTGTAAAAAACCTGAGAAAGTGGACTAATGGTACGCTTTCAGGTATTAGATTTGGTGTACCAATGGTTTTGAGAGAACCAAAAAAACATTTTGATGACTGCTATTTCTGTTTAGTGGACCTAAAAGGGTTTAATAATCACAAAAAAATGGAATTACCCCAATTTAGGATCCGATAGGCGACCGGTGCCTCACTGTGAGGAAGTACTGTGCCTAAATTTAGCGATTTACCTGACATATCCATCCATAATAACATAGCGATTTACCTGACATATTCATGAAGAGGTAGAAAGCTCTGAAAGTGGTGGAAGTGTGCTTGAAATTAGTTTCTCAACTCCAGAGCTATTCAAGCAGGAAGAGCTGAGTGATTCGTAGGAGAATCAGAGATCTCAACTTATTCAAAGACGCGGTAGAAATTTCGGGATCCCGACTTAAAGACAAAAGTGCCTCAGAACCGGAGTTTACGTAACATTCTACAGTACGAGAAAAAAAGAATTACTTCCGTATTTTAGCAAACAAGAAGGACTTTTTACTACAAAGACATCGAAGGATTTCTACTGAAACTGGGAGTGCCACAATACAGAGCTCAAGAGTGGCACTTATTTATAGACAGTTTGAAAAAAAAGCTTAAAATATCTACAGGGTGGGGAAAAAGTTCCCGGAATTATTTTTAAGCTTTAAATTTAAACAAATTTTAATTGCTCTAGAGCATAAATTGATAATCAATTGAAAGCTGTATTATCATTCTTCATTTACAGTTTGTTTTTTAATTTTAATTACCATAAAATTTCTCAAAAATGAGTAAACGTCATGCCATTATTGAGATTCATCGCGCGGGAGTGTCCAATTCGATGATCATCAAGCAGAGCTTGATAATGACAAAGACCGTCCTAAAAGTGGACGCCTTCGCACAGCTCGTACATCCAAGATCATCAAAAAGGCTCGTGAGAGGGTCAAAAGGAATCCAAAACGGGGTCAATTATTCAGAAAAATGGCTCAGGAGAGGAACGGCTCAAGAAGCGCTCCGTGTTTCAGTTGAGAGTTTCAGAGGAAGACTCGAGAGAGTAGTAAAAGCTAAAGGAGGACATATTGAAATATAGACACATATTTTATTTTGTGATAGTCCCAGTAATAATATTATAATATATTTATTCAATGTTTCTTTACCATAATTGAAGTATTGTCAATTCAATTTTTCGGGAACTTTTTCCCCACCCTGTATTGCTACGTAATCTAATAGATAAGCTATGTATCTCTCAATTGACCATTCAACAAAACTAAAGAAAAACTAAACAACGTTAAAATGATATTGCAAAAATTGGATTATGACTCTCACCAATGGTTAATTTGTGTAGATTTGAAAATGGTAAATTTTTGGCTTGGCCGGCAAAGTGGCAATACAAAATATCCATATTTTATTTGCCTGTGGGACAGCTGAGCGCGTGACAATCACTGGGTGAAAAAAAGGATGGCCTCCTAGAAATTCCTTGAGAGTTGGTAAAGCTAACGTCGTCAACGAACCTTTAGTTGCTAAAGAGAAAATCATCATTCCACCATTGCATATCAAACTTGGTTTGTAAAGCAGTTCGTGAAAGCCTTGCCTGTAACTAAGGACTGCTTTAACTATATTTGCACGACATTTCCTGCTTTAACTATGAAAAATCTGCAAGCAGCATTTTTAATGGCCCTCAAATTTACTAACTCATAAAATATCCACGTTTTGTGCAGTGTATAACAGACACGGAGTCTACTGCTTGGCAATCATTTGTTTTAGTCACACAAAAACTTTCTTGGAAACCACAAAGCTGAAAATTATCAAAAGCTGGGGGAAAATATATTTTCCAAGTTTAAAGATTTAGGTATCAAGATAAGTATCAAAGTTCACTATCTCTTTAGTTATTTAGATTGTTTTCTTGCCAACCTCGGTGATCTAAGTGAGGAGAATGGAGAAAGGTTCCACCAAGACATTAAGATCATCAAAAAGAGGTATCAGGGCAGGTGGAATGCCCATATGATGGCCAACTACTGTGGAGTCTCCAACGTGACAGCTTGGCCGCATCACATCCCAGCTAGTCTTACAAACAAAAATTTGTAAACTTCGACTAATTTTATGGTATTATATAACTGATTAATGTGCTTTCACAGTTTGCGCAAATATATCAATACTTTGATCGTTACTAAAAGTAGTGATTGTGCTTTGATGTCTTAACTCTTGTTAAATGTTAATATTGCCTAATTTTCTGAGTTTTTGCTTGATTTTCACATAAAACATGATTTGGATATAGAAGAGTCTGTGTAATAACGGTTGCTGCTTTTCAGATTATCCTATCAAAAATGAAAGAATACTGTATGGACATGCTTAAAAAGACAAATACAGTCCCATCAAAACTGTAGTATAAATAGAATACCAATGTCAAAATTTGCGTATCTTTAGCACTTTTTGGAAACAAAAATATGAAATATCTTAAAAACTAGAGCCAATTCAAAAAAACAAGGTCATTTTTGGATTCAGCAACATCATAATACCCTAAAACTGTTGAAACTTTCCAGGCACAAAAATGTATTTAGACCAGTGATCAAATACTTATAGTGCAGAAGAATGCAGAATAAGTATTTTTATAATTAAATGTCATCTTCTCTTTTGCGATTTTGTTCTAGTGTAAAGCGAACAACTTTATTTTAATACTTAAAAGATACATACAAAAAATTACATTTTAAGTACTATTCTAAAAGTCACATTACACATTTTTGTTTTTTAAAATGTGTTGATGAAAGAAAATTTGATAAGAATCATGAAGAAGAAAAAACTAAACAAGTGGAAGGCAAAGAAGGAATAAATTCAAAAAGTGGACACGAAGAAGTAATCAAAGTACTTTTTTTAAGCAGCTTGAACGACCATTTACAGAGTTGTTGTTTATTTTTACATCTTGTATTTTTTATTTCTAATAATAACTATAACTGTTATAGAAAAAAGAAAAAAACAAAAAACTGAAACCTTATTATTTTTAAAAACTTTGAAGCTTTTTTTTAAATCGTATGACGTTTATAATATCTGATATGGTAAATCCTAATAAATCAAAAAGTCGTTACCATGCTTTAAGATTAATGATTTGCATAAATAGAAGGCTTGATTAGCAAAATATTTGTTTTAAAGTGAAGAAACAGTTTTAAATCTGTTAAGATTGTTTTTCATTTAAAGCATAAACATCAATCTTCAGGAAAATTTTAATCGATACGATCTTGAAAACGATTTGGTACAAGAATCAAAAGTTTTGGAGGAAACTGTTTATGCTACTAAAGTGACAAATTATCTTGAAGAAAACGAGAGGTACCATAGCATTGCTATACGCTTCACAATCTTTTCATCGCAATTTTTCTCGATGCTAATTGGCTACGTTACGTCACTATTTGTTTTGATGTAGGTTACTTTCGCTTGAATTAAAAATATTAAAATCTGAAAATGAGTCTCTTGTAAACAAAGTGGAAACATCTACAGAGAAAAACGAAGATTTGACGAATCAAAACAAGCAACTGAAACTTGAGGTGAATGCAACTTGACTCTAATCATAATCGTGATTATGACAACGTAATAATGACGTTGCGTTCGTAGATCAATGAGTTAAAAAGGAAACTTGAAAGCTGGAATGATGAAAGTATAACTGAAGGACTGAACAGGTAAGAGCATAGCTTTTTTTGAAATATATTGTTCGAAATCCTGTAAATAAGCTAGCGCATAATGTAAATAAAAACGTGTAAATGAACAAACGAAAACGTTCTTTTAAATATTTGTTTATACTATTGTTAATAATTGCAATTGCAATATAATATCGTGTAATATGATACATAGGTAGTAGTTCTATATAACGTGTTTAATAGTACGTGTACATAAATAAAGATTATGCGTTAGAACCTTGACTTGTATTTTTTTTTTATTGATTGGAATATTACAGAAATGAGAAAAGAACGTCGGAGGAATTCATTGCTGTGGTTGAAGAAGAAGCTAAGGTTTTTAATTGACTGTAATCAGATTTTTGATTAAGAATGTGACAATGCAACATGTTTCTTTTTCGAAATGAGATACCGTAAAAGTTCCTTGTTTATGCAGATGAAAGAAGAAATGATGAAATTGGAAGGAGAGCTGCGAAAAAATAAAGGAGAGCTTAGGAAAGAAAGAATAAATGTAATAGAAAAACAGAAAGAAATTGAAAGGTAAGTCAAACTAAAACCTCGGATAAAAACTTTTTAAAGGAAATACTTTTAAGAATATAGTAGTTATTTTATATCAAGATAGTATAAGCAGCAGCTTTCAAAATGGGCGCCAGTGCACCCTGGGGGTGTTTGCAAAAATGAAAAGGGTACTGGCTACAAACTGAGCGATTGGGGAAAGGCTGAGAGTAAATCAAGGCAGTTACAAGAACAGTGTCACTATAATAATAATAATTGAGTCGTTAATTTACTTTTTGCTACAGGCTGGAGAATTTTTCCACTTTTCAAGCATGCAATAACTTGATACCAGTGACAGAAACATGTCTAATGTTGATGTAGACTTACAGCAAACATGTTCAGGAGTTACAAAAAGACATAAAAGTTTAATTCCAGTATGTCTTTTGATTGGAGATTCCTGACTGAATAATCGACCCATTTAGTAAGTTTTTTAAACATGGAATTCTTGAAGAGGAACTTGCAACATTGCAAATCGATTTTGAGTTCAAATTAAAGTTCAATATCTCTTTGCAATCGTTCTGGCTACAAAACCAAATTTAAGTAAACAAATACCATTACATGTGAAATCGAGTGAGTTTTTTTTTGATTGCTTAATCCAGCTCATAATAGGTAAGGCGTGCGTTCAGTGCTTTGACCACATTTCTAAATAACAGAAGAAACCACCTTGACATAGTTAGATGAACAGATTTACGACTGTTTCTTTCCAAAAATGAATTTGGATATTAACAGGATGTTGACGTTCCACCAAGCTCATTCATCTCATTAGAGTTAGAGATCAAGCTGTAAAAAATAAAAAATAATTTTTTTTTTACTTTTTGTCGAAGAGGCGTTTGGCGTCATTATAAGTTGTCCAGGAGTCCATTGGAAAAAAAGTTTAGGAAACACTGTGGTACAGTTTTGCACTATCTTGTAAGAGATTGCTGTTCTAAAAGTATCTTACTCAATATCGTGGTTAAGTAAAATTTTGTGCCAGGCTGAAAATTGCAGTGCAACATCAGAAAATCGTTGAAGTGAATGATTTCCAAGCAAAATCGTCAATGGTAAATGTTAAAAATTTGTTCATTAATTTTAGTAATTGCTGTAATTATTTTTAAACTACAGAGTAGCCCACTTAAAAGTAGCCCAGAAAATGTAGCAGAAAAGAGGAACATTCTTTCATTGTTTAAATTACCTGTAGTGTTATAAAAGATTGTTTTATTTACCTGTATTGTTATAAAAGATGCTGGAAGTGCTCCCCGTTAACATCTATGTATTTCTGGGCACGTTTAACAACGTTTGCAGATACTGCCTGTAGCTCTTCTCTGGTGATTCTCCTGATAGCGTTGGTAATGTTCCCCTTTAGTTGGTCTAGATTGTCAGGATTATTTGCATAAACTTTTTGTTTTAAAGTCCCCCAAAGATAAAAATCACATGATGACAAGTCCGGGGAACGTGGTGGCCATAACCCTTTGCTTATTGTTCTCTCTTCCGTAAACATGTCACAATCCTTAAAAAAATTTAACTGTTGATTTTAAGAAATTTGGAGCCTTAATCTGAAAAAAATTAATTTGAGAAACATAACATATTTGGTATATTGGCCTACAGCCTATCGAGGGCATCAACTACATCAACCTATCACCTATACAACCTATCGAGAGATCGGGCTACTTTTAAGTGGGACACCCTTGTAGTAATTATGTAATTTACCTTGAAAAAATATACAAAGTAAGCAGGGCTGGGGAGCCGGAGCCGGAGCCGGAGCCGGAGCGCGGAGCCATGGAGCCAGCCAATTTTGGAGGAGCCGGAGCTGGAGCCGGAGCCGGAGCTGGAGCCACAAAAATTTTATTAGCTCCGGCTCCAGTAATGGTTCATAGGATCAACTTCATAGAATGAAATTGAATGTTATGGATTTTTAAACATTAATATAACAATAAATTTTGTGTTATAGAGATACTTCCTTTTCAGTTTTTAAGCAAAAACATTTCCACAGCCTATTTTATCTGATTAAGAAATTAAGAAATAGATGAAACAGGCTGTCGGGTTGTTTTTTAATAAATGAAAAATCATTGTATTTGTTCCGACTTTCATTAAGCGCTCTACAAAAACACGTCGATTAATTTTTTCCTAATTTATATATATTACTTAAGTTTCATATAATATTACAATATATATACAGTATGTAGAGAGAGAGAGAGAGAGAGAGCAAGAGTGAATCGATCTTCATTGCAAAGTGCTCAAAGAAAAGATCTGAGCAATTTCGTACAAAATTTATTTAAACTCTATTTTAAAAAATCTCAACAGTCTATTTCATCCAATAAAATCAATTTTTTTTATTCATATTAAGGTAAGAGAAGGGGAGTCAGGTCATCTTAATATGAATGCATAACCTGAGTCATTTTTTCCTATATGACATCACAGGAATTGCATTATTTGCTTGATTAGTTTAACAAATCATTCTTAACAAAAAATCTCAGCTAAATAGTACTCAGCTCTATAAACTTTCGTTCGTTCAACTTCTTCAAATGAATATAAATAAAAAAGAAACAGATGATGATTGAACGTAAAAAATGTTTGGTATTAAAAGATATTAAAAGAAATAAAAAGAATAAAACCTGTCCTTCATCAGCTGTTTAATTAGCTGATTTTATTTATAGTTATCTGAAAAAATTGAATAAAAAGAAGCTTATAGAGCCGAATGGTATTTAGCTGAGATTTTTTGTTTAGAATAATTTTTTAAAATAATTTTCTAAGTCTATGTATCTTCAATAAATATACCACTCTTTGCAAGTTTGGACCTGTTTTACTTTTCGACAGTTTTTAATTATTTTTGTAGTTTAACAAACTATATATTTCGAAGCATAAAATTTGAAAAGCTTAAATAATATTTCTATTGTTAAAAATAATTTAAAATTTTAAAACAACCTCTTATAAATTATGTTTTGCAGAACTACGTATTATTTATCGGATAAGATTGACTTATCGTACTATGCTTTCTTAATGATGTTATGAAAACATACTACTATGTTTACTAATGATTATAGCCTATTCTTTATTTTTCCTGTAAACACAGGAAGATTTATTACAATGAAACAGACTGTTTTGGTTTTTTAAAAAGTAGTTAAATAAATTTTGTATAATATATTTAAATATCGTTTTTCAAATAGAATCTTTCTAATTGAATAAGGATCAAGATTTTATTTAAATAAATAAGCAACAGATGTTTGTGGTTTTTTCAAAACAGTGATTAAACAAATTTTGTATTAAAATATTGCTCCTATTCTTTGCACTCTGCGAGACGATTGATTCACTTTTTAATATACATATAATCTTTAATTTACAATGGCTAATGATGAACAATTTAAAACAATTAAGAAAGAGGCACTGTACATCAATTATGCAACTAATTAAACTAGGTGCTTTTATTGTTAGCCTCATATAAAAAAACAAAGTGAATTCTGACTAAGAAGAATCGGAATCGGAAAATGTTGTTGAAATCGGCATCGGAGTCGAAAAAAAAATTTGGCATTATCCCATCACTAATTTAAACATTCAATTGTCGGCAGTGTGGTCGAGTAATTAGAGCGCCGGGCTCGTGACCAACACGGTCTCGGTTCAAAACCCACTCGCGCCATTCTGTTGTGCCCTTGGGAAAGACACTTTACGGCACATTCTCCTGCTTGGTGGTCCTGGCAAGCAGTTCTAAATTACAGTCATATTTCTATTAAATTACAAGCGAACAGGAATATCTTGGTATCTCCGGAAGCAGATCGGGGTAATTGCCTATCCTATGTATTAGCGCCTCCGTCGCTTTCCTGCGAATCAGGAGGATAAATACAAAAAGAAAAGAAAAAAAAATAAAAAAATAAAAGTAAATAAATATCAAAATTTAATATAACTAAAACATAATGTAGCCGTGAGAATTGGATAACTTAAATTTTTTATTTGGTTCAATTTTCGCATGATTGTTACGTCGCAAATTTATCTCTTAAAATTGTAGAGTGAAGATTTGGCTGACTTAATCTTTTTTATTGCCTTAATGTTTCATCACAAACGTTCTCGCTTATTTCCTTGTGCGTTAAATCTCTTGGGAGTTTCTGTTTCGCGCACATGTGCTTCTAAAGTTTTCCACTAAAAAGATAAAGTTTAGCTATTTGTCAGTGCGGAGTTTGCAATTCATAATAGTTACGATTTAATCTTTTCAATGTTTAGATAACGCCACAATTGATTTTCATTTAGTTATATTTCTTGGTACTCGCTTTCAGATTTGATTAATATAATTGTAAAGATCAGAAGTCGTGATTCTTGTTAGAATAGAATAATTTATCGCAAAAAAGATTTAAAGAGTTGGACAGCCGGAGCCGGAGCTGGGGAGCCGGAGCCGGAGCTAGTGGATAAGTGCTTGATAGCTCCGGAGCTGGAGCCGGAGCTAGTGAATGAGTACTTGATAGCTCCGGAGCTGGAGCCGGAGCTAGTGCTCTTCTACAGTGGCTCCCCAGCCCTGAAAGTAAGTTAGAAAAAAAATTTTCAAAATCAACTCATATAAAGTTTGTAATTGCTAGTTAATGCTATACTTTTTAAAACGTGGTTTTCTTTCTGATTTGAATAAAAATACAAACTAGCAATAATCAAAGGTTTATTTACATCGTATTTATTTATTAAATAATAAAAAGCAATAATTTTCTAATCTTCATCATTTTACATCTGGTTCAACTCAAAAAAGGAGCAGCAAAATAATTTTCTTTAATTAATAGGCAAAAACTAATTAACTACGACGAAATATGGCGGCAATGAAGATAATTAAAAGAAGCGTTTATATTAAATAATTATTGTTGCTGTTTTTCTGGGGGCTTAGATTTTTCTAGGAGTTTTGTGATTTTCGGAATTACAATCATTTGTTCCAATAACCTTATCATTAAATAAAATAATAAACATGGCTGACTTTTTTGGGTCCCTTAAGATAATTTATTTTGATTTTTAGGTTATTTTTTAGAGAAAAAACAAAAGAAATTTGCCTTGCTATCCTTTTCCTTAGTGAAAACTCGTTGTAAAAACAACTTTGGAGAAAACATGTTGTTTTTGTTTCTATTTTCTCCAAAGTCGATTTTGACTACGAGTGAGACTTTGTCATCAAAACTGACTTTGGAAAAGTTTTTTACTTAAATGTAAATATTATGAAGCAACTGTCTTTGCTGATGCAGATGAAAAATGAAATGAAAAAATTGAAAGAGAATTTGCAGCAGTCTGAAGGGGAGTTGAGAAAAGAAAGGTTTACAATAAAACAAAATTATCAAGAAATTGAAAGGTAAGTACGAATATTTTTACAATGCTTAATACGTTTTAATGTATTGGATTTCTCATCTCCTTAGTGTCTAAGCCAGGGATGGGCAATTTTTTTAACTCGAGGGTTGCATGTTGAAGTTAATTTTGTTTAAGAGCCGCACTAGTGTTTATAAGGTGCATTCGCACCTCAAACTTACTCGAAGAACAAAATATCTTTTTATTTTGATTAGTGAAAACACTCTGAGAGGTGAAAGCCGAAAAAGACTTGGTGGGCCAGATTAAATAGCTTGGTGGGCCGTAGTTTCCCAACCACCGTTTCTAAGTCCTCGTTGACTTAAAATAAAGAAAACAATTTTTCTTACAGTATCTATTTGCAGTCTTGTTTTTGAAACATGCAACTTGTCTGGTCTTTTTTGATTAAATTGACGTAAAAAATGTAACAAGCAGTTTTGTCTCGTTTGGTTTTTTTAATCGCAAATAAAAAAGACAAAAAATTTAACTAAACTAAATTGAAGCGTTTCGTGAACTTGAAAAAAATTCTAATCTAATTCTTTCAAAAGCCGTTAAAAAACTATGGTTAAAAAAACTTTACTTTTTATGTTTAATTAAATCTGTTTGATTTTTGCGAACCAATTTTTTTCAGGCTATTGTTGGAAAATGCTAGAAAAGAAAAAGAAAACGAAAAATCACATCAAATTATTCAAAAACTAGAAGAAAAAATGGCAGAGTTAAAACAAGATTACCAGCAAAAGATTACCGATATCAGGTTGATATCAATTTGAAATTAGTTTAATAAAAATTGATTTAAAATAATAACGTTGTTTAGAATGAAAGTCACTCGAGACTTTCAAGAAAAATCACAGTCCTATCACAAAGAGCGCTCAAGAAAACAGATTTTCAATGAAATCTCAGAATCAGCAAAATTTTTAGACGTATGAACAATTTAATATACTCATTGCTTTTATCATAGTGTGTAAAAGATGTTTTACAAAACGTCGCACAATATTTCATGCTTGTAAAGTTTGAAATTTGATGTTTTTTAATACCTGCATTAATACATTAATTGTCGGTGGCAGTGACCGAATTGTTCGGATTCCGGTTTACATTGCTTCCTTAATCACTCTATTTTAGCTTTTAATAGGGTGTTTCTCTCGTCTGCAAGACAAAAGTACAACATAACAATAACTTAAAATTACTTTTTGTGAAAAGTGGGACTAAAAAAACGGCACTAAAGAATACCACAAAACAGAATGCTTGTTGTTGCTCTTGGAAATGGTACGTTACGACTTGAAGAGAGAGTAAGGCAATGACCCATTATGTTATCCATTGCTTCCCCATCCTTTAATGGGTTCTCTTTAACTCTGACATAACGGTTACCGGTATATCACTAAAATAATGAAAAACAAATTATGCATCCGTCTTGCCATCATCATTTACTAAAATTTTTATTCTCATAAGGCCGTGGAAATTTTTTGAAAAACTTATATAACTAAAAATATTCGTCAATCTGATTTACTTTATTAGGAAAGTGCAAAATATTACGGATTGGCTTGAAATTTGTTATTTTTCGCAGACAAAAATATTAGCTGACTTTGTAAAATTAAGCACCAATTTTTGAAGATAATTATTTTATTCTTTTTATAGCTGAAGAAAAAACTCATAATTTTAAGTTTTTTAAGAATTTAGTTCGTGAACACAATGTCCACGCGGCTCGCAATTCTACAGTAAAAAGGCTGTTTCAACTGAAATCTGATTATTAAATCCAACTTTCTAGATTGACTTGAACGACTCAGACTTGATCAAGTTGGAGGAAGAGTTGATTGCCAAATCAGAAGTTCTTGATGAAGTTCTATCAGGGTCGCATAAAAACACGGAATCAGTACATGATGAGATTGTCAGGTGAGTTCAGAAAAGTTACATTTTTTTTTATGACATTGACAGAAGCAATAGTTGCTGTTTAGACACTAAAAACCTTCAAAATCTAAAGTAAGTTTTTACAATACAAAACTACTACCTTTTCATTGACGAATTTAACTACGTGGGCAAGAGATAGATCAAACTACAATTTCACACGCATTTGACGTCAAATCGGCGCATGGCAAGCAAGAGAGCAGACCAAATTATATTTTTTGGGTCTGACGTTTACCTCACGATGGAAGATGGCTGACTTACTTTACGTAACCTTTCTTAGTCACATTCGTTGACTAACCCATATTTTTTGTTCTATCGTTGGATTTCGCAGTTTCCGAAATTTGTTTTCAAGATCGCATAACAGAATGCAACTCGGCTATTTTAATTACAGCCTAAACCTTTTAAATAAATTGAGAGCAAAACAAAAATTCGACTCTGTCAACTTTTTTCTTTGTTTTGACTTTTTTAAAATTTTGTTTTATCAAGCTTAAGGTTTATAATCTGGTAAAGATTGTTTATTAATAAATAAATAAAAAAACCAAAGACTTTATCGCTGTGTCTTTAGTGAGAGAAACAAAAGTTATGTAAATTGGCCTAAAATTTAGCTTAAACTTGTTTTAGATTAAGTTTGCATTCGCAAATTTTTTGTCTTTTTCAGATTAATGGTGGAAAAAACAAAGAAGGAAAAGGAAAACCTAAAACTTCGCCAAATAATCGAAAGATTAAAAGCAGAGGTGGAAAAGCTTAAGCAGACGTATGAGCAAAAAATTAATAATTCGAGGTTTAAACTTAAAATAAGATTCGCAGTTTGATTGAAGTTTGACACAGAATAATTTAATTAAAATTAAATATTTTAGATCAAGGAACACAAAAATGCCTTTTGATGACCAAGTAGAAGCAGAATCGCGAAGCCAATCAGATACGAATACCAATCAAGTAAGGTCGTTGTCATGATGTTTTTTGGTTTATGTAATATAATATTTGTTTATATAATAAATTATATAATAAAAGTTGTTTAAAACAGAAATATTTTCCTCGGTCAAACTTTAATTGGAAAAATATTTGTGGAGCGTTTTTTTTGTAATGTAGTATTTTATTGAATTATTTTGGACAATTTATGGATTAAGCATATTATCAATGGAGCATAAGCAACCATTCTATGTTTACAGAGGATGGTTTAATTTCATATTTTGTTTTTATTCAGCGTTTAATGGAGGACGAAAAGTAAAAGATAAACATGGTTGGCTGTTGTTTCTTATCAACAGAATTACCATTCTTAGCATAGTCACAAATAATCCTTTTCAATCTATCAAAGTTTTAATACCGTTCGGTTGAAATTTGAACTCTTGACTTGTGCCAGAAACATAAATTGCTCCTGCATGAATTGGTCTTCACTACCATCACTATACTAGCATTACCATACTGCAATCACCATCATTATTATCACTAAGCTACCATCACCACTACTACCATCATTACGCTGCCATGACCATCACTATATTGTCACCATGACACCATCATCATCATTGTGTTTCAAAATTATTTCAAGTATTTTACAGATGCCCGTTGACATAAAGACGTTAACCAAAAAATTCCGACAAACTGAACAGGAAGTCAGAAAAGAAAAAATTTTTTCAAAGCAAAAGCATGAAGAAACTGAATATGAACAATTGTGTAGTTAGATCGATAACTGTTATTCTTCATAACTTTGTTGCTTAGTTTTTGAATTTGCTTATTACAATCTTTTATGTTGTTAGTTTTAAATAAATGCAAGATGAATTATATTACAGTCTTCTGAAAACCGTGAGAGAAGAAAAAAAATTATATGTAATACAACATGAATGGTATAAAAGACCAAAACCTTTTCAAAAGTGTTGCTAAGTAGTAGCGAAAAAGAATATTTTTTGATAGAAACCTTCAACGAGGTTTGATTCATGTATAAAATAAAGCAAAAAACCCGCCATTGCTATTTATTCTCTTTTATGACCAGCCAACATACGTACGTGTAAAAAAATTCCCTTTTCGAAGTTTTTCTTTAGTCATTAGTTAAATTTAATCACCAAAACGAGAAGATTGCATGATACCAAGTAGCAAACAAAATTCATTTTGTTTGTAAATATTAGTGAAGAGGCACTAATTTTTTAAAGTAATGTTAGAACTAATTTTATTTTATACCAAACGAAACAGTGCTATACTTAAACAAAAAAAATCAATTTGAAGCATTTTATCACACTCAGCTAACTCTTTCTGAGTGAAAAAACTTTTTTTTCTGGTATCTCTATATTTATCTTGCTAACTCGCAGGAAATTGTCGGAGGCGTTAATACATAAGGCAAGCAATTAACCCGAACTGCTTCCGAAGATGCCAAAATATTGTTGCGCAGTTGAATTTGTTATTTTGTTTTTTCTTTTTATAGAGGTATGTCTAAAATTTAGAACTGCTTGTCTAGACCACCAAGAAGGGAAATTACCGTAAAGTGGCTTTCCCAAGGACACAACAGAATGGCGCGATTAAGTTTTGAATCGAGGCCATGTTGATTACAAGCACGGTACTTTAATCACTCGACCACGCTGCGTACAAAAAAATGTTTTGTTTATGAAAAAGCTTAAAAAATTTTCAGTTTCCTATCACATTAAAATTGCAAAATCTGTTTCTTCAGAAACGAATCCGTTCTTTAGGTTTTAAAAGTCTAAAGAAATTTGATTTTGAATGAGAACTTTCAATTTCACATGCTTGCAAAAGTTTTCATGATCGATTCAAGGCGCGAAGGGGTTTAATCCTTGTGTTTTCAAACAAATAGCCTACTTTTTTGCAAAACCATGACCTCTTTTTAAGAGGTCGCCGAAAAATTTTTAATTGTCCATTGACCCATGACCTCCTAAAGATTCAAAAAGTTTTTCTGTGTCTCCCAATAAATTTCTTTTGCTACAGTAAAAAATAACGTAGTAATATAAAAAATCAAATTAGTGGAAAGAGGGCTAAAAAGTATTTTTTTGCAATCGAAAGATGAGATTTACAGACTCATAGAGTAAATACAAACAATTTATTTGTTCTACAATTGTCCGTTCTTTAGAGAAATGAAAAACGCAGCTGCAGATTTGAAAAAAGAAGTACGCCGACTTCACGTTGAATTGTCTCACTTCAACGATCATTTCTTTCACGAAGTCGATGATCTGTAATATAATTACTGAAATTTGATCAAACTTAATCTGATGTACGAAGATCAGTTAAAAGACATGATCGTGCGACACGGAATCACTGTCAACATCCAATCGGAAGAAGTGCATTTAGGAGGAGGCAAAGTTGAAAAAAATAATCTTGAGGCAGAGAAAAGCGGAAATAATGACATTAACGATCTTGATTAAAATCAAGCAGCAAAAAAACATGTGACCAAAACAAAGATCACGAAACATCGCATTCTCCAAATTGACTCAAAAGCAAAATCACGTGGTACAAAATATCTGTGTGATTTTAAAGTATTAAATTTTTCTTTTCTATTGACGAAATCATAGTATAATCTTATGCAAAACATTAAATAACTGTGCGAAACATGGTTAATTTCTGTAAAATATTTGCTTTTAACCAGAATATTTCTTTTGCTACAGTAAAAAATAACGTAGTAATATAAAAAAATCAAATTAGTGGAAAGAGGGCTAAAAAGTATTTTTTTGCAATCGAAAGATGAGACTTACAGACTCATAGAGTAAATACAAACAATTTATTTGTTCAAGAATTTGCGATTCGGTGAAAGAGCGGGACCCCACTTTTTGCATAGACGAATGGAATCTCCCAACACCGATCTGCAAACAATTGAGCTCAACCCAAGCTGTTCGGAGCAAGCTCGTTCCTGACATTGTTATGGGTATAAAAGCAGGAAACCTGCATAAAGTCCCACTTCTCACAGTACCCCGCGTTTCATCTATAATTTGTTTACAATAATCGCGCCGCTCCCACAATTCGTGGATGCCTAGTCCGGCAAGATTGTTTAATAGATTCCGCGCAGCTGGCACAAACGGACGTCTAGATCTTAGTCTCTCTTAGCAAGCATTTGAAAACCCACTTAAAAGACCATACAGAATATGATCAGGATCCAGGAATCCACGGTAAGCCAAGGAGAGTGTCGTTCTTAGTCCGTAAAGCGCAGCTGTATAGATGTCTGAAAATTATGAGCAAGTGGACCGTAGTCATCCAGTGAATTTCTCGCAGCCTGGACTGCGAGTAAGTCTGCTTCTGTTACTATACATGACAGACCAAAACCAAAAATACCAAAATCTAGTCATCTCAATGTTCAGCAAGGGTCTGTTAAACGGAAAAAGTCCTTTTCAGGACTAGGAGATGCCTGGAAAAATGGCTTTTTTAGGGCACATTGCTAACAAGTTTCAAAGGCCCACTATTCTCCAACTAAACATCAAACACCTCACTCCAAACAAAATAAACGTTCTTCATTATCTTGCTCTACGGTTAAAAGTATTTGTCATCTTACTACAAGAGACCCATAGCACTAATGCAGAGAAGCTGGTACTTCCAAACAAATGTTGAAACAAGGATAGAGAACAACTAATATGATTATAAAAACTATCGACAAAAACCCTGCAAATATTGAAACCCTATTGAAATTTGTTCTACCACTACTGCTCTGTCAATCAAGTGCACTTTAAAGTTCGGCACTGCATTACAAAATTAACATCGAAACCGAGCAATTGAAAATTTTTTAAAAGAGCTATTACTCAAAACAAATTGTTTCATTTGTCGGCGATGTTTAAGAACAAAGCACTTTTTTAAGGCTTTCGCCAATTGTTCATGGACTTGAAGCGACGGATCCAGAAGTGGATTGATAACGTCCTCTAACCTGCTTGATATACACCAGTCAAATCGAACATATTAAAGAAGCGGAGTTGGTTTTACAAACCGCTTGGCTTTTTTCGACACATCATGTCGACGAGCTTGAAATTGGTCGAGTAAGCGCTCGAGCTTCATCCCGCGGATTTCCCACTCGACTTGGTGTTCTTCTTGGGCCAGCAAACAGAATAAAGAGGATCAGACAAAACATTGGCAATGTTGGATTCATGCTCGCTTTTGAGTTTAGCTTTGGGACGATTATCTTTTCATCTGGCAACGCTCAAAGCCACCTTCATAGAGTCTCTTGAACCTTCTCTTTGTCGCCAGAAAGAGTTGTCTATGCATTAAAACTTTCTCGCTTGCGGCGCAAGTGAGCGCGCAACCAATCACGTGCTCTCTTTCTTCAATCAATCAGAGACACCGTCATTTTTGATATCTTGCAATCCTATATAAACCACGGTTTTCACATAGTTCGTCATTTGCCAACAATTTTTTTTAACAAGAGTTGGCGAAAGAATTCTCGTGAAAAACAATCTTTTTAAAGACTACAACAACTGAAAGACTTATGGCTCCGTATATACCATTGGTTATTTTTAAATTCTGTACAACAAAGAATTTATTCAAATTATAACTTGTTCAGCAAAATAACGACCACTTAGCGAAACAGCAAAATTATGGTCACTGCTTCTTCAGAGAAGTTATGGTCACTTACTTATGGGAGTGATGCCTCCCTATTTATAACTAACTTGATTCAGCCCACTTGGTTTAAACGAGAAACTTTTCAAGGAAATTAATTTTATGCATTACACAAAAATCACTGACCAAAGCGAGATCATATCGTTATTATTCAATTAGAAACAAGCATTTACAAAAATTAACAGCCGGACACCTCATCACATCTAAACTGAACAAGTTACAAATGGATCAATCGTTTGAAAACGTCAAAAAATATCAAATTCTCTCGTTATCAGCTAGCTGCAACTTCTTCACGATGGTGATTTAATCTTTGCAAGAAAGGCAATTTGTATTACGAAACAATAGTAAATGTTCGAAAATACATGATGTCGTACTTTAACAAATAAGTGTAACATGATATTTTGTTGATTGTTTAATTGGTTACGGGTTTTACAAAAAGTAAGGACGTTTTAAATCAGGTTTGATTTAAATAATCTGTTTGTCAAAAAAAAGTCGAAATTAAAATTTAATAAAGTCAAAATAAAAAATTTATAAGTCAACAGAAAAATGGTCTTACTAAAAACTTTAATTTGAATCCGGGTCAATAGATTACACGTTAAAACAAACAATCAGTATACACAGACTGTTTTTATCGCAACTCATCACTCACCATTGGATTATTTAACCAAGTAATAACAATAATAAATTAATTTGCTTAAATCGTAATTTTAATTATTGCCAAAACAGAGCAATGACGTAATCCAAATAGATTTAAGTTTAAAGAACAATAAGCACTATATAGCCATAAGAAAAAATTATAATAAGAAAAAACCTTATTAAAAATAACTCAGACCATATCTATCGTTTTGATAAAAAGAACACTAAAAATAATGCTGCTCTTGTCCAGGCACAGTGTTGCGTAGCTGGGTAAGGAAACTGGTGACGTGTTTAGGCGTAGAAAGTGATATTGTGCATGGCAATAACAAAGCCCGGCTTAATTGCGGGGAACCTTTTGTGGGCTCGGTCCCAGGTCGAATAAATTTGACACAGGTCATTACAAGTCCGACTGTACCAAGTCACAGGCTGTTTACTATTCAGGTGCAAGGTGTCAGAGGACTGTGGACTTGTGACACATTTTGGGGTTTAAAGCGTATATAATGATAAAGGAAAACCTCGTGTAAAGAAAAAAACTTTTAACAAGAGGCAAACATATTTCAAAAAAAAGGTTTGAGTATTGAGAAAGCGCGGAAACACAATCTTAGCGGAGTGCAGGTGATAAAATTAGTGTGAATTGGAAAATTTTTCGAGGTTGAGTGCTCATGAAGTACATGCAGGCACATTTTTAAAAGCTGGTGCAATTTATTTAGGATTATCTATTATTCTAATAACTGAAAGCAAATACACCGACAACTAATCTAAAAAAGCGGCAAAGTTGATGATCCAGAAGAAAAATAGCAAAACGCAATAATATGAAAATTTAAGATTAAAATTTGAATTCAAGCCCGTACGCAATTTAGTAACAAACATTAAATTGTATACGGTCTAAAATGCACTTTTTTAGATTTACTTTTATATAGCGCAAATCTTTTTACCAATGTTTCCATATGGGAACACGGTATAAGTTTATGCATATCTTTAAAGAAGATTGTATTTTCCTGTTTTTTTCATGCTTCCTCATATTAATATTAATATGTGATCTAAAAAAAAAATTTTTTTTGAACCACTGGATTTTTTTACCAGTTTTTTAGCGGGAAAATAGACAAAAATTTATTTTATAAATTTGTGAAGTTGGCCAAATTTAATTCAAGTAGGACATTTACAAAGAAAGTCTTTTCTGTAAAATTACAACTTTTTGTAAAGCTTAGGTATTACTAAACATAGAGCAAAGTTTTTAACTTAAATATTTAGTTTTGTAGTGCTCTTATTTTAACTGTTTATAAATAATATTCCCAAATGGAAACATTGGAGGTTTCCCACCTACTGTTGCTGAATTTTGATATTAAGTAAAAACCAAGAAAAATAATTAGAAGATTGACTGTTTTGGTCATAAACAATATATTTGTTTTAAACTTATTTTTTGATCTAATTTTGAATAACCTGAATTCTGATGTAATATAGCTAATACAAATTCGACTAATTTGTTATAATAATGAATTCCAAAGCATTCGATTGGAACGTTTTATTATTGCTACGCTGAAAAATTTTACAAGTGCAAGTGGCATGATATTAACTCTGCTGCTAGAATCGCCAGAATTTTTTGGCACACGAGCCTTTACGTCAAGTTCATCAGCGGGTACGAAATGCATCGAATGACGTTAGTCCTACCTAGTTTTATGTTATTTATTCCTGTAACAAAAGATAAAAACTTTCTGGGCTGAAGTAATTTTATAAGTTATTTTGATAGTCAAACGACATAGAAGTATTTTTATTGTTATTGTTGAAACCATGAGTGGTGTAGATGTTTATGAAAACCTTCTGGGTAGCTATCGATCATGACTTCAAGAAAGAAGTGGTACGACCTGCTGTTTAGTAACTAGTAACATTCTCACACAAGTGTGATTGCAGGTTGGCGTATTTAGGAAGAAATTTATGGCAACAAAATTTCTCATTTAGATTTGTGTCGCAAAATCATGCATTTAGTCAAATCTGCGTGAGTTTTTTTCCGAAAATGAGAGGCATACATATATGTCATGCCTTGTTTGAAAATGAGAGGCATAGAACAAGCAATGTGATTTTTTAAGGTAAACTTGAATTATGTGAAGTTTTCCCACTTTTTTAATCAACTTGTTATTGTATTATTTTATACCTTTTAGCCGATTAATAGGTACCTAAACAAAGTATTATCATTTATTAGGCTTTCGTTCACTGTTCGCCGTTATTAACCTTCCAGACTTTGGGGATTTTCCAAACTTTAAAAGGTAATCAATTAAACTCGGCAAATAGTGAACCAGATTATTGTTACTGAGCCTAATAAATATTTTTTACAAACTAGCTCAGTAGTTTTCAATCTGGAGGAATTCCCCACTAGGGGAAATTTTGTATTTTCCAGAGGAGAATTTTTGAAACTGTAATTGAACGTTTTAAAGCAGATATGGGATAATCGTAATCAGTAATTGTAATCGATTACGATTTTCATGTATTCATTCATGTAATCGCTTAATCACTTTTTCATGTAATCGTAATCGTAATCGATTACGTTGAGAAAAATTTAGATGTAAGGGTAATCGATTACTTTGAGAAAAACTTAGATGTAATTGATTACATTAAACGAGCAGCTATAAGCGCGGAAACCTCATTTGTGACGTCGCATATTGTCGCCTTTATTCAAATAAAATAGTGGTTCTCAACCTTTTTTGCCCATGAACTATTTTTTTTAAAAGAAAAATATCTGATCGACTACTTTGCATGTTGACACCAGGCTAAAACCTCATGAACGCCATTAGTTGAAACTGTATTGCACATAGGACAGTGAACATTCAATCTTTACCTTTAATAAAACAATAACAAGTAAACTAATTAAGCAATCATTCTTAATTTGCACATTCAACATAATTACTTGTTTAATTCTCACTAAAAGATTAGTGAGAACACATACTTTTAATTAAATTTTATATTAACAAAACACGCATATGTATATATAGTACAATGTATTTTGCAGTCTAATACGTTAATAAATAGCTTGGCTTTGGTGTTTCCGGCACAAAGAATCAAAATGTATTTTGACAAAATCATTCAGTCTTAATCTGATAGTTTCTCTGCTGTTGATATCCGATTTGCTTCTTTTTTAACTGAATACATCCAGTACAGCTAAAAACGAAGATTTCACCATTCATCAAGTAAAGAAAACAATAATGCTTGCCTCTGCAGTGTGACCGGAAAGTTTATGCAGAGAGTAAATAATTGCTTTTTTCAGTTTTTATTGCAAATTTTCAGAAAATGTTAGGATATTTAATGTTTAGTTCTCTTTTCTATCTTGTAAGATTACTACTTTTAAGTATTTATTTAAAACAGCCACATAATAATTTCAAAAATCCGATTAAAAAGTGACCGAATAGTTTATGCAAAATTGGTATAATGGGAAAACAAAATAAACTTTGTCAGGATAAAGTTCAAAACATTGTACAATTGAGTTCAAAAGGAAAAAGCAGTTTTGAAATTGCTAGAAAATTGAAAAGAGATCATGGTATCATCAAGGAATTCTTGACTGAAGGGAAAGTGACTCACGCAAAGCAAAAACGTACCAAACCCAAAGCATTTAATATATT
Organism: Diplosoma virens; assembly: GCA_963680785.1. Classification (NCBI taxonomy): domain Eukaryota; kingdom Metazoa; phylum Chordata; class Ascidiacea; order Aplousobranchia; family Didemnidae; genus Diplosoma; species Diplosoma virens. The sequence goes on along the minus strand of OY796881.1, from coordinate 36,758,543 downwards.
TCTAATATATATTAATTGATTTTTAATATATTAATATATATCAACTATTTTTAATATATATCAATGACATCCCTTTGGTATCCAATTTTAATACGAAATTGTTTGCAGATGACACAGTTTTCACACTGACAAACTCTTGTCCAAGACTGTTGAATAAAAATGTCAACTCTGAACTGGTCAAAATTGATGAATGGTTGAAATTAAACAAATTGTCACTAAACACAAATAAAACAAAATTTATGGTATTAACCAAACAAAGATCAGCCAGGCACTTTGATATTAGAATAGGAAAGACAAATATAGAACAAGTATATGAAATAAAATATTTGGGTGTAATCTTTAATGATAAGCTTTCTTGGAAGTCTCATATACAACATGTTTGCTCTAAGCTCTCCAGTGGTTCCTGCGCACTGCTCAAACTGAGGAACTATGTTGACACTACAACACTAAAACAGTATACTGTACTTTAATTTACTCTTATCTTCAATACTGTGTCTCAACATGAGGACTGGCTTCAACTGCTGCCATGGATCCACTGGTAAGAATACACAAACGCTGAAAACAGAGAGAGGATAATAAGTGACAGACAGACAATCGAAAGATATAAGAGACACAGAGACTCGCTAGATCTTTCTCTCTCTCTCTCTCTCTGGTCCTATTTGAACACCGACCGTGAAGGTATGGAGCCAGCTAAACTTCTCTCGCACAGAAGAGGTTATTCGACACAGTTTATATCGATATTGTAATTTAATAATGTTATCGTAACTGGTCCGGCGGTTTTAGACTAATACTTCACAGTCTGAAACAAGTACAATATAATATTAAAATATAAAGTTAATTTAGCAAATAAAACATCGGTATTATCTTCCAAATTAATAGATTAGAATTGATACATAAAGAACATACAAGTATATCTCAGCTAGCACCTTGCCATGCGCTTAATTCAGTTTAGACAAAGAAGAATTACGCCACCGTGTTGCCAATAAAAAAGATAGGTGACAAATTAAAAGTTTAAGGGCGAAACAACACGTATATCGACAACAAACGCATAATAAGAATTATCACAAACAGTCCTTTTTTCTCACATACAAATCCTTTTTTTCAAAAATTGAATTTCTTATAACTAAAAGACATTGTTAAACTTGAAATTGCAAAAACAATGTTTTGCTTTAATAAAAGTTCAACAAAGAATGAGTCCCAAACTATTATAAGTATAACCCAAAAATATCATTATGAAACAAGACTGGCAGCAAAACAAAATTATTTTCAACCTAGAAAGAGAACAGAATTAGGTAAAAAGGTGTTTTCTTACATTGGACCTAAAATATGGCAAGAAGTACCCTTTGAATTAAAGTCACTTTCCTGTAATCAATTTAAGAAGAAATTTAAACTTTTTTTAACTAGTCAATATTAGATACGAAGCCACAACAATTTTGATGAAGTCAGCTGGCACGTGGAAAGTTATTTAATAACAACCAATATTGCTAATAATTCTTTATTCTTTTTTTAAATGTACTGTGTTTTTGTTAATGTACTGTTGTATTTTTAAAATTTTTTTTTGTCTGACTATTTAGAGGGAGGCAGTTGACTAGAAGACCGTATGGTCATTTCGCTGCCTTCCTGTGCTTTCCAAAAATTTTTTGTCAGATATATTGTTGTAGTTTTTCGTTTTCAAGCACAAAACAAATAAATTGAATTGAATTGAATTGAATTGAATTAAGTCCAAGAGATGAAAGGAAAGTAAAAAATACATTATTAAGAATGCTTCATTCAACAAGCAAAACCGTTTTTGAAGCCGCAGGTCTTTCCGAAATTCCAGAATTAACTAGAAATGACTATTTAAGAAAGATAGAAAACGTTAAGAAAAAGATAAGTATTCCTGTTCTATGCAAAAAACAAAAACAAAAGCGAATTGAATAGACCAGAAAGTATAGCAAGCAAGATTTCAATAAAGTTATATGGACTGACGAGTGCAGAGCAACACTCAATGGACCTGGTGGTTGGGCAAATGGATGACTTGCATTAGACTGTCAGCCTCAACATCATTATAGACAGCAACAGGGAGGGGAAGGAGCGATGTTTTGGGCTGCAATTGTTGCAAATGAAATATTAATCCCATTTAGAGTACCACAAGGCGTTAAGATAAACTCTATTAATTATCGTGATTTTCTCGAGAAATTTTTTGCCATGGTTCACTCAACCAATTGAGAAAAAGAATTTGATTTTTAAGCAGGATAATGCTCCAGCCCATGCTTCAAAGTTCTCTAAGGACTTCCTTAAAAAACTCAAGGTCTTCAGGGATCAAATCTCATGGATTAAGCCCCCAATAGCCCTGACCTAAATCCAATTGAGAGCTTCTGGGCGATCAGGTGAATTGAACTGTGTATATCCATCTGTATATTCTTTTCTTTGTGGTGGCCAGAAGTTCTCAATTCCTTGACCCACACCTTTTAGCCTATCCATCATTTTTTCAGCCAACAAACGTTTAACTTTAGCTATAAATGCTGACAAAGCTATTCCATTATCATGAACAATCATTACCATGTTTATTCGAATTAGACTTATCATAATAATATGATTTAAATTTTTATATCATTATATAATATTTAAATCTTCTCGACTTTAAAAAGTCACAACAATAAAAAATATTTGAAAAATTTATTGACTATGCGTTTGTGCCATTTTGATTTTGATTTTGATTTTACCAATTTGATTTTAATTTTACCAATTTAAATTTGATTTGTGCCAATTTGGATTTGAAAAGGTATAATTATTGAAAAACATTTAGTGTGAATCCTTTATCAAGATGTAGGCTAATATCCTTTCCTTGTTTTCTCTTGCTCTTGTTTCACATCTTCTTTTAAATCCAATAGCGTTTCTACCATCTTGAAAATTTTATTTTCTGGCTAATAATTTTCTAGGTCTACAAACCAGAGTAGATATCCATTTCAAAAGATCCTCAAATTTCATTCCATCACCAATACTTTTTTTCCGCTTTTTCAAGCACAACACAAATTGAACACTCGTCAGGGTTGGTTTTAGCAAAAAAAATCATGTGAATTTTGCGAATTCGTTTGCTGTTTTGTTTTTCGAAGAGTAGCAAACATGTTTAAAAAGGTAGCAGTTTCAATAAAGCTTCGCGTAACTGAAGATGACCGAAATAATGTTACCCTTTCATTTCAACAAACAAAGAAATTATGGATCTTTTGTAAAAAGCCCCCGCCAAAAAAACACCCCCGCCACCGCTGAACGGTGAGTGCGTGGCGGGGTGTTTTTCTCAAATCTGACATTTTTGCATTAGTGGCGGGGGCTTTCTACAAAAGATCCGAAATCATTCCCAATTCGCTGTCTGTTTGAGGTTTCTTTTTGTATTCTCGCTTGGCCTTCACTGCACCAAACACATTTCGAATCGAAGTGGTGTCTGTTGCGTTGTTCGTCGAAAAAGAAAGCGACTTCTTCTTTAACTTTATTTTACCACTCGCAGATATTGGTGCGCTGTATGTTAAGAAAATGACTATTTCGACTGGAACAAATAATTATAAGGAATTTTTTTCTTATTTAACCTATTGTGCAATACCAACTCTAATAAGTTTTTCATTTGTCGATTAGTAGCTGTTCACTTTATGCGTCTTGAAAAGCCTAAACACGCCCGAAGAGCCAAAAACTCGTAAAACGTTTTTAACGAACAAAGTGTTTTTATTTATGGTAAAATGTAAATGATGTGTTTTAGTTTGTTGAACAACAAATTATTTCTTCAAAAACGGATACACTCTACGTTTCAAAATATTAGTTTTTAGTAACCAAAACCTATGTTTTTGGAATAATTAAACGTATATGTTAAAAAATTTGAAAAAGCACTTAATTTTGTAAGCTTTTCTAAACTAGAATATGTAAAAATAATAAACAATGTAATATTTAGAAAAAACAAAAGAATTGGATGATTTTTTAACAAAAAATAAAGGTAACTATAGTTAAATACTCTATAACATTAATTTTATTTGTCTTCATATTGTTATAAAAATAGTTATATTTTCGTGTTAAATGTTACAATTTAAAGAATTTTTGGTTGCGATTCGCAAAAAAAATAATGTCAGCCCTGCAACGAATTCGTTCTTTTCGTATTAAAAGCGGGGTTATGGTGTTGTAGGAGTTTTTTTCCGACTCCAACTCCGACTCCGCCTGTTCAAAATTTTCGGCTCTAATTCCGACTCCGCTTATTATCTAAAGTTTTCCGACTCCAGTACATCTAAAAAAACAACTCCGACTCCAGCATGTCTAAAAAATGACTCTCTTCCGACTCCGACTCCCCCGAGTTTTAATAAGGGACTCCGATTTTACCAAATCTAAAAACAGGTCCGACTCCGACTCCTTCCTAAAACATGCGACTCCGGCAATTTCGACTCGACAACCTTGCTTAAAATAGGATTTTGTTGTAAATAAACCGAAAAAATGTAACATTGCAAAGTTGACCACAAGTTTTCGGTTGTCATTCTTAACCAAAACAGTGAATTAAAACTGAAAAACAAATGCAATAATTTAATAAACTCGAAAGGTCTATGACGGAAGTAACGGTTTTAACTGCCACTGGGATGCGCCACATCGTATGTCTTGACTAAAAACTAGAAAAGTTTACTTTATTGTAGACCTTTGATGCCTTGAGAAATAATTTTATAATTATACAGAAAACTAGTAGACGACTATAGGGTTGTTTTAAATGTAGTTAGCAGCAAACTTTTCAAAAATTTTGTATAAACAGTAAAGATTTTTTGCTTCCAAAACCAACCATTTTATAAAAACAGTAAAATTCGCCACAAAATGTAGTTCTAATTTTTTGTGCTTTTTTGTAATACAACTTTTATCCACTATTTTGCCTAAAGACAAAATTTTACTTATAAATCTTTATATAAGAAAGTTTTACGCGTTAAATTTTTGATCTAATAAGATGATAAAACAAGAGAATAATTTATAGAAATATACGATGCAGTTGGAATCACACCTCTAAGTTAATACGTCTGCACCTTTAAAAAATTAGAATCGTAGTTTTAGAATGACAAAACATCGTTTTTTTCCAAAACAAGACTTAAGTTCACTGATGCATATGCTGTAAACAAAGTGGGTGACACAATGTATTTTTTCATCAGACATGATGTCGAGAAGTTTGCCTGATATAAACTAGATGTTGAAAATTGTTCGAAAAACGTAGAATTTTGTCTGATTTTTGAAGTACAAAGTTTTTATTTTTTTAGGCAATACGGTTTTAACTCGAGAAAAAAATACTTTTTCATCAAAATTTGTATGGTTGATTGTCTTTACTATCAAGAAACTGAAAGAAATTTGATGTCTTTAGATCACGTGCTGAAAGTTGTTTGAGAACGCGTTATCTGATTTGCTAAATGTTTTCAATCACGACGATTTCGACTCGATATTCTATTATAAAATTTATGATGCTAATTTTCATCACGAAATTAATTCAATAGGTCACAAGCAAAAAAAAGTTGTTGAAAAAGAGATATTGTTTGGTAAATTGACTGATTTTTTGTTATTTTTCAATCAAGAAAATTTCGACTTTAAAAAATCCTCTCAATATTTTTAATGCTGACTGTTTTTCTTTTGCAGCGAAACACAAAACTAGATGTGAAATCGCCTATTTAACCAGCGCAATCTTAGACATAATTCAACTTTGCAAAATAGGTCTTTAAATGATTAAAAAATTTTCTTAACAAACAATTCTTTTAATAAAAGTTGTAACCACTCTGATTTTTTGTTATTTTTCCATAAAGTTTCGACTCTAAAAAATCCTTGTAATATTTGTAATGCTGACTGTTTTTCTTTTGCAGCGAAACGCAAAATTAGATGTGAAATCGTGTAGTGAACCAGTGCAATTTTTAACGAATTTAATAACTTACTATTAGAAGATTCCTGTTTAAAACCTATTTTTTCAAAAAACCCATTACCACTTTAGAAGGTGTCCAACTCTTAGGGATATTTTAGTTACATCGACATTAAAATCAACATGTATGACTTTTTTACCGAACGGATTTTTTAATTGCAACAGACATAATTGTTCTGACATAATGCAAACACCCTTCCAAACATTCAAGCTTTCATTCCAACCATATTGATAAAACATTCAACATACACGGACACATTACTTGCAACAGTACTAACTTGATTTACATAATTACCTGCTCCAAATGTCAAAAGCAATACGTAGGTGAAACTGGCAGAAAATTAAAAATACGGATAACAGAACATCTTTGTAACATTTGACAACACACAAACAATATCATCGGTCTACATTTCAGCACTACAGGTCATACCAAAGAACACATGCAAGTCAATGCCATAGAAAAACTCTATAAATTTAGTAATTATCGAAAAGCAGAAGAACTATTTTGGATTAATAAATTACAAACATTAAAGCACGGTCTCAATATATAAGATTATTATTGAGTGTATTGTTCTATAGCGCCCCTTTCCTGCAAATATTAATTTTATTCTTTATTACTTTATTTTTGCTCGTTACAATTTTTATGCAATATATTTAAGTCGTCCAATCTTAAAATAACTTAATTAATTAATCTATTGTTAGAAGTTTACTGCCACTTTACGATAATTGTTACCTTCCATTATTATTGTGAATCATAAGACGTTATAGATTTGGTATGTTTCATAGTTACTATACAATTTTATCAGTTAATTAAACAGCTGATGAAGGACAGGTTTTATTCTTTTTATTTTTCTTAATATCTTTTAATAACAAAAAAATTTTTTACATTCGATCATCATCTGTTCTTTTTTATTTATAGTTATCTGAAGAAGTTGAATAAACAAAAGCTTATAGAGCTGAGTGGTATTTAGCTAAGATTTTTTTGAAGAATAATTTTCTAGACTACTAGCCGCATTTTAAGATACCAAATTTTGTTATTAAAAATATGAAATGCAAGACATTTAAATTTGATAACAACAGGTCTATAATTTCTCGAGCACTTTATACGAGTCCAGGATTCTGAATTGCCGTGCACAAAGATTGCCTTTGTTTAACTCTATTGCGACTAATGACAAATTTAAAGAGGGACATAATGTCCAAATGGCTAAAAAAACGCACAACCAACCTATTTTTACCAAAATTCATGACGTATTTACAACACCTATGAGCTTTGCCCACATTATTGCCATGTCTCGAGTTGGATTCGAAATGCAATGGTCCGAGACCGAGACCGAGACCGAGATGAGACTTTGGGGTTACGAGACCGAGACGAAACTGAGACTTCAAAAAACGTGTCTCGAGACGTCTCGATGTTTCGAGACGTGTCTCGAGATATCCACCTCTGATACGACCATAATCAAATTTTCTTAGTGGAAAAATGTATTCAAATGGAACCTAAAAAAGGTCTTTATTTTAAATCAGTCTCGAATTTCATAATTTTCGTCTTTAAAGATTAATAAACTCTAAAAAAAACATAAAAAAGAAGGCCTGCATATGGAATCTATCTTTGTTTTCTGGCGGAATTTCTGCCCAAATGGACGAGACAAAGGCTTAAAGTATTAATAAGGGGGGAGGGAGCCATGGCACTAAAAGTACTGTCCTACGTATGTAAGCCAACTTATTAATGATCTCCAAAGGGGGGCATGGCACAATAGGCCTTTCTCCTAAATACGCTAGTGTTTCTTATATTTACTCTAATTTTTTAAAAATGTTAGAAATATACTTTCTGCTCGTACTTATTTTATCTGATTTTAAATAGAAAATTTTTAGAAGTAAAGTAACGCAATGAACATGATCACGAAAAAAACTCAAGTGTTTTTTGATGTTATTGTCTTTGAAAATGTCTGTTGAAGTATGACCAACGAAACGTTAGTTTAATAAAAAATCACTTTTTGATTTGATTTGATAATAAGACTAAATGAGTATTCAGATTAATCATAAAGTAATGCCTGGTGATCAATTTCACCACATTTTTACTCAGACTGCTGCTTTAAGGGCAAGGTTAAGCGACCTAGCCCATGCTTACTGCGGTAGCCCATTGACATTGAGGATTTTCTCATGTCAAAAGAGTGCTTTCAGGTGATCAGATCTTTGTGATTTAACAACAACATTCTGATCACCAAACCGGACAAAGGCGCATGTGTTCTCATTTTAAACAAGCATGACTATGTTTCGAAAATATGCACACTTCTTTGCGATGGTTCCAAATTTAAAACCTTGGTCCGGCTAGTCAAAATGACAACATAGCCAAGATTGAGTCTCCAATACGACGTCGATTATTGGAACTGAAGAAGAAGAACCTCATCTCGATAGAGTCTTTAAAGCCATCCGACCTACAGGCTCTCAGCGCCCACCTATGTATGTATGATTTCAATAGTTATCTGCATTTAACAGTAAGGTTGCCAGTTATCAAGAAGTGGTTCAAAGGCTCTCAACCACGAATGTTTGCCCAAGCCCACAAGAAGAATGTGCCTCTACGCCCCATCTTGTCTATGACTGGCTCAGCCCAAAATCAACTTGCAAAATGACTCATTTCTCTCTTTGACCCAGTACTTCAATTTTTTTCTACGAACTGCATACCGGATTCTTTCACTTTTGTTGAAAATCTCAGAAATTTTCAATTTTCTACTTCATCACCGTTTCTCTGTTTCTTTGATATTTCCAGCCTTTTTATCAACGTTTCCCTCCAAGAAACTATCGAAATCTGTGCCAATGCTCTCTATGATGACGGCCGAGTACCATCTCCGTTTCCCAGAAAAATTTTTATTGAGCTGATGCAAACGGCCACCTCGTCGATTGAATTCAGTTTCGACGACACTATGTACCGACAGACTGATGGTGTTGCTATGGGGTCCCCATTGGGTGCAGTTCTCGCTAATATCTTTGTTGGTTACCAAAAAACCAAACGCTTTCTACGTAGGAAGCAAAGCAGGCTTCAGGTCAAGTCGGCAGCGTGGTCGAGTGGTTAAAGCACCGGACTGATGATCAACATGGTCTCGGTTCAAAACCCACTTACGCCATTCTGTTGTGTCCTTGGGAAAGACACTTTACGGCACTTTCCCCTGCTTGGTGGTCTTGACAAGCAGTTCTAAATTGCAGTAATATCTCTACTAAATTACTAGCGGACAGCAATATCTTGGCATCTCCGGAAGCAGGTCGGGGTAATTGCTTACCCTATGTATAGCGCCTCCGTCGCTTTCCTGCGAGTCAGGAGGATAAATATAGAGATAAAAATAAAAATAAAAAATAAAGGTCGAGCTCGACAAAATTTGATCTATCTTGGTTGTTAATGGGTACCCTAACCATATTATTACATCCACATTTTCCAAGAAAATTCGACAATTCAACCAGTCATCTCAACATGGACCCAAGAAATGCCCAGTTCATCTCCATCTTCCATGGCTGGGAAATGTTTCAACCAAATTTGAAAAGCAAATTTCTACAGCCATTCAGCGTTGTTACTTTGCAGTTGAAGCACGTGTTGTTTTTACAACCAGGCCTCTTCTTCCCGCAACCAAGAAGGATATATTACCTGCTCATCACCACAATAATGTTATTTATCAATTTTTGTGCCACTGCGATAGTCCGTACGTATGACGTGCATCCCAAAGGTTGCAAGAACGTATTAAGCAACATGTTTCCAGGTCGATCAGAAACCATCAGAAACCAAGATAACTCCCATGTGCATACAGTTCCCAGTTATCAAAAAGTGGTTCGAAGGCAACAATTTCAATCTATTTGACTGGCCGCCGCAGTCACAAGGCTTGTCGCCCATCGAAAATCTCTGGCCAATCATCAAAAGACAGTTGAAGCACACAAAGTGCAAAAATTGGGATGAATTGTACCAAGAAATCTCCAAGGCTTGGAACCAGATCCCAAAAACCACTTGCCAAAAATTAGTGAATTCCATGCCTCAAAGATGGTTCAAATGATCTCCAGATTCGGTTATGATACTAAATATTGATCTGTAACTAAAATTTATCTCAATAATCGATAATTTATTTTTCTATGTCAATAAATTATGCTCGCTTATTTTATGTGTATAGAATTTAATCTCTTGCAGCTTTATTTAGAAGAAACATTATAGACTATTCATTATATTTTTTTTAAAGAGCTTTAAAATGCTACAAAATGATTTGTTTCTTTATTCATTAAATTAACTATTAAAAAAAAATATAATTAAAGATTAGATAATTACATAAAGTATCAATAACTTTTGCCGTCTACTGTATTCTCGAAGTACTCCGCATTCCACCTAAAATTCGTTTACTGGAAAGCGCGGATGCCTAGCCTGGCAAGGGTTTTTCATAGATTCCGCGCAGTTGGCACAAATGGGAGTCTACGCGGATCTTAGTTTCTCTTGGCAAGCATTTGAAAACCCACTTAAAAAACCATACAGGATATGATCAAGGTCCAGGGATCCACGTTAAGCCAAGGAGAGTGTCGTTCTTAATCCGTATAACTCAGCTGGATAGATATCTGAAAAGTATGGGTAAGTGGTTTGTTGGAATGTGACGTAGACATCCAGTAATTTTCTCACAGCATGACCCAGATGGTTGTTGTTTTTTCGCAGCCTGGTCTGTGAGTACGTCTGCTCTTGTTACTATACATGACAGACCGAAACCACAACTGCTAAAATGGAAGGGTATCTACTCAATCCCGATGTCTAGTAAGGGTCTGTTAATAGGCAAACTTGTTTTTCAGGACGAGGCGATGCCTGAGCAATGAGCATTGCCAAAAAGTTTCCAAAGGCCCGATATTCCCCAACTAAACGTCGAAGGTCTCATGATGAACGCTTTTTATTATTTTGCTTTACAGAAGGGATGGCGAATCTTTTTCATAGAACCGGTCAAAAATTGACAGTTTCATTAAAATTAATAATAAACGGGCCAATGGCTCTATTTTCAGCCAAATTTCAAGGTAAAGACAAAAAAAGGTCTTCACGTGCAATTTGTCCTTAATTGCCACAATTTTTCCAAAAAGCCCGAAATTTTGAAACATAAGATGGGTCATTGAATTTTAATTAATCAACAGTTTAAGGTACTCGTCGTCCTACTACTGGAGACCCATTGCACTAATGCGGAGAAGCTAGTGCTTCCAAGCAAATGTTGAAACAAGGATACAGAACAACTAATATGATTATAAAAACTATTAACCAGGGCTGCGAACTCGAACTCGAACTCGAAAAATAAAAATTTCTGAACTCGAACTTGAACTCGAACTCGAAAAAAGTTTGTGGAGTTTGAGTTCTTTTATTGAGTAAATTTGACAATAACATTTCTCGGCGATGGTGCCAAATTATAATTTGCTACCCTCTTTTACTTTGTTTAATAATAGATTAAAATTGGTAACATTGATGACAAAGCGTTTTTAACATGTGATCAGTTTTTCGCGGTTGAATTATCCTTTTAACTTTATTCCGACTGTATTTTTTCAACTCTATTTTGTGAACTCGAACTCGAACTCGAACTCGAACTCGAACTCGAAGAATTGAAATTTAAAGAACTCGAACTCGGACTTGCAATTTTTTGTGAACTTGAACTCAAACTTGAACTCGATTAAAAATGCTTCGAGTTCGCAGCCCTGCTATTAACAGAAATCCTGCTAATATTGACGCACTACAAAGATTTGCTGTACCACTACTGCTCTGTTTGTCAATTGTGCTTTGAAGTTTGGCACTGCATTACAAAATTAACATCGACTCCGAGCAACAAAAACAATTTTTAAAAAAACTATTACTCAAAACTAAGTTGCTTTATTTGTTGGCGAAGTTTAAGAATAGAACACTTTTGTTCAAACAAAAGAATTGCGGCAAAGTGATTGCTAAAGGACCATAAAAAAACAAAGCAACCAGACTGTAAGCAATGTTAAAGAAATTCTAAAATGCTCAAGTAAATGGTCGCAAAAATTTAAGCATTCTATGTGATGATGTACAGCTGATCGTAAATTATTATTTTTGACTTTTTTACTTTCAGGAAATAACTAATTTCTCACTCATCTTTATTAATTACTTCGCATTTAGGAATTGTTAAATTCGTTGCGATTGTAAAATTTAAAACCAGCAATTATACCTAGAACGAAAAACGTTATGAATTATTGGATTAACGGTAAGATTCCGGCAAAATAAGGAATAAGAAGAGTAAGGGTGGAGTTAGTTTGGTCATATTAGTTATACGGTAATTGCTGGCAACTTTAGTTAAAAAGATAATTATTTTACAATAATGTTTTAGTTTATTATTTAATTCCTATCCCACATTTTCTCAATGTCCGCGTCGATAAATGCAAATTTACAAAACACGAAATACCAAAAAACTGTTTAAATAATTTATTTGCAGCATAAATATAAAAAGTGAGTAATAAAAATGCACGAACTAATAAAAAATACTATTGACTACTAGCAGACAAGTAACAGTGAAAGAAAATTCTAGTAACTTCAATGTGATAAGCACGCATTAAATCAGCATAAAAAACAAATATAATAATAAAACAAGTTTCACAACCGCAAAATTACTAAAGCCAACAAAACACAGTGTAGCAACATGTTGAACAACACACTCGACAAAGCGATCAATCGCTGTCGGACGAAGGGATGTCGACCGGGACACCAAACTGCTTCGAAAGCGCGCGAAGCTGTTCCTCGTAGATCACGTTTCTCTTCGTGCTCTGCGCGTAATTGTACTTGAGGTCCTCGATCTCGTCGAAGAAGCCCGCGTCGAAATGGGCTAACTCCCCCTGCAGCTTGTCCACTTGCGCCCTCATCCGATTGCGCTCTTCTTCCGTCACTTTCAACTCCGTCTCTAACCGCAAAACTTCGGCACTTGTCGAGACGTTATCGATCTAAAATAATATGACTTCACATTTATGAGGTAATCAATTTATTTTGAGTAACAATTTTAACACGTTGATCATCTACTGTGCGAAAGACTTCTCATAAAATAATTTTGGTTTGGACGTTCACATTAAATAAAAAAAAGCTTAAAAGTCTAAAAGAGAAACCACGCGACCATAAAAAAACAAGAAGTAGTCAAATTCACAAAGCGTGAGCCATGTTTAATCACAAGCTTAGAATATAAAACTCACTTTTGCTTGCGTCATCTGGCCACCGCCGGATGTTAATTTGGTCAACATTTCGAGCTGATGACGTAATTCTTCTTTTTCGTTTTCGAGTCGGGCAACGGCAAGCCTGTGAAGTAATATGGATAAATAAAATCGAATTTAATCCTGGAAAGGCTGGAAAGTCGGGCACTAACCTGGCCAGCTGCAACTCTCTCACGGTGTTGGCATCAGCGCCACCTGCGTGAGGCGGGAAGCGTTCCAGGACTTCAATCTGGTCAAAACAAGCTGACGTAACATGAAACGCAACAAGACCTAAATTGAATCTAACGATCTATAGTAGATTGATTGAGGATTACGGACAAGTCAGAATAAGCTGGAAACAATTTACCAGAACAAACTAACAATTTCTACCTTTTCTTGAAGATTCCTGTTTGCTTCAAAGAGCTTTCTCTCTTCCTCCGATTTCTTCTGGAGCACCGCTCTGAGAGACTCAACTTGAAGATTTTGCTTTTTTAACTCTTCTGCTGTTTTTTGTAATTTCGATTCAAGCATTCTGCAATACAAACATTCAGCAAAGCAAAAGTAAAACAATATTTAGAAGCTCCCGGTTATTGCGCCCTCCTCGGGACTGGACATTTTGGGCTTTATTACGTGGATTTTTATTACAGAAATAAATGGAGTAATTTCGGACCGGAAAAGTTTGGGTTTATTAACCGTGGCTACAATATTTGTTTATCTTACTTTGCAGTGACGGCAGAATTATAACCGCGACTTCCCGATCCTGCCAACTTCGGTGCTTTGCTTTCGGAAATAGAAAGTTTTCTTTTTAAGGCATCAACTTCTTTGACCAGATTATCTTTCTCCACCTAAAAAAATGACGTCAGAAAACATGAAACTTAAAAGCTTTTTTTAAACATAACCGATCAAATGTTTAACATCCCAGTCTGCCGAATATTTATTTCAACCATTGACCGACCTGGACAGCTTCCTTTGCATTCCTCAGCTTGTCCCGGGCGGTCGCGGTCTTGTTCAACTCCTTTTTAAGTCTCTGATTCTCATTAATCAGCTTCTCCGTCGATTCGGTCTTCGCCTCGTAGCGCTTGCTCAGTTGACCTCCGACCTGCTGGGTCATCTCATGCAGACGATTCTGAGATGAGCGTTTAAATAAAAGAACAAAAGTTAAAATTAAAGGATCGAAAAATTTCAGGGCGACAAAAAGTTTGTCGTTTAAATTTTAATAAGTTTTTTAATTTCTATTAAATATTAAATAAGAAAGACTAATAAAATACCGACTCCGATCTAAACATCAATTTTTTCTAAATATTTGTCGCATTGAATTGTCTATTCACTGATGATTGAGAAACGGCTTAACGTAAGTCGGTCAAGGTTGCAGCCGGTCACTGAGTTTTATTGCAGTTCTCACGTCCCATGGATCAAATGATGCAACTGTAATATTACCTGGAGGTCTTGATTCTCGATTTTCAAATCTTCAAGTAGCTGGTTTGAGACTACACCGGGTGCTCGCTTCAGCTGATCGTTCTCCCTTTGCACCCTCTCGACCACCTTCTTCATGAGCGCGATCGTCTTCTCAAGCTCGATCACCGACTTGCCGCTGCTTCCCTGAAAATTCGAAACAATTTCTCGCATCAAAAACCTCAGTCGGCAAGAAGGGTTCATTTGAAATTTTGTGCGAGCAAGGAAGTTCACTTTTGATGGGTCGTGTCTGTTTTCAAGTGACAAAGTCGAAATCACCTGTTTGACTGCTGGTTGAAGTTTATTTTTGTTGGGACGTGATTGCAAATCTTTTTTTTCTGATTGAAGCAGGTCGATGTACTTTTGTTGATAATCTAACCTTTCCTGCAAAACCACATTCATTATGAGGCTGACTTCAAGTCAGTGCTTTTAAACTTGTTTAAACGACAAACTCGTACTAAATATTTATTCAAAGTTGCTCAATGCCTGCAATTTGATATGGTATGATAATGTTTTGCATCCACAACAAAAATAGTTTTGATTTAAAAAGCGAAAAAAACTAAGGGTTCGTTTCCACTACGAGCGTGGAATGGAGTATTTTTTGTTTCTTTTATTAATTTTTTGTTTCGCTTAGCGCTTTAGCGCGGAAAGAAATAAAAAAGTCAATAAACAAACAAAAAATGCTCCATTCCACGCTCGTAGTGGAAACGAGCCTTAAAAGTCATGATATTGCAGCACAATGCACAGTTAGCCCAAATTAGGGCTAGTCAATTAATTTAAGCAAATATCTCCTAAAACAAAGCATCACTTTAAATTGGAAAGAAAACCATCTTTTTAAAACACTGGTCTTATTCTTCAACATCATATTCGTCTTTTCGGAATATTAACTAAGGATCATAAAAAACAAAAATCTGTCGAGTTTGGGTGTACGCTCGTAAAAGATTCGCATTTGAACTGAGGTCTTTCCGTTGAGCAGAGTTGATCTTATGAGGAAAACATTAATGTTATTAAACAGTAATTTTTGTTTGAAGATGATGCTGTCAGCTTAATTTCAAAAGAGCTGTACAGTTATAAACGGCAGCCTAATTAACGAGGTTTTTATAAATTCTATTTGGCTCAACAAGGCGACGCCATTTAAAACTTTGAAAAACGAGAAATCAAGTGATAAAAAAAAGGTTTTACCTCAAGAAGTTGCGAAACGGTAACACCAAAAATTATCATTAATCATAAAAATAAGTTAGAGGGTGGGTGTTTTTAGTGTAAATAGATGCATTGCAAAAAATAAAATAGACAAAATATACGCTGGCTTTGTGCTCTATCAAACTACTTTCTGATTTGTGATATTAACAGGCATGAAAAATTTTAAAACCTACAATATAAATTGATAATAAAGACAAACAACTATACATAACAAAGCACTGTTCCAGAACACCTAATTGCAAACGAAGTCCTTCTAACCTGAAGCCGGGGTAGATCTAGTTTTAGCTGCTCCATTTCGAAGAGGAGTTGAGCGTTCTCCGAGGATAACTTTAAAATCCTGCCTTGAAGCTGATTCTCACGAGCTTGAAACTGTTCAGTCACTCCTGCGTCATCCGTACGCAATCCTGGTTATAAGTTACACGGTTCAATGATTTTTCTTTGTTGCTGTGATAATAATATGAGACACATCGGTTTTAATACTTTTCTGATTCAACATGGTACAAATTAAATTAAGCGTACAAAAAGGATGCCAAGCAATTTTTACCTGACGATAAAATGTCTTTCTGCAGCGCGTCCAGCTTATCGTTTAATAAGCGATTTTTCTCCTCCATTTCAGCAGCTAATTTTTTATGTGGCAACACTGTAGAATGACGGAGTTCTTTGTTTTCTTCTTCTTGTTCATACAAACGTCTGGATAAATAGCAGCCTGTTAATTGTTCAGTAGAAGTTTTTAAACCATTTAATAAGCGCGAGATAATGGTTGCGAGCAGAGCAGAGCATGGGGTGACGCTAATCTTCATACTGTCGTTCAACTTCACAATCACGTGACGAAACAACGAAATTACCGGCTTAATTCTTCTATCTTGTGAAGGTTTTGTCGCGATGCATAGTTCCGAGGATCGATGCTTTTCTCTCCTGTGCCTTGCGCGTGGATGGGAGGCCCGATCGCGCTTCTGCGAGCTCTGTCGCGTTCCAACCTCGATGCGGTTTCGCGTTGAGATTGAATCTGCAGCATGACGATGTAACCCGGATGTTGCAAACACTGTTATTGTTGTAATAAGAGCGCACGAACTCACCTGCTTATCGAGCGCTTCGATTTGTTTCTCCTTCTCTTGCAGCTTCGCCTTCAGCTGATCAACTTTGCTCTGCCACTGCTTCTTCGCTTCCCACTTCGCAACTTCTATACTACTCTGTACGTTAAGCAAAACATAATACGTCACACCAGATGAATTGAATGCCAACAACACAGCAATCGATGTTATATTGAATAAAACGGCTCACGTTCAGAATAAGCATCTTTCAAAACAGCGTTCTTCAAGAAAGCGACTTCTAAACAACGACTACGTTAAAATAGCGACTGTCAAAATAGCGATCGTGACAAAAAAGCGATGCTTTAAAGAGCGACGCTCAAAACAGCAACTTTGCTAGAATTAACTCTAAATATAACCAATGCAAAATATTACGCAAGATTTATTTCTAAATCATAGGCAATTGCTCGTAAAAATTGGCAGATATTGGCATAATTTTCGCGATTTTGCTGCACTATTGTAATTCGATCATTTACGGTAACATATCTTTTCACACGTTTTGTTATATCTCTTCATTGCTTAATTTGGATTAAGTTAGCGCGTTGAAGAACTTCTTCACGTTGTAAAGCTTCTATAAATCTAAAAATGGATGAGTGAAAGGTTTCTGTCGAGCTTTTGAACGCATTGTGCCAACTTTCAAGCTGATTGTTTGTGCGCCGTAGCCCTTCCTGCTGTCTTTCTCTCACGTTCCACATGGACATATCGAACAATGGCTGCCTTCCTTGTCCTCTTCTGTTTCTTCGTCCAATGTAAGTGTTTTCAAAGTAATTAACAATGGGGCTCAATTGAAGAGGATAGTCTGCAACTAATTCATCGAAGGCATCGCTAACCTTATCTGACGGTAAGAAAGCTGAAGCGAGGAGCGCGATTTAATCGATGTACCAATATTTTCGTTCTCAACATAAAATCTTTTCAATCTTTCTTCTGGAGTTTTTCTCCAAAAGGATTGGCCGAGATAAAAAAAAAAACAAAACAACTGCACTTCTGGAAAGACCTCAATAATTGCATTTCTGGATGCTAATTCAAAATCAATCTGTATTGATTAGGGGGTTAAACCAAGCTTCAGTTCTTTTATTGTGGTCCACATTTTAGGATATATGGCTTGTGCTTTGTTTGGTAGCAATACAAAAATACAAAGTATCAAATTGCTTCAAATTAATGCATGAACAATGTAAACTTGAAAGAACAATTTTGACGAGAATTTAAACGTACCGTCGCACATCCCGTGAGGTGAATCCTGCATCTCTTGTAGAAGTTGGTTTGTGCTAAAAATGCGAATTCGATGTTTATTTGCCGGACAGCTGTCATAGAAGAGAAATGGACGTTGGTCAATTGTCTGTCTTAGATTCGGAGGTACCATTAAGTCTGCGGCAGCGTCAGGTGTTGAAGGATGTCCAAACTTTGCTTTCCGCTTTCGTCTGAAAATCTAACGTAAATTTGCTGCAGAGCTTAGAGCTACTGCTGCTTCTTCAGTTACTCCTACCATTGCACATTGAACTATTCTGCGAGAGGATCACGAGGTGTCAAAGCAGCTGTTTATAGACTATTTTCCATCATTCGAGCTTCAACTTTTGCCGGATTTGGTGGGTGGCAGTGACTTTCCAAAAGAATTGGAGGATCTATCTGATCTCGAAATAAAACTTTAGTCAAAGTTGGCCTTTGCAACTGGTCTCAGAACACCTCCAGTTAACAGCACTTAACTTAGTTTTATCTTTTCTGTACAAAAATCCTTCATAAAGCACCATATCTTGACCTTTTCTAAACTTTAAAAATTTTATAGTTGAAGATTAGGTGGTGCTTTGTAGTAGTAAAACTTCAAAAAGACTTGTAGCAATAAAACTTTTAATTAACAAACAGTCTTTTTATAATATTGCACATTTTTAAAAAAAGGTAAAGTAATCAAATCCTTCTTGCTCTCAAAAGACGATCGCTGTTAACACTTTAATTAAACGCAGCCGCAATGAAACACAGTCGCTATTTCGAAGACACTCTTTTTACAATCGCTATTCTGCTCGTTCACGGAATAAAACATTGCCTGCTTGGATTATATCCATCAAATTTGACACACGAGCAGATATACTTTCAACGCTGTAACGCTTTAATATTAATTCATCTAAAACAATAATGACGACTAATATTTAAGAAACTTTCTGTTTAATCTTCCACCTGTACCGACTAGATATTTTGTTTAAGAAAAACGCGCTTTGATAAAATTACGTTAGCGCTTGTCACAATGCTACGTAAAAGCGGTATCGCTAACTCGGTTTCAAGATAAAAAGTCTTTAAACCAGATAATTTACACAGGCCTCACAAAAATTGCTGACGTCATAATAGCACACACAACGAAAAAATCGATGTCATTGAACTGACACAATACTACGACGTACAGCGAGAAGTTAAACATCAACTAAACTACATAATAGAAGGCAACAATTGGTAACATAGTCGTACAACATTGCTCTCTATAAAACAGTTGCGTCGTAAAAGAAACGTTTATATCTTGAACAATGGTCACCTTGCTGTCTGGATTTCTCGATTTCAGCTTCTCTTTGAGATTTTGATTTTCAGTTTTTAAAGCAGAAACTTCAGCTCGCAGATTGTTGATCTTTGTGACGTCATAATGAGGATGTCTTAATCGTGCTGATGATGGCCTGCCAGGAAAATTTATTTACATTTTCATTAAAAATTAGGATTGGAGTAAAGTATTACTTCCACACACAAATAACATTTTAGTTTTCGACAGGCTGCCATGATATTTAACAAAATGCTAAAAAACTTTTGAATAAATCGACGAAAAGTTAGACAGCGCAAATGTCTGAAAAATTAAAGTATTTTTTTTGAATCTTTGATTAGTTAATTTAAAAAAAATACGTTAATTTAAAAAGAATGCGTTAATTTAAAAATAAAAAGTTCTTCAACTGATGAGAATAAACTCGTGAGTCTAGCATTTGATATCCAGTGAACATCACATCTTCTCACCTCGATCCTTCTTGGGGCTCGACATCGACGGCCGCTATTGGTTCCTCCTGGACTAATTTTTCCGGTTTAATTTGATCCTCAGAATCGGATTTGAGTTTCACAGGTTCTTCATCCGTCGACGCAAATCCTTTCCGGGATTTTATCATCCGCTTAATTTTTTCACGAAGGTGATTCACGTCGGATTCTTTCGCACGGATTTCTAATTTTAATCTAGGAAAAAATGTCGATGAAATAAAGAAATCACTTCAACAATCGATAAAATTAACAGAAGTTTATGAAAATAAAACTTAAACTTTGGTAGAAAAAAAACTCAAAAAGTAATGTGAACCTGTTAATAGTTTGCTCTTTTCTCTCACTCTCCTCCAGAATCTTCTTTAACTCTTCGCGTAATGTCTCTTCGTTTCTTCGACTTTGTTTTCCTGCGCGTTGCAACTCGGCAACTTTATCTTTCAACTGTTCAATCTCATTCTGAAAACAACCATAAAGATTTTTAAAAAAAGCATCGATCCACAACAGCGTTTACACAGAACAAGCAGCATTAATGGGCTCGGTGTCGCTACCAAAGTGATATCAATAAACTTCATAAAAAACATTGGAAACAACGTAATCGCATAACTATTACACCGACTAAAAAGGTCTCATTGCATGGTAATGCGCTACGGAATAGCAATTTCACCTTGTACGCTTCGGTCTTCCGCGCCACCAAAACCTTTAGATTGTTCGCGTCCACTGCGTTCACATTGTTCGCTCGAACGTTATCCTGAGCTTGTTGAACCATGTCAGCGCGAAGTTCAGTGAGGGCGTTGGAGAGTTTCTAATACGAATTGAGTTTTAAAGCTTTTATCATGCGAAATCGACATTGTTCATTGATGGAAAGTAATTTAATAACAACCAATCAGAACCAACCTGCTGTTGAACTTCTTTTTCGTGCAGCTGCTGCTTCAATCGAGAAACAACGTTTTTCATTGCGATGAGAGGAGATTTCGCATTTTTTTCTTTTTGTTGCACTAACTCCTCTTTCGTAATCTCCAACTCCTAAAAAATAAAAGTTAAATTAAAGCTATGACAATGAAAGCGCAGCGATTTTAAATTTTTACCTTCTGAAGAGTTTCGAAATCCTGATGTTTCTTCCCGAGTTTTAATCGGATTGTGTTCAAGGAAGACTCGTGATCGTCCATTAATCTGGAACAAAACATAACATTAAACTTTCTCGTTTCTTTTCGCCTTTACAATAATCGTCATCAAGACAATTTGATTTTGATGGCGTTTACTCGGGAGTCATTAGCTGCAATCGATGAACTGAGGTCACGCGAGAAAAAGCGACAGCTTGCGACCGGCAAATATTTTAGAAAAATGGCTGCGATGGCGAGAAAAAAATGAAACGTTATTTTAAAAAAACGTCTAAAGTTAAAAAAATTCTACTATTCTACTTGATTTCTTATTGACATAACGTCGGCACAAATCAAAGGAATTGAAATTTTCCACACTCGTATACATTGCGCAGGCCTTAAAAACGAGTGCAATTACTTATTTCGGTCGGACTCGGATTGTCTTCTTAATGAGGCAATAATCTGCTTTTGTTTGTTGACATCGGCATTTGCGGCCCGGACCCGATCCATCAGAGCAGCCATCGCCACATCCTGCTCTCGAACCAAGTCCTCCAGTTCCAACACGTGAGCAATACTCTCAGTAGAAGGTTCAGTGTTTCTTTTTTTAGAAGCTTGCTAAAGGAAGAAGCAAACAGGTCGTCGCTTAATCAAAGGTTTATAGACACCTCGCTTTAAGCAAAAAACGAAATTACTTTGAAAAAACTTCTTTAGACAAGACCTTCCAAGATTTGAATTGCAACTACGTGCACTCAGTAACATGACTCTAAACCTTTCGAGTCGAAATGCGTTTCAATCGTCAAAATAAAAATAATGACGAAGAAAATAGCAGAGGCATATTAAGCCACGAAATATTATGAGCATTAAATTTACCTAGAGATCAGCAAGGCTTAAAAATGTTATTCAATAATAACCTTACCAAAGGAGAGCTTTTCAGTCCTTTGATGGCTTTCTCGGTTCTTTGACTAAATTGCTTCTGAATGGCAACCAGTTGCTTTTCATAAAGACCAGCGGCTTTCTCCTGATCTTTCCTCATGTCATCCATCAGTTTTTTGTGTCTAACCATAAGCTAGGTTAAAAATAACCGAGAAGACTTGTGATGAATCTCACCTTTCCAGTGCATCGTCTTTTGCCTTAAGTCGCTTTTTTAAAGTGTCAATTGTTTCCATAGCAACACGAATCTGCTGCTCCAAACCGTTGTCCTTAACAAAAATAATAAAGCTTAATATGTGAACCTTTATTTTTCAACAGCCACAAGACAAGCAATGAATAGGGTAAAAATAACGTTGATTCCATTTTACTCATAAAGAAACAAGCTGAGTCAGTTGTGGTTTCTTACCATGACTGGCACTAACGAGGTAGTACTCGGCAAATTTCGGCGCAATTCGTTGATAATGCAATCACGGGAAGTGATGTCACTCTCGAGACTATGACGTGTGTCTTTCAATCTTTCGTTCTCGAACCTCAGCGCCTGCAACCAATAGCAACCAGATTAAAAAGAGAAAAACGAAACAAGGAAAAAGAACAAACCTTAACATGCCCCTTCAGGTCAGCGACCACCTTGTTCTGTCCGTTAATTGTCTTTAAAGCTTCCGCCAATTGCTCATCGACCGGAAGCGACGGATCCGGAAGTAGATTGGTCACGTCCTCTAACCTGCTTGATATACACCAGTCAAATCGAACATATTAAAGAAGCGGAGTTGGTTTTACAAACCGCTTGGCTTTTTTCGACACATCATGTCGACGAGCTTGAAATTGGTCGAGTAAGCGCTCGAGCTCCATCTCGCGGACTTCCCACTCGACTTGGTGTTCTTCTTGGGCCTGCAAACAAAAATAAAGAGGATAGACAAAACAAGAGGGGAAGGTTTATTTCTTACCTTGAGCAATTGCACGATATCCTCCTCCATATTGGCGATGCTGGATTCGTGTTCACTGTTGAGTTTCTCCAGGTATTTGATCTGCTCGTTCTGTCTTGTCACCTGCGGTTTGTTAAACAATCAACTACGTCATCAGATTTAAAGTACAACGACGGAGGCGCCATACTGAAGATAACGCTAAAAAAATTGTCCCGACAAAAGTACTTTTGCCATCTCTTACATTTAGCTGTCAGTTGGAAATTTTAATTCGTTTTTTTTAGTAAGTTATGAATGTAAATTAGGACTGCTCGTAATTTGCAAAAAGAAACGCAAAGTGCCATCCAGTGGCGTTTTCAAGTTGCAACAGCATGAGAAGAGTTGAACCGAAAACATCTCCGCTGATATATGACATTGACATTATTTTAATACATTTGCGTTCATGTAATAGTGAAGACGTACTTGACGTTGGAGCTTCATGTCCTGCAACCGTAGCCTATCCATTCTGCCCGACCACTCCGTCAGCTTGTCGGCGCCACGATTGTCCTAAATGAATGTGTTACCACTGCTACGCGGTGGTGATAGTGATTTAAACTAACTAAACCGACACGGAGTTAGACGCACCTCTATCGCCTTCTTTAACTCCTGTAGACTCGCTTCTCGAATTTCCACCTCTCCCAACTTATCCTCCATTTTTTCCCGCTCCCTTCGAACTCTTTGGAGCTCTTCTTGGATCATATACTTATCTTTTTGCATCCTGTTCGCGTGAAATCAATAAGTCAGAGATATCATTGTCATAAAACTTAACCTACTTTATCATCGATTTCGAGAACTTTTCTTGCTGAGCAAGAGGAAGAGCGCCACTGAACTGCTGCCGAAGACTCTGAATCGTCTTCCTCAGCTGCTTTACTTTGTTGTTCGATTCGATGCGAACGAGGTAGATCGTATCATTCTTCTCATCTACAGATTAGACAACCTACTTCAGAATTAAAGAGTTTTTTAAATCAAATCTAAGTAAATCGCACAAAGTCTTGGATTTAAACCAACCACAAGTTACAAATCACAACAAAGTTCAAGTTACGCTTTTCTGATCAATGAAGCAAAAGAGCGACGCACCGAGTTGTTTTTCCGTCTTCAGGACATAGGACTCGAGTTTAGTTACTTTATTTTCAGCTTCTTTCAGCTTTCTCCGCGCATCTTCGTCACTCGATTGCAGATTGAGTATCTGATGATGCAGCGTGCCTGCAAGAAAAAGGGAACTAAATTTTTGACTGTCAGAGAAAGTAATAAGACACGGATGCGCTCAAACACAATTGGACACGCTTTTTTCAACTTTGAAAAGGCAAATTTACTCGATGGAGGATCGAACACGGCAAATGACCCACCGATAAGGGAGTCGCAGTCTGATTTAAGTTGGAATTCTCGCACTTGCTGGCGGAGTGACTTCACTTCGCGATCGTTTGCCTGTTGTTGCGATTGGAAAGATCGCAGCTGATGAAGAGCGATATCCGACATGTCCTGCAGCTTCCGAGCCTCTACCTACAAGTACATGCATTTCTTGAAAGCTGGTTCAGCAACTTTATACAAATCAATTTCACCTTTGCTTTCGCAAGTTCTTCTTCAAGCGAGGCGATCTTCTTTCTGTCAGCATCACTGACCTTGAATGGCACAGCACCTGCGAGCTCATCTCGCAAGTAGCGTTCGGTCTGCTGCGCGGCCAGGTTCAATTGGGTCACCTAAACAATCAGAAAGGATGTGACGCAACCACGAAGCGATGCAAGCCGTCAGAGCGTGCTAACTTGTGCAAACTTCGTTTCAAGCTCGTCGTTTCTCCTCTGCACTTCTTCCATTGTCTCCTTGATGCGACTGAACATCCGGGTCGCGTGATCAGCCTTCTGTCGCTCGTTCAGTTCTTTCATCTCCAGCATTGTCACCTGGAAGGTTATGCGACGAACAATGATTTGGGAAAGATTTTTAACTATTAAAAGATCTTGTTGTTTTGTCACACACGAAATAGACTTTTGCAAGTAATCATAAACTCTGATAACTTTAAATTAAATCCGGGTCAATAGATTACACGTTAAAATAGCACCATTAGCATGCTCTGATTGTTTTTATTATAACAGATCACTCACCATTGGATTTATTCAATCAGGTTATAACAATACAAAATTAATTTTTGAAAACGTTAAACAACAAAGTAGAAATTAACTTTATTTAAATCGTAATTTTAGTTATCGTAATCCAAATAGATTTAAATTTAAGAAACAATAAGCAGTATACAGTCAAAAGTAAAAAAATATAATAAGAAAAAACCTTGTTAAAAAAAGCTCAGACCATGTTTATCATTTGACAAAACGAACACTGAAAACAATGCTGCTCTTGTCCAGGCACAATGTTGCGTAGCTGGGTAAGGAAACTCGTGATCCGCTTAGGCGTAGAAAGTGATATTGTGCATGGCAATAACAAAGCCCGGCTTTGTTGCGGGGGACCTACTATAGGTTCGGTCCCAGGTCGACAAAATTTGACACAGGTCATTACAAGTCCGACTGCACCGAGTCACAGGCTGTTTACTATTCAGGTGCAAGGTGTCAGAGGACTGTGGACTTGTGACACATTTTGGCGTATGAAGCGTATATAATGATAACAGAAACCTCGTGTAAAGAAAAAAAAAAAACTTTTAACAAGAGGCAACACATTTCAAAAAAAGGTTTGAATATTGAAAAAAGCGAGGAAACCCAATCTTAGCGGAGTGCAGGTAATAAAATTAGTGTGAATGGCAAAGTTTTCCAAGATTAATTGCTCATGGAGTCGCAATGCAGGCACATTTTTGAAAGCTGAATGCAATTTACTTAAGTCTATCTAATAACTAAATCGGCTGCTCTGAAAACAAATACATCGACAACTAATCTAAAAAAGCGCGTAAGTTGATGATCCAGGTGAAAAATAGCAAAACGCAATAATATAAAAATTTAATCTGATGTAACAAGCACTAAATTGGGTACAGGTTTAAATATATTTTTTTCAATTTATTTTTATATACCGCAAATCTTATTAGATAGCTCGGCAACGTCATCTTGAATTGGCTGAAAGCAATCAATCAAAACTGTGCTCTCACCATATCCGCTAAAAATAACTGTACTGATTAAAAAACAAAGTTAAACCGTTTAAAATAGCAAAATTATAAGAAAGCTGTCTGTATTTACAGGTAAACAACGTTAAATAAAAGCAGTTTATTCAAATAACAAACGCAGTAAGCTTGCATTGAATAAAAAACAAACGATATCAAATGGGGTGACATGGGGTGTTTATCCAATAAAAAAATTATCGAGAAAAAAATGTAGTGGAGATATTCCACGAACAAGTTTGCAAGCGAGAAATCGGCGCGAAACTGATCAGCAACACGATAGAAAAGCAGGAATTGTTTTCTGTGTTATCAAGTTTGACTAATTGTCTTTGCCTAACTCGTCAATTCGCTTAATTCGCCACCATTATTGCTCACCATGAGCAGGAAAATTTGTCTATAAAAATGTCAGACTATAAAAATTTTGCCAGCTTGATTATATTTCAAACTTTTAGTCTGCTACCACTGCACTACAATTGTTTCGCCTATCTGTCTACGATCCTTACTGATATAACAAACGTCACTGTGAATCGCAAATTTATTTTATAACTTCATTGTTTCATCACTTTAGATCCTTTTCTTTGATTTTATCAGTTTTAGCTTCCGTTCAGTTAGCCATCTTACTGCCATGTGAAGCAGCTTACCTATGACAGTTATAAAAGCAACAGGATATTTGAAATAAATTAAGGTAGTTAGGCCTAGTGACTAGGAAATGCGCAAAAAATAAATTTCCGATTTCTTGAGTGTTTAAAAAAACTGTAATTAGTTATTGCACACTAATTCAAAAAGTGCTTTCTGTATGTGTTCTTTATTTCCCAAACGTTCAGCCTTTGTAGAAACAAAGGGGTCCCAAGTTTGTGTAGACCTGGGCATATTTAATTTATTGTTTGCCTAAGTCGCCAGTTCGCCCAAGTTGCCACTTTTTCTGTTTCCCTTGAAGTGGCGACTAAGGCAAATTCTACGGTATTATGACTATGCTAGTTTGGTTCAATTTTTGTATTGATATTGTATTGTGGATTGCCAAATCACAAAACGATTGCTAACAACTATTCTGATAATAGCAGCCAATCTTGATTAATTTTTTATTTATCTGCGAATATATAAGACCAAAAAATATCATTAATAAAATGTTTTTTAACAGTTTGTTCCATTACATTTTTCGGAAGAGGTGAATGGCATCTTCGAAACTTATTATTTTACAATACGAAATTTCATAAAATTTACCTTAACGTTGGCGGTTAGTTAAAATTGACTTTGTGTTGCTCTGGCACAAACAAAAAAGATCACAACCCTGATTTAATGCAGCAAAGAACCACCAAAAAACACCGCTTCTCACCATTAAGCAAACTTTCGTTTCGAGGATGATTCAATGCAAACAACTTACTCTTTTCATCATGGAATCGGTTTCCGTCGGCACCAGGGAGACGTTGTTCCTTTTCATCGCCTGCTCCAGGGTGATTCTCTTCTCTTTTTCGATGGAAAGCTCTCCACGCAGCGCTTCACAGTTCTCCAGTGAGATTTTCAACTCTTCCTGCAGCAAAAACATTTTATGCACCCCGATAATGCTTGGAAACGAATGGAAAGAAACGGGTTTCAGGGTTTTATCTAATCAAAAAAATTTGATTTTGACGACAAATCGACAAGAATCAAAATGCTTTATTTTAATTGATACAAATCTTAAAGCATAAAAGGACCATGAAATTCGCCATTATATCATAATACGAGTTGATTTTTACCAAAACAAAACAAAGCTCACCTTCATCGTCTCCAACTTAACGTTGGTTGTGACAACTTGGTTCTCCTGTTGAAGAAGATCACGATATTTAATGGTCAGCTCGTCGAAGCGTCTATTCAACTGAGATAATTCTGACTCCGGGACACTATTCTCCACTGCTTTTTGTAGCGATTCTAAAATTAAGACAACAATAATAAAAGTTTATATTCTAGGAAACAAAGCGAAAAAAAAGATTCAGATTTTTGCAGTTGACGTAATGAATCCGAACTACGTCGGATAATGCGTTGGTTGATCACAAAGCAAAACGTTAAAGATCAAAAAGCATCAAGAAGATGGGTTCAAGTACCATGCAATAATAACAGCTTAACGACACTCACCCAGTTTAAAGGCAGCCATCGCTTTGTAACTCTCGAGGTAGCTAATCTTCTCGGAGACAGATCTCTCCATTGATCCGATCTCCCTCCTCAAACGTTGATTCTCTGTGCTTAGTAAATCTTCCGCTGCTTCCAACGCTGGAAAATAAAGACGCGATTCGTCAATGGAAATAGACAAGTCTCTTGATAAAAAGTATATTTTGACGTATTTCTTGGCAGATAAACAAAACTTCTATTTACAACAGGAGTAGAAATATACTTAATCTTGATACTTGTTCTTCTTTTGACTTTCTAGCCTCAATGGTTCAATAGCTAAGAAGACAAGTATACATCACTAAACAGTTGTATGACAAATCTCAATAGCAAATGCAAAGCTGTTTGATGTTTTCAGAAATATTTCGCGTGGACATTTTCAGCCGTTTTTGCGTTTCACTGACTTGTTATTTCTTGCTATAAAAGTGAATATTTCTCTTAATTGACATATTCTTATTAGCCATTAAAAAAAAACTCATATACTTATATTCTTATGACTGGCAAGCCAACGTCGTAGGCGTGAAGTTTAGTCCAATCTTCAGGCGACCACCCTGATTGCTTTTGGAGGTGCCAGAATATTGCTGTACAGTGGTAGTTCTTATTGTTTTTATATGTAATACTATTGAAATTTAAAGTTGCTTGTTTAAATACCCAAGCAGGTAAGAGTGTGTAAAGTGCCTTTCAATGAACACAACAATAGTAAAAGTTAAATCAGCACCGAGTTTATTGGGGTCAGCAACGTAACGGCGCGCTGAACCACCCTTTTAACTTAAATCTTTGTTTTTATATTTTATCAATCTCGATTGTATTTTTTGAACTTCTGAAGAGATATTTTAATATCAAATTATTGATTTAACAGGAGCTTTTAATTCGTTAACTTTTAGTAAAATTAGATTTAAAAAACGATGCAGCAAAACTGTGTTTTTTATTTTTACAGTATGATTGCTGCATGGAGATGGTTTTCCAATTTTTTTCTTAGAATGACAGCAAAGGTCGATTAAGATTGAACGCAATAAAACCAAAGCGGAAAGGTAAAAAAGTGTTGAAAGTGCAAAATTTTTCGTGCTTAGTAAAAAGATTGAAGTTGAAATACTTTGACTTTTTAGCTCGCTTTAGACTGAAAGTGGACGCGGAAACAGCGGAAAGTGTAGAAAATTACGGTTTCCGCTTGCTTTTTCTGCGACCACTTTCAGTCTGAACCAACCTTAAGCTAGTTAAGCAAATTTACAACAATATTCGAGCAAAGCCACAAACCATTCTGTAACGCACAGACCACGCTTGCAAAGTTACTTCCATGACATTATGCTCATTGCGCTTAACACAAACACATGATACTAATCACCGCTTTAACTTTAGTCAAGTACTAACACAGCACAACACAACATCACTAGTCTGTGGAAAAAGCCTTTGGAAACAGCAGAGGTAATCCAAGAGTGGGAATCTAGATTGCCTTCTCAGAGGGGTTAAGGGATGGCTCTTTTAAGATATCCGTCGAGGAAGGGCAACAACAACATCACAACAAGATTGCAAGTTATTTAATAACTTACCATTATGTCTTCTGATAAGTTTCTTCTCGTTTATTCGAAGAAGGGAGACTTTACGAGATGTTTCAGCCAGTTTACGTTTGGTTTCATCCGGGTCACTTTCCAAAGCAACCAAAAGTCGCTGAAAATCAGACAAAAAAATTATAAGACCTTTTTCAGAAACATGATTACGAATATGCAGGGGTTTGACCCCCAAGTGATCCAAGTAATACCCCCACCTCATATTCATCCAACTTGACCTCATTCACATCCAATTTTTCATGCAGCTGATCTTTCTCTTTCTCCCAAGCCTTCTTTTCTTGATCTTTTTCCTCCGAAGTCTCGCGATGTTCTGTCGACGCGAAAGTTCGATAAAAAAAAATCGGAAAAGACAAGTTTAAAACTTACCTTTGTATAAAGTATGGGTCTGATGTCGCAGCACTTGCAGCTGTCGCCTCGAGTTTTCGAGAGCTTCTTTCAGCTCGTTTAATTTTGATGTCTTCTTTTCGCGATCATTCAATACCTAAGTGAAGTGTTAAGTGCATTGAATCTATTCAGACGCGTCAAAGTGTTTTTAATAACGGGTTGACGAAATCTAACGAACACTCAGTGTTCTATTGACGAATGCACGTCTGTTAATGATATTTAAATTTGAACACGAAAAATTGCTCTTTATACAGACAAATCAACATTATCAGCTGGTCGAGCTGTGAATACAAAGCAGAGAATCAGCCTGTTCAACAGGTTTTAGAACAAGGGATTGAAATAAGTTCGGCAATCAGTTGCGGTACTTCCTCATATGGCTAACCACGTTTAACAAAATTGTAGAATTGTCATCTCATTGCAGGCTCATCGAAATGTCCTTGTTTTACCTCGATTAATTGTTCGTTAAGAGCAGTGATTACGTCATCGCTATGGGGATCGACGTCATTAGGAAGAGACAACTTGGCGAGGTTGACTCGCTTGCCGCCGCTTGCAAGATCGGATTTGAGCGATTCCACCTGAGACAAAAACAATGAGGATTAGGCGAGGATGAGTTGGGTTCAGATTGATCCTGTCAAGCACCTGATTATTGAGCGCGGTGTTTTCGGATGAGAGTTGCACTTGCTCCTCTCGGACTCGCTTTAGCTCACTCCGAAGTTCCTCGTTTCGGCCACGAAGCTCGTCAAACTCCGACTGTTTCGCTCCAACTCCGTAATTATTCGAACGCTTTCCTTCGAGCAACTACGAACACACGACAAAAAACGTAAACAAATAGAAAGTTTGGCTCAGAATTGAACGAAAATCGCGCGGCAACGTCCGTTGGATTCCAGCAATATTTTTAATCAATGATTTCCGACTTTGAGCTAAGCCCGCTGACGGGGAATTAAGATCGACTGCACGATCAGAATTGATATCATTTCCTGGATTTTTCTACCACATACCCCACAAAGATGGGGGGCTGAAAATTATTGCTGTAAGTATTTACGTATAAAAGTATTTTATTTAAATAAGAATTTGAGATACTTATTCTTTTAAAGAATTCTCAAATTCGGCCATTTTTTTATATTTGAGACAACAGTTCAAGCAAATAATTTTACTATGGTACTTTGCAATCAATCGATCAAAATATTAAAAAACAAACTTTATAAAACTCACATCAATTAAACTATTCAAAGACGGAATGTCGACAGTCTGCTTCGAACTCTTAGGATTTTTAAGCTCTTTTCCTATATCTTGAATGGCCACTTTAAAAGTCCGGTTTTCCAATCTAGCGTCATCCAATTCCTATTTTTAATATTTTAGCAAATCTACACTGAATTTCAAAAACAGATGTTTTTACGGTTTAATTTTAAATTTAAAGTGCTTCATAGGGACATATAAGAAAAGAAAATAAGATAAAAACATGAAAGTTCGACAAGCGACTCGACAAATACGAGGTCAAGTGATTACACGTGAAAAACGTCATCAAATAAATCGGCTCGTAAAGAATTAAAAAAGCGGCAGATAATGTCCGCGTGACAGTCAGCCATACAAACGATTGGTAAAACAAACAGCTTTATAACTAGGAATTATCTCTATCTATTCGATGTTTCAAGGTTGGACAGCAGCGTTTACCCGCTCTAGCTTCCGGTTCTCGATCTTCGCGTCGTCGAGAAGGTTTTCGAGTCGACGC
Organism: Diplosoma virens; assembly: GCA_963680785.1. NCBI lineage: Eukaryota > Metazoa > Chordata > Ascidiacea > Aplousobranchia > Didemnidae > Diplosoma > Diplosoma virens. The sequence continues at coordinate 36,726,855 of OY796881.1, read as the reverse complement.
ACGTCAGAGGTTTGATTTGTCTTCGGTTTGGTCGGGTCAGATCTGTACACGGCCGCCAAAGAACCGCACACGACCAATCTGAAGTGATCGAAACAAAAGCTCGAGTTTGAGCAAACAAACAGACAAGAAAGGAGCTCATGTCAAAGCAAATTTGCCATTGCTGATTAAATAGATCTGATGCGTTGAAAAGACCTGGAGAAGCCAAATACTATCAAGCAAATAAATACTCAAGTGTACTTTTTATCGGGCGATGCATTTCTTCTCATGTGGATGACTTCATCCACAAACTCTTCAATTAGATCTATGTCCTCCTGACCCAATCCTTGATCTGCAGCTTTCTGAATTTGACTTTGAGCTTGCAAACGAATCTGTTGAGGTTCAACATAGTCGAATCAGAAATAATCTTTAGAATGCCAGAAACGGGAAAAATACCGTAAGAAATTTATATTATGACTGTACTGGTTTTTATAGTTTCAGTAAAATGCATCAATAACGTCATAAACAATAACATCAGAATCCTAGAAATTCTAATTGCATCACTTGTCATGCTATTAAATGGTAATTATTACAGCAACGTTAGTCAAACGAGTTAATTCCGTCAACCTGTTTCTTAAGTTGGATCCTCTCTTCCTCCAGACTTTCTATCTCTTTCAAGAGAATCTGGTTCTCGGCGCGAAACTGTTGTTGCCTGAGAGCTCGCTTTTTTCGAAGTTCTACGATATCATCCAGGTTTCTAGGATCAAGTCCCAGACGCTCTCGAAATTCCTCGTTCTCTTCAATAAACTAAAGTGAAAGGAAATGATAATCAATCCGTTGAATCGACGTCATTTATCTCATTTATTCAATAATATTAACGAAAACAATAAAAAATATTTCCGCTTAGGAAAAGTTATAACTTATTTATTTATAACTGGTTTCCAGTAAGTTTTATTAGTAAGCGTTAGGCAGCTTTTCCGATAACAAAGTAAGAAAATAATTCACGTATGAAGAATTATCAAAGAGTAAAACTAGAACCAACTTCGTCAGGGTTCAATCAAATAGATAACGAAGCATGAAGTCGACTTACATCATTCAGTTTTTCTTCCAACTTGTTGGTGACTTGCGTAAGTTCACGAATTTCACGATCGCGACTGCGAATCACATCTTTGCAATCTGTGACGTAACATATTGTTCGCACTGAGCAGAAAAAAAGACAATCATTTGTAAAACTGACCTTTAATCTCATTAACAGCCTCAGTAAGGCCATACTGTCCCGACTCGAGTAGGCTGACCCGACGCAAAGCTTCGGTCAATTTCGCGTCGTTTTCGTGGGCATCGGTTTCAGCGGCGGTACGACGCGACTCCGCAATTTTCGCCGCTTTCTCAAACTCACTGATTTGATCCTAGCGTAAATTATTTCATTGGTTACTACCACAACAAAAAAAAACAAAAACCAACAAATACTTTTTCATCAAACAGAAAAGTTAAATACGAGCTGTTTCTGAATCAAACGAAAAGTTTAAGCGGATTGGAACAGAATGACCAAAACTATTCAAGTTTGGACTCGTATAATTTTAAATTTGTGTCTTTAAAAATCTTTTTTAGTTGCTCGAGAATTTTAAAAGTTAGTGGGATTATTGATTTGCAACAGTAGAGAAAAATAAAATTTAGCGTTTAAACAAATAGTTTATAAAATAAATTGCAAGATATTATTGGCAAACCTGTAGATTTCGAATCTGTCTCTTGTAAGAAAGGACTTCCCGATTTGTTCCTTGATCTCGCCTTAGATCCTCCACAATAGCTGTTTGTTCCTCCAGATCTTCCACTGACTGAGCAAGAGCCGCCTTCAGCTTCGACACTTCTGCTCGACTAGTCTCTAATTTCTGTAAAAATAAATTGTTATTTAATTTACATTACAGCAAAGTAATTCTTTTAAATCAAGACATGTATCGCAATGGAAGGTTTTTTCGAAGTTTAAACTGCACAGTCACGACAAACCAAACTAACAACCAAACGGAAAGAAAATGGCTGTAGACAGCCTACGACAAGGCAGTCAACAAAAAAGAGATGGAAGATGTTTTGTACTCAGAACCACAATGTTGCATAAAAAAGCCGTGACTTAAATCGTCCAAGAAAGATATAAAACAAAGAACGATGATGTTTCGGGTTCAAGCTGTTGGTGGAGAGACCAGCAAAAAGAAAAGTGGCACGAGACATCGTGAGAAGTTGAAATGTGTCCCTGCTTCTCCTTTGCCTTAGTCTTCCGAACACAAGCCATCAGTTCACGCGATGAGTGACGTAGGAAAAGGATGAAGTTTGAAAATTGGTAGGTTACAATAAAAGAGAACGAAATGAAGAGAGTTTCTAGTTTTTGCAGATATCCTTAGATGACTCTGCAAGATAATTGGAGCATCTTTTCGACAATATATCTTTCTCTTTCTTTTCTACAAGATATACGAGTATCTATACAAGCATGAATAGAAGCAAGGCGGCTAAAGCTTTAATATGAAATGAAGTGGGATTCTTTGCAGAAAACCTAGGAGGCCAAAGCGATAGAGTGAAAAACGAGAAATAAATTGTAAAACTTTCTTCATAGCGGAAAACTTACTTGTATTGCTTCAGGGAAAAAGTTTGGTGAAAGTTTACACAAAAAATAGGTGTAAAGTTGAAGCGTTGGAGAGTGTTAAAAATTAAAAGAATAGATTGGAGTAAGGATTGCTAAGGATCTAGACTGAAGAAGAAACACTTGCAATGATGAAAAATTGTTGGACTACAAATAAAAAACAGTTCAAACACCATTTTTTAAAGAATTTCTAGGTACATGTTGTTCAAGAAACAAAACAGTAAGAAAAATGCGAGTAATAAAGTTTGTCAGATTTTAAAATCAGGACGGTGGTTTCTGTTTTCCAGCTGAAAGGAAAGGTGTGAATAAACCTTCTAAAAAGCATCACTCACCTTGGTTAGCTTTTCAACGTTTAACTTGTCTTGATCCCATCCGGCAGAAGCAATCTTTGCTCTGAGCTGCGCAATGGTGCGTTTAAGCTCATCATTCTCCTGATCCCGCTCCCGAATTCTGTTTGTCCACTCTTCTACTTTCTCATTAACAGCGGTCGTTATAAGATCATCTTCGTTTTTCCTTGAATTTAAGTCTTCCCGCAAATCAGCTACCTATGAATACGTCATCATACTGACGCTTTTTCAGATATTTTACAATCGATGACGAGTCGAAGATTGATCCGAAAAAAAATCGATTTGTTTCTTTAAATTAATGAAGATCAAACATGTAAGTTGATCTTGGATTAGTTTATGTTGCTAAAAAGCAAACCAATAGGGATAAAACTCTTAACTCGACAATTTCGAGCGTTAGACAATGATGAAGGTTATAAAATGAAGAGATTTTTGAAATTTTTATCTTGTGAAAAATTTAACTAGATTTATGTCGCGTATGGAACAATGACAATGAAATGATAGGTACCTGCAGTTTGAGTTGTGCATTTTGCTTCTGCAGATCATCAGAGAATTTGTCTGAACTGCCAATGACTTTGCGCATTTTCTCATACTCATCAGCCATTTTTTCAAGATCTTCCTGGCCAATCTCCATCTCTTGGCGCAATTTCCGAGCTCCTTCTTCCAAATTACGATTTGCTTTCTCAAGATCCTGATCATTAAAAATTTTAAAGATATTCAATATAAACAGAATTTTAAAAGATTTAAATCTATACAATTTAAACTGGAACACATAACATATATAACTTAAAGTGTAAAGCAATGGTAATTTAAAAAAAATTGATTAGTCTCGGAATCTACAAATCAACAATTATAGTAGTCCTTAAGACTCCAGTAAAACAATAACCCACTGTGATTTGAGTGAGCAGCTCAGATATCTGTTTGTTTCTCTCATTCAGTTTCTCTTGCAACTGAGAATCACCTCCAGATGCGACCCGTTGTATGTTTTGCTTGTCGATGATCGACTGATAATCGCGCAAGTTCAACCGAAGATCTTGAGTCTAAGCAATATTCCGATGTACATAATGTTGTTAGAAAAATAAACATAAAAATAAAACTTTAATATAATATAAGCAATTCGCAAAACACAAAATTAAAAGCAAAAAAATTTGAGTGTTTTAAGTTAAATTTAAACCTCTGATTAAGAAGTTTAACAATTGTGTTCAACAACGCGATGAACGCACTCAGCTTGAAACTTCTTTCCGCGCTGAAACGCTAAGCGGAACAAAAATAATCAATAAAGAAACAAAGAATGTTCCATTTCACGCTCGTAGTAGAAACGAGCCTTTACTCTTGAAATATTATTTTATTTCGTAAAATTTAACCAAGCTATATTCATAAAAGCAGCAAGGCACGTCGATCACGGAATTTCAATTGATACTTGTTTCTTTCAACTTTTTATGATTTTCTGTTAGTGTTGAGACAAGATACAATACAGAGAATTATAGTGTAAAGGAATACGAAACGCTAACCACGCAGTAAACCACATCACAAATCTTGAACATACATTTTGTTTTTCAATTAGACTCACCTCAGCTCTCAAGTCTCTGATCAACTTTCGAGAACTTTCCATCTCTTGCTCCAACTTAACTTGATCTTCAGAAACTTTGGCCAGTTCATGACTCAGTTCTTCGTTTTGTTGCATGTACGAATCTTTTTGTTCCAACAAGCGGCGATTTTCAATTCGATAAAACTCAGCATCCCTGGGAACACCTCCTCCAAGCTTCTTCAAGAAAAATCAACAAATACAATTTTTTCAAATTATTAAAATAATTCTAAACTTTATTAAAAACAGTTACCAAAATAATTTCGAAGCAAACATCATCTACTGATTCAACCAAGAAAATACATTTTAAAGGATTTAATAAAAATGTATTTAAAAAACTCATAACAATGTTTTCATCAATTCGATTCAATTTTACAACAAGAAATATGACGTAAAAACACAAATCTTATAGTAATTTTAGACAATGACAGATTGATCTGCTAAAAGGGTAATTACAAAAGTTAAAAATTAAAACTACCACTTTTTACTTAAATAGATTTGTATACTTGAATCATAATGAAATTTTAAATTTAGCTTTGCCCAAAGCAAAAATCAAACCCAAAATTAAACAAATTAAACAAAATCTTTAAAAAAAAATGTAATTCAAAATAAATATTAAAGAAAACGGTACTTATCAAAGGTAACCAGATGTTTAACAGCTGATATGATAAAACTGTTAAATCATATGACTGATTATGCCAACTTTCCAAGACTAATGTTGAATTGTGGGAGAAAACTTGTGTTAGCAACTCTTCTAAACCTACATTATTTTTGCACATTTTTCTTACCTCACTCCATCTCAGGTTTCTCTTTATCCTTGTGAAACAAACATTCACATTCCTGAACATTGTGCAAACCACCTTTTCACACATCTATGATCCTATTTTTCATTTAAAAGACTGAAATCTGTCTGCAGATTTGAGTGTTCCCTGATGAGTAACATAAAGTTTGCATACTGTAATCTCCTCTGCCTCATCTTCTGTTTACCTTTCTCTACAGAAAAAAAATTTCCACAGCTCTCCAAATATCCAATTCAACTTTTTTTGGCCCACACCAAATCACCTATTCTTAAACACCTTTCCAAAATTGGTTTATGATTTTTACTTTGATGTTTATTATATCATTGTTCAGCCAAACTATTCTATCAGTGTAAAAGCAGTCTACTATTATCCTTATTCTAAAACCTGGTAAATTCTCTAACTTGCCTTCTTGCTATTTTTCTATCTCTCTAGCATTTTGTTCATCCAACTCTTTAAAAAAATAATTTTTGGAGGCAAACTTAAAAAAAGTTCTACAGGGTGTACGAAAAGTTTCCGGACTTTTTTTAATTTTAACAATTTTAATAAAAAATAACTATTCAAACATTGATTTTCTGTTCAAATGTGTAGAGTATACATTAATTTGGTGTTTGGTAAAATTTTTTTAATTTTACATTTAAAATTCTATCTGAACAATGGCAAAACGTGATGCGATAATTCAACTACATTGCGCGGGCGTTGCTGACCCATCAATTATAAAACAGCTTAATGTCGCAAAATCGACAGTTTACGATACATTCAGCCGTAACAAAGAACTCGGGGACTCTAACGATCATCCTAGGACCGGAAGACCTCGAACACCATCCCTGGAAAAAATGAAGAAACATTTTAAAGATGCTGGTTTCACATTCCAGCAAGATGGTGTGCCTTCTCACACCTCAAATAAAACACAACAATAGTGCAAAACGAATTTCCCAAATTTTTGGCCCAAAAATATTTGGCCTTCATCATCGCCAGATCGTAATCCTATGGACTAATATGATCAATTTTGGAAAAAAATTATTGTGCTACGCCTCACTCAACATTAGAATCGTTGAAGAAAATTTTGGTAAGAGAATGGGAAAAAATACCACAAAAAACAATCCGTGCAGCAGTAGAAAGTTTTAGAGGGAGAATCGAAAGATTAATCGTATTAGAAGGAGGCCATATCAAAAAATAAATGGATGCCTTTTTAGATACTATATATATATTATTAAAATGAAAAAGTATCTTCCTTGGAAAAACATTTGTTTGAAAATTATTGTAGGTTAAGTAAGTCCGGAAACTTTCTGTACACCCTGTAACATTCTTACATTTGCGCAAGCCGGCTTTAAACCTAGTAAATTGACTGTAGTAAACGTTTTTCTTTCTGTTTCAGTTAATCACAGATTTCTTCCACTAACTAAACCAGGCACATACACTGTCCTTGTAAATGTTAATTTTACAAAAGTATTCGATTCAGTCTGTCATTCTATTCTTTTCTTTCTTTCACTCTTGGGCAAACTGTGGGCCACTATCTACCAATGAGAGACCTATGTCATTCTTCATGCCCTAAAATGGAATATATCTCACTCCTTGTCCAACAGTTTTAATATACCACCCTGAATTTTAATTCTTAATCCGTTTTGTAAACTTTCTCTATCTTATTGTCATACCTATCTCCCAAATTTCTCATCAACTCCTTACCTAAGTTGAAGATAATGCATTTTTAGTGGATACCCAGTTATTTACTCCTTTCCTCACGGTAACAATCTAGTGCAGTGGTTCTCAAAAGTTTTTGCTACATTCCTCCCTTTCAGGGCTTGGGCACCTCATTTCCCCCTTCTAAAAAAGAATACCTCGATGATCAAAGTGAAAAATTTTTTTGTTTTCATTTAAATTGTGACCCAAATTCCAGTTATACCAAAAAGTTCAAAAATTAATATTTAATTTTGAATTTTTCCCAGGTTTCTCAATTTTTATTTATTTTATTTCATCTCTATTTATCTTTCTGACTCACAGAAAGCATCACAACACAATAGATAGGGCAAGCAATTAACCCAACATGCTTCTGTAGATGCCCAGATATTGCTCTCTGATTGAAATTTTTTTATTTTGTTATGCAGACATATGACTGAAATGGACTTGCTTGCCAAGACTGCCAAGCAAAAGAAAGTGTTGTAAAATGTCTTTCCCAAGAACACACCAGAATGGCATGAGTAGGTTTTGAATTAAGACCATGTTGATCACAATCACAGTGCTCTAACCACTTGACCACACTACTGATATTTTTGTCCCTAAAAAGTAGTAATTCCAAAAAAACTTTTCACTCTAAAATACCAATTTTTTTGCCTCACTTACATTGTAGTGAAATTTTCAAATTCCTCCCTGATTCCTTTCCTAGTGATTTTTCCTCCTTGGAGATTTCAAATTCTTCCTTAGGGAGCCAAGTGGCTCTCTTTGAGAAACACTGATCTAATGGATGCTTTACCTAAAACTGACTTCTCATAGAATTTTGCACTTCCTTTCATCTTTTAAATCCTCCCAATGCTTATCCCTCAGCATCAGTTATAGAAAAGGTGTAAATCTGATCTTCCACCATTAAACCCTTGCTGTATCTTTGAAAGAGCTTACTGTACTGTGCGATTCATAAGTCTCCGTCTCTAAAACTAAAATAAATACATACATCTTGGTGTAACTTTCAGTATCAGTCAAGAAATAATAAACAAAGGGCGGTATGTCACTGTTTTAAATGAAAAGCTGTTGTCCTTCATTGGAAATGACAATCAACATTGGTATCAACATGATGGTGCCCTGCCCCATTTCAGTATTCTAGCACAGCAATGGCTTGATCAACATTTTCCACAGCGGTGGATTGGTCTTAGAGGGCCCAACAAATGGCCAAAGACCTCTAGACCTCACGATATTGGACTTTTGGTTATGGAGCTATATCAAAGATAGAGTTTATGCAATCACAACAATTATGCAATGCTCAACAAACTTGAAGAAGCAATTTGACATGAATTAACAAACATCAATCAAAAAGTCATCTGTAAATGTTATTCAAGCTTCAGAAAACGATGCAATTTCTCTTTAGGAAATGAGGCAGGACAGAGCCCTAAACATCAGGATGTATGGTAAGCCTATATATCGAACACAGATGTAACAAAACTCGTCAGAATCAATGTGACAGCTTTTTTGAGATGAACTCATAACTATTAAATGCTGCTAAAGTAATACATGTACCTAGAACTCAGTATCTAAATTACATATAAATTTGTGGTAAAGAATAAATGCTGCAGTTGAGTCACATAGAAATACATATATACCTATTAGTGACTAATCAAAGCTTATTGTGAAACCTTCATAAACAATCCAAATTCTTACTTTAATTGCAAAACTCTTCATATTTACCAAACTTTGGTTATGTGAGTATGAGCTCAAACTAGACATGTGCTATCCCTTTCTCAGGCTACAGAGCCATTAGATATTGACAACATGTAGTCTACAAAAAGATAGTTACAGAATGAGATACTGAGATGATCTGCCATGGCATGATAGCTGAAGGAGTACATACAATACATGAAGTTGTTTGCACTCCCATCACCTGGTATGTTGACAGATGTGGTACAGTTGGCCAAAAATTAAAAAAATCACTTGCAAAGCTAAAGATATACAATACAACAACATATGTACAGCTAAGCAACCTGTCCTGTGGAAAATAGAGTCTGTTAAATTGCAATTAAAAAAGATTTTTCAAGATTTCACTACTAAAGTAATGGGATGTTATATAAAAAATTAGACATATAAAAGTACTTGTTAGAGAATAAGGAATGCATACTACATAAGAGACATTTCCAATACACATGATTCTGATAGGTTTATTAGTGTTTACATTTGGCAAATACAGATTTTTAACAATCTTTTTCTTGTCAAAAATGAAAAATATTGATATCTCAAAAACTAAAGCTAAATTCAAAAAAAAAATCTCATTTTTGGACTCAGTGGCCTAAAATTACACTAAAACTGCTAAAATATCTTGGGCACTTGAAAAAAAATTTTTTGTTGGCCAGTGTAATAATAATAATCATAAAAGTTACTGAGCAACAAAATCTAGGCACTTCTAAAAGAAGGTTAAAATACTCATTAATTTCTAGATGGTTTCTTAAATTTAACTAGTCCAGAAGATCAAACATTATTATAACTCCATACATTCAATTAATGTGTATAAAATAACACTTTTTTATACTAACATCACATGAAAGGTGTAATACAGTAATCAAACCAAAGATAACTTTTCTCTGCAATTCTGACAAAATGGCCAAACTAAATCTAATCACTATTAAAAAAATATTTCACATGACCAAAAATTAGGTCCAAAATGCTGCACAGCTGTTGAAGTAATTGATTTTGCTATTTGCCTATGATGAAAAGAGCAATTAATATACATAAACAAAAATATATAATATTACTCTTTCTTCTTCAAGTTCTTGCTTTAACTCCTCAATTTCTGCTTCATGATCTTGAAATATTTCATTAAGAACATTTTCACGAAACTAAAAGAAAGTATTGAAAAGACCACAATTAGCAAGACATTTATATGGCAATTTAATACATTGAAATAAGTCAAATATAGGCATCTAGATATAGATATATAAAATAACATGATACAGAAAAATAATTTAAGAAAAAAAAGCTAAACATTGCCTTTTTTGGACTGTAAATTAAGTAAATATACGTAAAAGCAGTGGGTTTTACATAACAATTTAAAAAAGTAATATTAAAAACTTTAAAAATTGGTATTCAGAGTCTTTTTGACATTTAGCAAAGTCTAAAATTTTTAATATCATTTTTAGTTTTTTTAAGAGAGTTAGGTTATAAATAATAACTATTTGAAAATTTTAAAAGAGTAAAGATAAATTTAGGTATTAAACTAATTAATTTATCAGCTTGTTACAAAAATGTTGAATTATAGTGAAATTAAACAAAAGTGTTATTATTAAGACAGCTATCAACTAGTGCAGAACAAAATTAGAAATAAATTGACAGACAGTACCTCAATTTTAAAAAACTTTTTTAATCTCTATTGACAAAACATCTTTAATTTCCCAATATCAGTCTCTTGAATAAAATCAAAAAAAATCATTTATAAGTTACTTACAGCTTTTTTTACAACCAGTTAAAAAAAAATTAAATTTCTCAAAATACAATTACACTAGTTAAAGCAAAATTTAAAGAAAGATTCTTTATGTGACTCTAGATTTATTTTTGATGTCGATTCCAAAAAGACCTTCAGTTTTTTTCTAGCACATCAAATTTTTTAAATTTAAATTACTTTTCCTGAAACCAACATGTAGCAATTTTTCAACCTCAGTTATAGGGCAATAAATAACCCTTAGGCTTCCACAATTATCAACTAAATAAATATAATATCAATAACAATAAATAGAGAGCATTATCTTAAAAAGTTGCCAATTCTATTTTTCAATTAACAAGAAATACAACAGATGCTTAGGACAATAGCAAGTCAGTATTTGTCAAAGAGTGGACAGACAGACAGACAGACAGACAGACAGACAGACAATTAATATTGATCCTTTGCTGAGGATGTCGGCAGTTTGGGCTCAGATCCTTTTGTAAGGATGTCAGAAGGCTAAGGGTTAATTGTTCCTTAACTATACAATCATAGTATTGACATTTCCTAGTCATAAAAACATAAATGCCCAACTAACAAAAAATCCCATTTTTACATTGGTCAATCTCGATCAAATTAAGAGCCAATTTTTTTTTGGTTTTGCCTGATGGGAAGTTAAATGACTAAAAGTAGATGGTTTTGCTTTGATAAAACTTTGGAAACAACCAGTGGTTGTCAAACTTTGGTGGCCCATGGCCCCTTTTCAGAGACTCTTAAACATTCGTGGTCCTTAGCTAAAAATATTGTCATAAAATTTAAGTGAAGACAAAAAAAAGTCATTACTTTGAAAGTTGAAACTGTCTCTGATTTCTACATTTTTTTCTAAAAGACCAAAAAATGAAAAAATTTATCACTGAGAAACTATCTCTGAACTTTTTGTTTTTGTCACAAAAGTTAAGTGAAGACAGAAACTGTGTAAACTAATGTTATTAACAGGGCTGGGGAGTCGGAGCCAGAGCCAGAGCTGGAGCCTGAAACCAGAAAATTTTGGAGATGCCAGAGCTGGAGCTAGAGCCAAGGTAATCATATTCAGTGGAGCTGGAGCTGAAGCTGGAGCAAAGCTAATCATATTCAGTGGAGCTGGAGCAAGAGCTGGAGCCAAGCTAATTATGTTCAGTAAAGTTGAAGCTCAAAATATCTGTTGTCTCTGGCTCTTAACAATCTAAATATTTGGATTCCAGTAACAGACTAGAATACCAGCACTGTGATGGTTTCATAAAAATTTATTATTTACAGTTAATGCTATTGTTGTTTGATATGCTTTTGACCCTTTAGCACAATTGTTGGAGTTTTAAATCCTATCTATATTTTTTTTGACAATTTATGACAAAATGCCAAAGAAATGTTTGAGACACCTTTCCAATACCCTGTAAATGAATCTTTTGCAGTGCTGTTGAAGTGCTGACAGCAAGTGACCCTGACATTTTTTGGCACTTTGTCGTGGATTTTGCTTAATGATTTGCTTACAATTGCTTGCATTGTCATTGTCAAGACTGCATACCCGTCCTCTGCCTTTTTTATCTTCAAGGCTCTGATCTACACTATGAAATTTCTGGAAGCACTTTTGTACTGTCCATCACTTTTGTACTGTACAAGACTGCATACCTGTCCTCTGCCTTTTTTATCTTCAAGGCTCTGATCTACACTATGAAATTTCTGGAAGCAGTTTTGTACTGTCCATCACTTGTATACCCATCTAATCATACTCGGTTGATATTGGCAACAGTTTTGGAGGCATTGTGCCTAAATTTGAACTCATGCAACATAAGTAAGCAAAGGTCATGGTTTTTGGTATTCATCATTAAGAGCTTATATTCTTTAAAAATATTTTTGCCTGAAAATAAGTTAAAAAATATTTAAGAGTACATATTAATTATTATGTATACCAAAATTGACCTGAAACAAACAACAAATAAAATGTTAAAATAGTTTTGCAAAACACAATACTTCAAGCAGCCATTATTTTTGTAACAACCTAATACATTTCAGTTAATGTTTTATGGTATTGGTCATATAAAAAAAGGCTTATAGCTATGGCACCAGAGCAGAAGGTGGAGATGGAGCCATAGCTTGAAAATTTCTAGCTCCAGAGCTGGAGCTGAGGCCATAGCTTGAAAATTTCTAGCTCTAGAGCTGGAGCTGGAGCTGGAGCCAAACTCATTTTAAGCCAGCTCTCCAGCCCTGATTATTAATAAAAAATTTGAGTTGGCTTTCAGATCTTACAACAAGCTACATACCTTAAAACAAAAGCAAGTAGGTCCAGGCAATGCCATTAAAACATTCATATAAAAATAGAATAACCAAATAAGTTTGAAAATATATCAAAACACAGAAGGCAAAAGTAATCATAAAAATTCTGTGTATAATTAATTTAATTTTGTTTTTTTTTCTAATTATTTATTTTTAATCAAATATTTTTCTGTCTTGGAAGAAATTTAGGGTCTTTTTCACCATTTGGAGTTGCTAAAATTGAAAGCTTTAAGGATGTACCAAATTTCAAAGGTAATGAACTAAACTCAGAAATAGTTAACAAGAATCAAAATTTAATCTATTCTAAAAAAATGCTTTAATTCAGAAACTTTTCAATAGCTAAACATCTAATTCGGCATGTAATTTTCAGTTTTTGGTTGTTTGATTTAAATTAATAGAATGAAGTTTTACATTATTTTCTAAACAATAACGTCAACAAAAATGTAAAGGTATAATGAATTTAAAAGATTGGAATAAAAGCAAGCAATAAATTTTATCCAACATACCTCAAATGCTTTCTTTAATGATTGAATCAACAATATTAACTTTTCAGAATCATCTTTGTATTCATTTTCATCAATATTTCTCAGAATATCAATTTCTTTTTCGGTAGATTCATCATTATCAAATTGTATTGTACCTTTTGCAATTTTACCAATCAAGTCCCAATTCACATCTGGAGCCATGCTAAATTAGCACCAAATCAAGAATCAAAACAGTAGCTTTAATTACCTAAAACAAAATTTTGATATATTAACATTTCACTAAATTACTATATAATAAAATTTGAAACTTTTCAATAAACTTTAAAAAGTAAACAATAACTTATTTTAGTGTCAAAGTTATGAGACAAATCTGGACATAATTTTATTTTGATACAGTTAACAATCTATATCAAGGTTCCTAACTGAGGTGGAATTTCTCACAAGGGGGATTTTTAAAAGTATGGTAGTTGAACATTTTAGATATTAACTATAATAATAAAAGTTTTTATATGAGAAACATTTCAAAAGTTTGATTTATTGGGTCTTTTCAAGAAGTCTCCATAAGCAATTTTCTGGTAAAACTAACCTAAAATCCCTTCTACAACGTTTGGATGAAATAAAAAAGAAACTAAAAGGAAAAGGATTTCTACAAAAAGCAATAGCAACCACAAAGGGGATCTGGATTAGTTTCACAAAAGTCACTTACAGTTGAAGAGATCACAATTTTCTACTTAAGTATAGTTATAAAAATGATAATTTGGAACCCCTTACAACACTAGGATGAAATAAAAACAAACCAAGAGGAAAAGTATTTCTTGAAAAGTAATAGTAACAATACAACACTAACATGAAATGAAAAGAAACCAAGAAGAAAAGGATCTCTTGAAAAGTAATACCAACCACAAGAGGATCTGGGTTAGTTTCACAAACAAAAGTTGCTTACAGTGATACTTGAAAAGACTCAACTTATTTAGGTAAATTTGCTTTTATGTAAGTGATTGTATTAAGTAAATTGTTTTTTCACTTTGTTAATTTATAATGGCTAATTGTTGCTTTTTAGTTAATTATGCTGCTATTAATTTTCTGATAATAGCTATGGTTTTTTGTTATATGAAACTGTTATTCTTGAGTTTTTTTCATCAGCTAATACTAATAATTTTGTAATATTGAATATTAGTTTAAAAAGTTTATCAAATTTAGGTTAAATTTAAGAACTTAGTTTTCTTCTTTGCATACTGATATAAACATATTAATTAAGCTACAAAATAAATTTCTAGTGGGGAGGATTTAGTTTAGAATATTGATTAAGCAGGTCCACAAAACTAAAAAGGTTGAGAACCACTGATCTATGTACTAAATAATTTTAATATTTGCAATAATTTTTTATTTACATACATACTTTAAAACAACAACCAAAAAATATTTTTAAAGCTTCTTTTTAAGGTCATCTTATATACACAGTGTTAGGTTGCAAGAAATACACAAAGTGCTTGGCTTAAAACATAAAAAAATTACTTTTTTACAAAAAAGTAGTGCATCCAATTGTTTAAAGAATGATTAGCCTTCACTATGTTACTGCTATGGTGCTTAAAAATTCAAGAAGTCACCATAAGCAATTTTTGATTGTGAAACTAACCCGGATCCCCATGTGGTTACTATTGCTTTTTGAGAGGTTCTTTTTTTCTTGGTTTCTTTCTTATTCCATTCTGGTGCTAGAAGTGGGATCCCAGGTTAGTTTTACCAAAAAAATCGCTTATGGTGACTTCTTGAATAGACCAAAAATTTTTTGTTCCACTTTAGTTCTAATTACCAGTAATTTGTACAGAATGTTTCAGAAGTAATAAAATTTTTTAAGACTCCAAATCTTTTGCAGTAAAGGTATTTTCAGAAATAAACATTTTATTAAATTGCTCATGATAAAAGCAATTCAAATACAAGAAAATTTTTAAAAATGGCTTAAACAACGAAAACAAAAATAAAATAAAACTAATTAATTTGAAAACACTAAAGTAAATTTATTCGAAGTCACCACTTTTTTTTTCAATCACTTTGTCCAATCTTTGTATTCTGATTTTTTTTTAAATAACCAGACAAATACAACAAAATTCCAATATCAACCAGTAACTACCTAAGAGTTATTGGTAATCAGGCAGAAAAACCTTTATTTAAATTTTAAACATAAAATTTTAAAAACAGCTTGTGTTGATGCTATGCAGAAAATGTAATTACTACCACCGAGCGGAAAAAATATTTTAGAACAAAATTTTATAGGTCGATTTAAATTACTCCGAGCAGTAAATTTAAAAAAATATAAGAATAAATTGATATGTTTTTATGAATATATCGCAGTTGTATCTGATTCTAAAATTAATTTTTATGTAAATGCTAGGATTTTGAAGAAAAACATTTTGAATTTTTAGCTTTTATTCTAGGAAATGATAAGAGGCTACGCGGATAAACGTTTTTGTATTAAGCCTAGAAAGCAAAAAAAAAGGCCCAAATTAGGTTTCTTGATTATAAAAAAATATTACTTTGCAATGCATGTAACAATGTGTGTTATTTAAAATTTATTGAATGAATAGATAGCCTACATCACTTTTTTTTAAGGATTGACTTTAGCAACCGCCTTGAAACTTTAAAAGACCAAAAACTTTTTACTTGAATATGTAAAAAAACTGCAATCCATGTAGAAAGCTATATCAGAAGTCATTCCTTGAAGAATAGTTATTGAATGCTGAGAGTACGATAAACATACCTATAATAGCATGCAAGGTGAATACGTTTATTTGGAGGGATTTATTAAAACTTTTAAGTTTAATCAGGGATTAATGTAGTGCCGAGTTCTCTATCTCGGGTCATGATGTTGATGGCCGTGTCCGGTTCTCTACCCGGTAACACCATCATTGTCAGGTACATATAACTAACTTTTGCCATCCCTCGTAGTGTATTTACTGCAATATGCTTTACGTTCATATTCCTGATGAGTCCCTTAAGGACGAAACAGGGCCTTGTCGAATATAGGCTATGTATTGCATATAATACACAAAACACGTTGCTTTTGAAAATCGTTGTGTTCAGACAAGTACTGGCTGTTCTTTGTCCTCCTGGCATTGTCCAATCATTTTTTATAGTATATATATATAAAGGACCGAAGAGCTGACTGCTTATACAAATAAAGGTTAGTGTTCAATATCGTATTTTTTGCTAAAAATTTATTTACCGTGCATTTAAATTTAGTTGGTCTACGTATGTAACTTTTTGACTTTTCAATAATTGTTTTGCTGGCCCCACATTAATGAAAGCCACGAGCCGACACTGTATTATAGTTGCACTGTTTTTAATAAACAGTAGACCAAACCGTCTACTATATAAAGAGATTTTTCGGCGCCTCGTGATCGTAAGATCAGTGCGGGACAAGAGGCGGAGCCTTTGGGAAGCCCACGTATGGGCGCTCCATCACGATAACACTCCTGCTTACACAGCCCTGAGTATTCATCAGTTTCTCGCAGAAAGAAACATTGCAATTTTGTAACACCATCTTTTACCCCGTGCCGTGTTCCGGTTACTAAAGTTATCAAAGCAAGAACTCTTGGAGATTTTCATAAGAAATTATCAAGATTTTCTTCCGAAACAACGTGGCATTCAAAGTTTATGATTTTAAACAACCTTAACTGATAATTATAAAAAATATAAAAAACAACTTACCAAAAATTATTTCGTAGAGACGAAGGGGTTGAGAAGCTTTTTTTCCTTAACGTCCTTTTCGAGTGAGATTATATTTTTAAAGCAATTTTGCAAAAAACCTTCTGAAAACTCTTGCACCTTTTCATGCTGAGTACGTCCAAAAAAGCTTCAAAATGTTTCACCTGTAAGATGTAACAACAACAATAAGAAATAGGTATCTAGGTCTTAACGAGGAATTTACAGGACCAGCATTTTGCCTTAGCAAATACAAATTAATTGCTTCATTATTTGCTTTTACCTTTTAACCGATTCAGTGAATAAATTACATATCCTTTTTATTTATTTTACTCATAAGTGAAAACATACATGTTTCAGATAGCACTTGCAGGCAGGGCATGCTGTGAAATGGAATGGAATAAAAATTTTCCATATTTCGTACCCATCAAAATCTTCTATTTTATACTTAAAAACCTTCCATTTCATATTCCAAACATTTCCCACACTTTGTAAGGCCTATATCAAAAACCCTAAATTTCATACTATTTAAATTTCAATAAGTGCTTTTAAAAGTCTAACTCAGGGGTGGAAAAAATTTTTAGCTCAAAGGTCGCATTGAGAAGTTGATTTTGTTAATGGGCAGAAATGAGTAATCTTTAAAGAAAAAGATCTTCATTTAGAATTTGTCCCGATTTTTTTGATTTTCCTACACAAAAAGTAATAAATTTGTCTAGGATTTTTGTATTTTCGTCTCTAAAAAGTAGTGTTCTCAAAAAGATCTTCACTTTGAATTTATCCCGATTTTCATATCTAAAAATCAATGATCGCTAAAAAAAATTTGGTTGAAAAAATTTGCTAGAATTTGGTTGAAAACGAACAAAAATTAATAATTTTTGAATTATTTGTTTAAGGTTTTCACGGGCCGCACAGAAGATTGTTACGGGTTGTATATACCTTGCCCATCCCTTATCTGATTGTCTGTGTAAAAAATCTGTAATTTTATTCTTTCTTTTTATTATATGCATTGAAATGTGTAAATAATTCGCATTAATTTATTTTTGTTTATTTATTTATTTATTTATCTCAGACGCAAAAACGTCCATATACATACACAAACACAAAAATATTTGATTAGATCTAAAAATTTTATTATTTTTTTATTGTAGTTGTTGTAGTTTTTCCATTTATATTTAACTGCTCTGAGATAATGTGAATTTTTCAAGTATAGAGCGATTTATAAATACAGTCATTTGCAAAAGTATAGGACCACCCTGAAAATTTCCGAGTTTTTCAAATTACGATAGGTCAAATCAGTTCTAGATCAAAAAAGAGAGTTTTATTGGCAATCAAACACAATTACATCTAATGACAAATATTCGACGCACTTTAGTATTGCTTTTTATCGAAAAAGAAGGCTGTTTTTAGTATTTTGTGTGTCCACCTTTCTCTCGCATTACTGCAGCAAGACGGCTGGGCATACTTTCTACTAGGGATGCACAGTAGCCTGCTCGGTGCTGATTTCTTTTTCCCGAATTTCTTTTATTGCAATTGAAAGTTCTTTAGAACTTGATGGTTGTTTCTGCGACTTTATTCTTCATGTAAATTCACAAGTTTTCAACGGATTTCAAATCTGGGTTGTTTTCAGGCCAGCCAAAACTTCTACCTTGCTTTTCCAAAAATGTTCCAAAACCACTTTCGATTTATGACATGGTGCTCCATCGTGCATGAATATAGAAATGTAATGCACCACCCTGTGTACATTCAGCTTTTCCTGAAGCAGTCGAATATGCTTCAGGCCATTATTGTGGTGCCAGGGACAAAAAAATACATACCAGCAGTCCCATGTTTGCTCATGGTCCTCAAAATCTGAGATTGTTAAAATAGTATAAAATACATACACCACGGTATTAACGTGTTGTATTGACAAAATATCTTGAAAAAAATGTAAAAGCTAAAACATCATTAAGTAGATGTTTACAAACTGCAAAAAAGGAGTTTGTAATTTAGTTGCTAATCTTATATGACAGTTTAAAACCTATTTTGTGTAAGAAAGTGAAGAAATAAAGGTCCTTGCAAAAAAGATTTGTATAAATGCATTAAAATTACATTGTTTTCTTTTCATGTTGCAATTGCATATTAAGCTATTATGTAACATACTGTAACTAAACATCACCAGATTTAACTTTGAAAAGTCTATTTAGTTGCAATGGTTTATTTGGTAGCATTATTTAAAATCAAATGAATTGAATAAAAATTGATCTTAACAAAACGTATTAATGCTTTAATTTACTTTTATCTAATTTTTCGTGATTTCTTTCAGAATTGTAATTTTTGATGGTAGTTGATAAGCCTGAAATTGAATGTAGCCTATTTATTAAATATAGTGTAATAAAGGTTATTTGTGATGATTTGATATAGGCCTACTGTTATAGCTGTAAAAAATAGATTAGCATAACAATAAACAATAAATCTTAACAAAACGTATTAATGCTTTAATTTACTTTTATCTAATTTTTCGTGATTTCTTTCAGAATTGTAATTTTTGATGGTAGTTGATAAGCCTGAAATTGAATGTAGCCTATTTATTAAATATAGTGTAATAAAGGTTATTTGTGATGATTTGATATAGGCCTACTGTTATAGCTGTAAAAAATAGATTAGCATAACAACAATTATTGCTTTGACCACAAATGCATGTCAAGGGTTTGGTAAGATTTTATGAAAAAAAAATCTAAGTAATGTATGCAACATGCTCGAGCGGTTAGTCTTTCAAATTCTAAGCAAAAAACATTAAAAAAAACAAACTTGATAGTGAGCAAGATTTGTGTTTGTCAAAAAGTGATAATATATTTATCTCTATTTTTCTTTTTAACTTGCAGGAAAACATTGAGAGGCATTCTATTAAAAGCAGCTATCTTGCAAATATCTTTATCAGCTTAAAGATGCCGAGATATTGCGTTGGGTTGAAATTTTTTATTTGTTTTTTTGGCTATAGAGATATTACTGAATCAAGGCTGCTTGCTGGGATGCCAAGCGGAGTAATGTGCTTAAAGTCTTTTCCAATGTTATAACAAGATTATGCCAGTAACTATTGAATTGCTGAATCTGAAATATAAAGGGCTTACTTTGATGACTACAACAGTAACTATTGCTTGAACAAACACCTTTTTAAAAGGAGGAAAAGATGTCTAAAAATTTTCTATTTATATACGTATATGATTTGTGGTGCTGCGCGGTGCGGTGTAAATTTTTGGTAACAATTTCGCGGTGCAGCGCGGTGCGCCACAAATAAAAAAACACTTGCAGGCTGCGGACACAAATTTTTTTATCTGTGACATCACTAATGCACACGGTGTTTACTGTTTCAGTTCTAATGTCGAAGGACTACAAGATTTACTTGATGTGTGTGATATGTTTTCTTGTAATATGATGTTGTTTTTAATAGTGATAAATCTCAGTGTAGGTTTTTCCAAAATCAATTTACCTGACAAATGCCTCTATAGCCGATTGTGTAACAAAACATTGAGTTTTTTTTAAAAAAACGTTAAATATCTTGCTGTACATATAAACGACGTATTAATGGACGATGGTGATTGTCACACTTCATTAATAATAATTTTAATCATAACGATGTAGTTTATTCCCGTTAAAAGTAATTCGTTGTTTTATTATAAGATAATAATCGCGTCGCCTTGGAGCGCTGCTCTGTGATATAACGTCCGATTCGCTTTCTATTGCGTGTTGCATGTATCTTTTTTCTCTTTTCGCCCGACAGTAATGACGTAATATGTTTTTGTCCAAGCTTTGCTATCTCAATGGTAGTGGAATGTTCTGGCGCATTTAAGCGTAGCGCTCTCTCCAGAGAATTCGGGCTAAGTCCCGCATGTACGAGAAAATTTGTCGGCACGTGTCTTTTGTCTATACTGTATATTTAGCTCGCTTAAACGCATTGACAGAGACAAAAAAGAGAAACCGGACAAGGAAAACGAAAAGAGAGACAAATAAAGCGAAAAGCGCCGCTTTGAAAGAAAGTAGAATTTGGGGTAAGTGTTGAATTTATTTTGCGCTAGTGTTTTGGAGTTGTATTCTGCGGAGGTAGAATCATTTTGTGTTGATTGAATCAAGTTGTAGCGTTGATTTCGCTTTGCAGTGTGGCAAAACGTGGAATAGAAATTTCGTCGGTCGTGACTTTTGTAATACATTCGTTCTTATTAGAGACAGTGGTCTCTGTTTGTCTGTGAAGAAGAGTCTTCAACAGATCAATCCGAGCTCTAGTTCAAACCAACTGTAAAAAACCGTCAGGCTCATAGCAGACTACTTCTTGAGCCGGAATAAAATAAAATTTAGACACAGCTTTGTTTCAGCGCAGGTATTCGGGTTACCTTGCTCAACTGGTCCTTCAGGCAGGCCCGGCGGAACCGCCCCCCGAACCCCCCGGTCGGGGGGGGCCCAGGCCTGGTCAGGGGCCCCGCCCATTGAATACCAACCAAAGACCAATATTCAAGTTTCGACGTTGAGTATTTTGATCTACTGTTTCATGTTTCGATTCTGATTGCTTTCGACGCTTTGACTCATTTGTATCGTATAAGATAAGTCAAATTTTCTTAACGAGTGCTTTTGCCTTTAAAAGTAACTTTACAACCATTTAGTCAGTCAGAAGCCGTATAGTTACGTCATAGTCAGATGATGAATTTTTGAAGCTAATTGCCAAAAAGCTGACCAGTTCGTTGGTTGCAGCTACTGGGAAGGAAACAGAGTACAGTAAATAGATTACTGCATTTTTAGATTAAGAAAGATATGAAGTTAGTTTTTCAATATTTATAGTTTAATTGTGACAATGCTTAGAGTTAATTCGAAGTTGAAAATATATTAAAATATATTAATCGATTTTAGAGTTAATTCGAAGTTAAAATAGCCAATTACGTGCATATATAATTTAGAAGCTATTTTTTAAAAATAGTCTATCGGAAACATGAAACGCCATAAAAGTGGAGCACAGAAAAGAAAAGAAGCAGCTGCTGCTCCGGAATCAGTTAAAAAGCTTACCAAATTAACACAGTTTTTTTCCGTTAGCAGAGCAGAAACTGAAACAGATAGTGCTACTTTGCCAGCCGTCCCTATCAGCGATACTTTGAGCTTAGTTTCAGCAGCAGCAGCGTCAACTGCAGAATCAGAAAATGTCTTGTGTGAATCGGTTGAACTAAATCTGCCATCAGTGCCATGTACGTCTATGGGGGCAAAAAATGCGGCCATCGATACTTCATCGTCACTTCCCCACAGTTCGTTTGACCCTCTCCATAGGGACCCAGCGAAGTGGCCTGACGTCATATCAGATCCGCAACGGGTTGACATCATCAGAAGAGGACCTCGGCAAGTTGTAACAAATTTTCCATACAACGCAGCTAGAAGACGATTTTCTTCTATTCATTACAAACGCATTTTGAGTAATGGCGAGGCTGTTCCTTGGTCATGGCTGATGTACTCTGAAGATTCTGACAAAGCATTCTGCTTCAGCTGCAAACTTTTTGGCAACTTAGCTAGTCCGTTTAGTAGGGGCATCAATACATGGGAAGGGTTTTCCAAGAAGTTAAAGGATCATGAAAACGGTGCTTCTCATAAAAAGAGTTTTAACCAATGGCTTTTGCTTAAGGAGGGTATTAACACTCAATCTACGGTGGATAAACAAGCAATGAAGATTTTTCTTGCAGAAAGAACATTTTGGAGGAATGTTTTGGAGCGTCTAATAGACATCGTAATATTTTTGGGTGAAAGAAATTTGGCTTTTAGAGGATCCGACGAAACACTGGGATCATCGCAAAATGGAAATTTTTTGGGTTTATTTGAACTACTGGCGAAGAGAGATCCCGTCTTGAATGAGTTGCAAAATAGGATTATCCGGCACAAAACTAACCAACACTATTTGAGCAAAAGTATTCAGAACGAGCTGATAAATTTAGTTGCAAAAGAAACTGAAAACGCACTTCTCACGCAGCTGAAACAAGCCAAATATTACTCTATAATTCTTGATTGTACTCCGGATATATCACATCAAGAACAAATGACCGTCATTTTTCGTTTCGTTTAATGTGACGATGAACACGGTGCAAGAGTAAAAGAGGCATTTTTTGGCTATTTGAGTGTCAATAACAGCACTGGCGAAGGTTTGGTCAATGTCTTTTTAAAGCGCTCCGAAGAATTAAGACTAGATCTTGCTGACTGTCGAGGCCAGTGCTACGATAATGGGGCGAACATGAAAGGAAAAGAAGCTGGTTTTCAAGCGAGATTACTGAAAATCAATCCAAAAGCGCTGTATGTTCCGTGTGCTAATCATTCGCTTAATTTAGTTGTAGTCGACAGTGTGAAATCTTCTACTGAAGCATTGGTATTTTTTGGTGTGTTAACGCAATTGTATTCACTGTTTTCCTCTTCAACGCAACGATGGACGATACTAAAAAAGAATGTTCCGCTCTCACTCAAATCCCAATCAGCTACTCGCTGGGAGAGTCGCATCAATTGCATCTCACCTTTACGATACCATTTGGCTGAAGTGATAAAAGCATTGAAGGAATTGGAAAACTACTGCTTCGAAAAAAAAGATGGTCAAACAATCAATGATGTTCGTTCATTGATACTTCGAATTGAAACATGGAGCTTCATTTTGTCAATTGTAGTTTGGCATGATATTCTTTTTCACATCAACAAGACGAGCAAAGTTATGCAAACCACTGGTGTTTCTATGGAAGTAGTTGAAAAAGAAATCAAAGCAACTGAGGAAGTTTTAAAGAAATATCGCGAAGACGGGTACAGCGGCGCGGTAGCCACGGCACGTGAAATTGCTGAAGGTTTGCAAATTGAGAGGAGTTTCGCTGAGAGTAGAACCAGAAGAAGAAGGAGGCTGTTCGAATACGAAGCAGAAGATGAAGGTAGCGAGATGTCGCCAGAAGAAAAATTCAAAGCAAATTTTTTTTTGCCACTAATGGATCATGCTCTATCTTCTTTAAAAGAACGCTTCGAGCAAATGCACACTGTGGGTGCAATTTTTAATTTTCTTTATAA
>OY796881.1:36039942-36102682 GCA_963680785.1 Diplosoma virens | reverse complement strand
CTCCCTCATCTTCATTCCTAACCGTTCTATCTTAACAGTACTCCTGATGTGCTCGTTTCTAATCTTGTCTTTTCTTGTCACTCCCATAGCAAATCTCAGCATTTTCATCTTTGCGAATTCCATCTCTTCCACTTGTTTCATTGTGACTGCTACTGTTTTAAGTCCATACACCATTGCTGCTCTTACTACTGAAATGTACACTTTTCCTTCTAACTTTTTGTAGTTCCTACTGCATACCTCACCACTGTTTCGCTTCCCTCATACATATCCTGTACTAGTTGCACATACTTTTCTACTATTCCGGATTTTCTCATGCAGTAGCCTACCACAGCTCTTCTCGTGCAACCCTGTCGTAAGCTTTCTCTAGGTCCACGAATACACAATGTAGCTCTCTTTGACCTTCCTCGTACTTTTCTATCAACATTCTTAAAGCAAACATGGCATCAGTGGTTCCTTTTCCTGGAATAAATCCATATTGCTGTTTGCTGATCTCCACTCTATCCTTTAACTTGGTTTCAATAACTCTTTCCCATACTTTCATTGTGTGGCTCATTAGCTTTATTCCTCTGTAGTTTCCACAGAACTGTGCGTCCCTTTTGTTTTTATAGATTGGGATAAGCACACTCCTCCATTCTTCTGGCATCCGTTCACCTATTATTGAACAGTCTGGTCAAAAACTTTATCCCCATCTCTCCCATGCACTTTCAAATTTCTACTGGCAACTCATCTGACCCAACCGCTTTACCTTTTTTCATCCTTCTTAGTGCGTTCTTTCCTTCATCTCTACTGACACAATTTACCTCTTCATTATCCACTTCTGGTTCCTCTGTCCTAGGGTCTCTTATTCTCCTCGTTCATCAGTTTCCCAAAGTACTCGTTTCGTCTCTTTAACACTGCCTCTGAATTTACCATAACATTACCGTTTTCATCCTTTATAACCCTCACGTGCTGTACATCTTTCCCTGCTCTGTCTCTCTGCCTAACCAATCTGTACAACTCTTTTTCACCTTCTTTTTTTCCAATCTAGAATACAAATCATCATATGCACGTCCCTTTGCCATTGCGGCTGCCTTCTTTGCCTTGCTCTTCTTTTTTTGTGTACGTTTTAGTATTTTCATCTCTTATTGTGTCCCATGCTTTCTTTGCCTCTTTCTTTTCTTTTATGCTCTTTTGAACTTTCTCATTCCATTACCATGTCTCCCTGTCTCCTTTTCGCTTCCCAAATGTCACTCCCAGTACAGTTTCAGCTGTTTTTCTTAGCATTTCTGCTGTTTTGTCCCACTCATCAGGTAACGCATCCTTGGCTCCCAAACTCCTGGTCACCTCTTGTCTAAACGCTTCTTGACAGCTTGTCTCTTTCAGTTTCCACCATCGTATCCTTGTGCCATGTCAGATGTCACGCTCTTCCCACCTAGTATTCCCTTGCTAACCCGAATAACAACAAAATACTAGAGAAGAACCCTACGTGGAATTCGCAGATAACCAACTAGCCGTTTGATTGGAGCTTTACAAGTTTTGAACTGGCGGGCCCTAGCGAAATAGGTAGTCAAGCGGGTTTTATATTATAAAATAATTTGTATTAGAGAAAAAGGACGATGACGTCAATGACTAAACGAAAATTGAAACAAAGCCAAAATTATGTACACGATGCTGCGATTCACAAATAATTTAACTACCCTACACAAATTGCCTATCCGAATTTATCGAGCCGTACAAAAGTCTAAGAAATTAACAAAGTTTCACGTTCCTAAACTAAAGTATACTCGCGGTCCTGAACAGCTACAATTGACACCACTAAATTATGCACACAATATAATACAAGAGCACTAACATCTAGAATCTGAATTTGCATCTACATAATCTCTTCTCGCTGCTGCCGTATATACATATACATCGTGATATTCTCGCATACTGTTGTTTACTAAAGATGAGATTGTGTGATATTAAAGTTTATAATTATTCATAACTTATATAAACACACCGTCATTCAATGTTAGGAGTCCAGAAAAAGGATTGATTATTTGCTTTTTACAAAAATTGCAAACGATGTGATCATTATCTGCCGTCGTGCTAATTCATCCCTATTTCTCGCTTCTACATCTTTAATTGCTAGCAGAATTAAGTCCACCTACGAACAGCAGCTATACTTTCAACGGAGTGGTTCTCGTAGCCAAAAATGCCAAAAAAATGCAACGACACTTCAAAATCTCAAATCTTAAATTTTAAACACTATAATCTTGGTTTACCTCTTCAAGCAGTTATAAACTAGAGCTTACATTTTGTCGCACGACCAATTTTGAATAATTATGATTCAAATAAAGGCACGTGACCACGGCGATCTTAACTATAAGCCTTGCCATCGCGCACGCTTCACTTTTTTGTGGGGGCCTATTATAAACACTTGTAAATATCAATATAATTCCTATAATAAACATTGTCAATCACTTTAAATACATTACGACACTATTTGTAGAGAAGCGGCTTTACTTGTGACTTTAGCAGCAAGGGCACGGGTTCGAATCCCGGGAAGATCAGTTGCTGTAAACATTACAGGGTGGAAAATTCAAATTGTCGCCGTAGCTCGCTTTTTAATTAAAAGTATATAAAACGGTCAATTTTAAAGATATTTATTTCAAATAAAAAATAGAATAAGGATATGAGGCGAGAAACACATTCTACTTGACATAGTTGCCCTCAGCCTCGATGACGCGCTCAATCCTGGTCCTGAAGCTCCCTCAGGCCTTCTTCACCATCTTCCTGTCTATGGAAATGCATTGCTCCTTGATGGAGCCAATGAGAGATATCTTGGTGATATGAGGGCGTCGGTTAGTTTGATTCTCTAAAACGCCCCAAAAGAAATAATCCATTGGGTTCAGATCTGGGCTAATGGGAGGCCATTTGTCTTTGGTTACGAAGTTGTAGTAGTGCTCCTCCAGCCAGGCGAGGGAGCGTTTGGCATGACAAGGCACACTGTCTTGCTCCCATACCCAGGGCTTGTCCCAGGCCACCTGCTTGATCCAGGGTAACACCACAGTCTCCATAACCTACAGGTAGATCTCAGTATCGACCCTAAGACCCGTCTCAAAGATATGCGGCGGCATCACGTCCCCGTCGGAGTTGATCACACCAAAGACCATGACCGGGTTTGGGAACTTGGTCTTCATCACTCTGGGCACATTGTTGGGGTACATAGCAATCTATTGATGGTTCTGCCTGTTGTAAGCCTGGTCCTGGCAGAAATTCTTCTCATTAGAGAAGAACCACAGCATGTTAGACTCCTTCGGGTGCTTCAGCTTGTTGAGGAGCTTGGTGGAGTTAAGCAGGCTTCTGTCCTTGGTCGCCTGGGTCAAAAGCTGGCCCAATTTGCATTCTGTAGCTTTTGCAGTGCAAATCCTCGTCTACACATCATTGAATTATCCTTTTATCAACCCTCAGTTTAGCAGCCATGGATCTCATAGACTTGAAGGGGTTAATGTTGATCATGACCTCAACCCTTTTGAGAAAATCTGCACCTCTCGACTTCTGGCAGTGGTCCAGAGACTTTGGAGCTCTTGTGATAACTCCATGGAGATTCTTTCTCTCTTCCAACTTCTTACAAGTACGCTGGATGATTCTCATGTTGACCCAGAGGGTGTTGGCAATGGTTCTGTTGTCCACTTCACCATTGTTGTGAACCAGGGCCATGACCACAGCACATCTCACTTCCGCTTCAGTGAACGATACTTCTAATAACTCTGCGTATGTTCTCTTCATAGTGTCAAACTCAACACTGGTGATTACCTTATTTTTATAGCTATCCAACGATATATTACACTTATGTAATCTGAAAAGTAAAATAGAATATATCATGAATATATGAGGACGACAATTTGAAGTCCCAACCTGTACACTAGAGTTAGTAAACATTGTGGTAATGCAAAATTTGTATCTTTGAATGCTGGCTGATTCATAGCAGCAGCAAAACTAATAACTAGGGCCTTCTAAAGTCATTTTCTTTCAGGGATTTATTTAATATCATGAAACTTGCACTAATATTTTTTAACACTTGTGCTCAATTTCTAGTTGCAAATATGTGATATAAGCAGAAAATGTGATCTTAAAATATTTTTACTTTTTCAGTTGCAGCAAGTAAAAAAAATAAAACAGTCTTTGCTTTTGAAAGAAATATGATCTTGGTATGTAAATACTGGAGCAAAAAAAACATCACAAAACTAATGAATATCGCAAACTTTAACTACACTGTTTAAAAAGTCAAGAAAATTTTAAAACCTTTATTGCTGTTTTTTTTCCAGATCTAGGGGTAGTTCCGATACATAGCTTGTTTAAAAATATGTTACTTAATGTAATACAATGGTGTTTAGTCATACCAAATTCATAAAACTCAGTTAGCCAAAAAACATTGCTCAGAGATTTTCTACATACAAAATTTTTAATGGAATGAAACATTATGAAACAAAAAACACCCATTGACAAGCATGATTAGATGGCAACTTAAGTTCACCATGATCAAGAGATTTAGTGTATTGACCATATTTGTGAAAATAAAAAGCAGTGTGGCCCAGTAGCTCATTCTCATTCACCACCTCATCATTTCTGGAAACATACCCAGCAATGTAAATAATTTATACCAAAAATCAATAAAAAAAATGAATAGGTATATAAATGTTTATAAATGCTTAAACTTTTATCACTAATAAAACCACTAACCATGTGAAATCTAATTATTTTAAATAATTTTATTGGTCATTCAGATTTTTATCATTGGCTATAAATGAAAAAGCTGAAATTATAGTCAAAATAGTGGCTAGGAAGTCCAGTACAATCATTCCTTAAAAAATACACAAAAGCATTACATATATAAGTACAACAATTAAAATAAGACAGAAGTAATTTTTAAATAAATCTGAACAAATTTTGAAGAAATAAATTTCTAATAACATAAAATTTAAACTAATTATGCTAAATAATTTTTATAAAAATGCATGCAATTATTGTTTACCAAAACATACCCAATTGAAATACTAAGAAATGTATAAGAATAATTTCATATGATAATTTTAGTTTAAAAAAAAATTTACAGCATTTAGAGGTAGTTTCTGCCAAAAATATTTTTGTGAAGGAAATCACAAAACAGTATTAATTTTTAAATATGTTGTTTTGCAATTAATTAGATGAAATTAACCAAAATTGATTTTTAGTCATTATGTTATAAGCCTAATAATTTTTAAAAAATAAACTAATTCTTTTAAAACAACACTTAGCACTTGTTATTGAAACTTAATTAAATTTTAATGCAAATAATTTAAATTAGATTTAATATTGCACTAGATTTTATCATTTTTATCATTAATACAATTTTAAGTTATTGTGGGCAGTAATCAGCAGAACTTACCACTACACTTTTTTTATTACTTAAATTTTTTTAAAAAATACTTTTAATTTTGAGCATAAAAATGAAAATTATTAAATCTATTTGCTAAAATAATACTTAAAAAAATTAATAGATTTTATAAAAAAATTAACTTTCAAAATTAACATTATTTTTTACAAGAGTTTATTAAAATGTTAAAGTAAGCTAAATTGACTCCTATTCAATTACACTGGTCAACACACAATTTGGTGCCTCAAATATTAGAACTGTTTTGGGGTATATTTGGGGCGCTGATTCCAAAAATGACATTGGTTTTTTCGCATCAGCTCTAGTTTTTGAGTTACGGCATACCCCTATAATTTTGAATTTTATCTGTTATACATGAGTCTTAAGCAACAAAGAATTTGTTTAAGATTATTTAAAGGTACGTCAAATGCGCAATAGCAAAGTAACTACGTGTTTGACGTATTTTCAACAACACAAAATAATAAAATACCCCGATGAAAGCAATAGACATTGAAAAATGCAAGACTTTATTCTAGTAATTACATAACATCTAAAAAGTGTCTTTTGTAGCACTTTCTGGAGTGTTTAGTATCAAGATAGTGCCTTTGCAAACTCCAACAATAATCAGCTAGCATCGTTGCATCCCATCTTCCTTGGTACCACTCCTCCATTACTCTTATATCCTGGTGAAACCTTTCACCCTGCTCCTCGCTTAGGTCACCAAGATTTTTCGGAAAATGGTCTAAATGGCTATGAAGATAGTGGACTTTGATGCTCATGTTGCAACCAAGATCTTTAAAGCTGCTTAACATATTGCTTACAAGCTCTACATAGTTGCTTGCCTTGTAATTTCCCAAAAAGTTTTTGATGATCAGCACAAATGCGGTCCAAGCAGCTGATTCGTGTTCGGTCATATGCCTAGCAAATTGCGAATCTTTTATAAGCTGCCTGATCTTTGGACCATTAAAAATTCCTGCTTTAATATTTTCCATACTCATCCCTGGGAATGCACTGCACAAATATCGAAAGCATGCTCCATCTGTATTCAACGGTGGGAGAATGATCTTTTCTGTGGTAACCAAGGGTTGATGAATGATGTTTTTCTCGCCTGCAATCATTTCTTTCCTCAAAGGCCACTCTTTTCTTGTCCAGTGTTCACTTTTTGCTCTGCTATCCCACATACAGAGAAAACAAGGATACTTTGTATAACCGCTTGGCTGGCCCAGAAGAAAGTTTACCATTTTTAGGTCTACACATATTTCCCACTAATGCTTAAGGTATGCTAACTTTTCCAGAATTTGTTTAATCGAATCATATTCTTCTCTCATACTAATTGAATGGCCTATTGGAATGGAAGCATACTTATTTCCATTATGGAGTAGAACGCATTTTAAACTTCTTACAGAACTGTCAATAAAAAGGCGCCATTCTTGTGGATTGTATTCTGCTAGTCCCATTTTTTGTAGAAGCCCCCCAACATCATTGCAGAAAACCAGATTGTTTTCCTTCGAAAAATAGGGCAGTAAATCTTTTTCTTTTCTACGATAAAACGTAATGTTAGTACCAGGCTGAAGAAGATTTTTCTCATTTAGCCTGGATGCGAGGACTTCCAATGTCTCTTTCGAAAGATTGAGGTCTCTGACCAGGTCATTCAGCTCGAACTGATTAAATCGCAGCGGTGTAGCAACTGCGCCCTGAAACTCACTTTCACTGCTACAGGTCACTGCTGCATCAACAGAGCTAATACTTTCATCAGAGCTTTCTATTAGTTCTGTTAGGTCGTTAAACACAGGAATGGGAACTTCGTCTGAATGCGGGACAGGCCGTCTTGCTGATTCTAAGTCGGGGTATATCCATTTTCTTCTATTGTTACGGTTGATTCCCTTAATGTTAACCATACAAAAATAGCAATCGTCGTGATGATTTTTAGGTTCCCTCCAAACCATTGGGACACCAAACTGTAAACTTCGTCTCTTTCCATTAATCCACTGACGTAAGTGCTCTACACAGGTTTTACAAGCAATGTGGGGAGCCCATTGTTTATCTTGATCTCCAACTCTGATGCCAAAGTAAGTGAAGTAAGCTCTCTTCACAAAAGCAGATATAGGTTTTCGTTGTTCTTTTTGAAGCATAACTACCACAAATATAGCAGAAAATATCTGGGTGATTTAAACAAGATCTACGTGACGAAGCCATTTAATTTAAACGTTGATAGAGCAATTTAAACCTAAATAATAAAACTTCATTACATTCAAAATATGTATTTCTCTGGATGCGCCTACGTTATTAGTAATGTAACATTACAACGAAGTTACATAGAAAACAATCTGCCAGATGACAAAATATATTTTCTGAGCTCTTAGAAGTTATCAAACTTGCTATCAGCAGTCTACTTTAAACTGAACCTCTTGCGAGAAAAGCTGTGAGCAAAAGTTGTTTAAACCTGTTGTGGATGAAATAAATGGTGATAAACTTTTAAGATAAGAATATCTGTAATCTGCTGACTGTGTGAAGCTAGCTAAAGCGATAAGCTTTGGCTAACTGAATACTTTCAACAGTGTCATTGGAGTTAATGGATGCATATTAAAATGAAAACACGTTGAAACAGCATTCAGAGTATCTTCAGCAAGCTTTTAAATACATCTGTAATTTTGCTTATTTACAAATTTTGATGGCATACTTTATAAAACAAAAAATTGATTGTAATGGAAATACACTTTTCTGTTGAATCTTCTTTGATAAGATAATTGTTTTGAATTTCAGCTTGGCAATACTTTTCCACGGGGCTTCAGCAAAAACACAATACTAGTTCTAAACAAATATGAGCGGTATACCGTATCTTAAAAACTAGAGCTGATGCGAAAAAACCGCCGTCATTTTCGGAATCAGCGCCCCAAATATACTGCAAAACAGCTCTAATATTTGAGGCACCAATAAAATAATTTTTTTTTGTTGACCAGTGTTATTTATTTTCAATTTTAAATACTGTTCTCATTTTGAAAATTTAAAACACTAGCAAACCGACAAATATAAGTCTTTGTCATCTAACACGCTTGCCTTCCAACTACAAGACTGCGTAAACTGTAAAACAAATCAGACAGAGTAGGCCCCCACAAAAAAGTGAAGCGTGCGCAATGGCAAGGCCTATAGTTAAGATCGCCGTGCACGTGACATAAAAAAACGACGCATTATTTTAAAATGATCGTATGTTTAAAGCGATAAGAAAAAAAATAAATCTAACCACATCATAAAGATCAAAAAAGACCAATAATGTTTGATTTATAATTCGAATATTGATTTGTTCTACTTTTTAATATTTCACATCGCCTTAACGGATAGTGTTCTCTTTGTTCTCCGTATTTTCAGTTTTTTAAATCTGTTATTTTCTACATTTTACGGTAATTAGCCTACTATTGAAATATAGAAATTAACAAATGGTCAAGATTAATTAAAAAAAACTGAATCAGCAAAAATCAGCAAAATTAGAGTAGCTAATTTGTGAATGATTTCATACAAAGCGTAAGAACAGCATATTTTGTTTACAGACTAGTTGGAGTAAAAGTTCATAATAAGTATAAGGAGGTACAGAAACAAATAGCATTACAAAAGAGTCAATCAAAATGTTGAGTGTTTTGTTTTGTTTTGATTGAGAATCAAGAAAAACAACTAATTTTTCATGTTCTTCAGGTCTTCTCACAAAAATGGTTTAGTGGTTTGCAAACAAGTCAATAAGAGTTTACTTTTCTTCAGTCAAAAAAATCTGAAGTGTTTTTTTCTAAACCAAAAAAGAAATTTTTTGTTTAAATATTGTTTAATACAGTCGGCAGCGTGGTCGAGTGGTTAAAGCACCGGACTGATGATCAGCATGGTCTCGGTTCAAAACTCACTTGCGTCATTCTGTTGTGTCCTTGGGAAAGACACTTTACGGCACTTTCCCCTGCTTGGTGGTCTTGACAAGCAGTTCTAAATTGCAGTCATATCTCTACTAAATTACTAGCGGACAGCAATATCTTGGTATCTCCGGAAGCAGGTCGGGGTATTTGCTTACCTTATGTATAGCGCCTCCGTCGCTTTCCTGCGAGTCAGGAGGATAAATATAGAGATAAAAATAAAAATACAAAAAAAAAAAAAAATGAACTGCAAAACAATCTAATCCCCGACAACTTATGCTTTTACTGAAACGAATTTTATTTACAGCTGAAGAAAACTGATGATTAGATTACGTGCTATCGATGTTTTAAGTGAGCTTTGGTGCCATCTGTTGAATGTGATGAGAGTAATTGTTATTTTGTTTGTGAACTTTGCTTTATAACAATCGTGTTTGATTCAAAATTACATTCGCTTTTATAGTTTATTTTTGACATTAAGAAAAGTTTAATAGGAGATCAACTTTACCCAAACCAGCGGGATAAAGTGGACTTGCTTACATGTAGTTAGTTATTGAAATAAAAAAATATAACAGATAAACACAAATTTCAAATATTTGGGACTGTATTTAAACACCTAATTGCATACAGATCCGTATAATGTAGGCCTACATCGGTTAAAGTGACCAATAGAATCTTAGTTTAAAGCTTCAGTAATCCACTTTGTGCATTTATTCCCTATGAGTATAACATTATTTTTGTCCAATACAATTATATTATTTTGTTTAATTGCCCGATTATTCATCTTTTTTGCAATATTACCTGTTTCCTTTTGCATATTTTCTTGAGGAAGCGCAGATTCATCGACTAAGTCGGCGTCCACCTGACTCGACTAGTCCGGTAAGATAATCTTTCTTGTCTTCTCACCGGATATGTCTGCGAAATAGTTTCGTATGATAACACCCCGACTTGCGAGTAAAAATATATTCGTTCGATACTCAGTCTATCTGAGTGATTTATGTTGTTGCCTTGAAAAAGACACTTTAAAATAAATTCCCGAATGTGGTTCAGCTCAGCTTTAAAAAAAAGGAGTAACCAAGAAAATACGACCATACGAATGTTGCAATTTTATAAACATTACAATGAAATTATTTTAATGTTGCAGTCACTCCTAATTTTATGGTTAAATCTCAAGAGGCAAGGAGTTCAAACTACTATTTATTCTATTCCCTGGTAACAAGCAAGCGAGCTAATAAATATCGGAAATGAAACTCTGAAACGCCTATAAATTAAACTAAACCCTTGCTATAACTATCCGCCAAATTCACTCACACAAGTAGCGTCAAATTAACAGAATTTACTTTTTAAAACCATTTATCGGTTTGCTGAAAATACACGTTAAATAATAGCAAATCACCATTAAATACATTAGAATATTATCAATTACTTTTAAGCATGCTTTTGAACACGTTTTATTAACGAATTGTTTTGCTGTCTTTTTTTACGTTACTTGGATTGTTGCCAAATCAAAAATTTAATTATCAAATTTTGTAAACGATCCTTTAAAAACAAACTAGCGTAAACGGTTGTACAAATACAAAAATTGTTCAAGGATTTAGTGTAGATAGTCTCTAATAAACGTACTTGTACAGTACAAGATTTGAGGTGTGATGTTTTATTTTGTTGGGACTTTACAGTGCACGGCCACTATCCTTTGAGAAAACGTCATAGCTATGTTTCTATTAAAATTCAGTCCACTTTTCAATGCTATTTTTAAGTTGCATGAACAATTATTCTTTTTTGTCTGACAAGCGATCGGGCAACATACGTTTTTGTTTTGCTTCATTTCAAAATGTCATTGTGTCTATTTTAAAATGATAAAGAATGTTATTTCTGATTAAAAAACACAAACATCGAGCATCACGTTTGCTAGTAACGATAACACTGACAAGATTTGATACGCGACTTTGTTACTTATTGATGGATGACTACAATTTGGATGAGAAGTAAATTAGAAGAGTTAATTTGTGTATCTATAAACTTCTTTTTAAGTAAATCAGATTTTAAAAACATGTCATGTTTCTGACAAAACATTAGACTAAAGCCTCGCAAGTATTATCAGTATTATCACTTACAAGTATTAAAAATATCAAGGTTTGATACTGACATTGAAAAACACTAAAATTATTTAAAACTTTGCAAGGGATTGGTAGTTTCAAATGTTGTTGAGCCTTTCCCTATCATAGGCCTATATAGAAAATTTTTTACTGCAAAATTTTCAAAAAAATAGTTGGCCTTCAAAAAATGCAATCTCGTATAAGAAAGAATTGGAATTGGATTGAAATTTGGATATATTTAAAATCCTTATAAAATTTTGTACATTTTTATTTGATAATAATTTTTTTAGGATATTCGCACCCTTAAATTGCGCGTACACATCTATGTCTGAAACGAAAATATAATTATTACAGTAAAATGTTATTTCTGAAATCTATGCAAAAACTTAATTTTACTTCTGTAATTTTTACCATCAATAGTCTTACTTCATTTTGACTCCTTGAAAATTGACAATAGAAAATAACAAGCAAAATAAATTTTAAATTTAAACAAACTTACTAGAAAAATTAAGTACCAAGTATTGACTTTCGGATTCGAATTTAGATGTCATGATAAATTTAACAAACTTGCAACTTTTTTTATAATAACAAAATGATATATATCAGCATTTTGTATCAATCAAACCAGAAACGAAAAAACAATTAAATTTGATTTTGTAGAAAATATTCTAAAATCTTTTATAATTGTTTTAATTTTTTTAAGAATTTGATTTTTATATCTTATTCGATAAAACTTTTTAAAAAAAAGGCTTGAATTACCTTACTCCTTATAGTGGAGATGGCAAACCTTTTTTAAAGATGGGTCAAAAAATGACAATTTAATCGAGTATACAGTTAAGCGGGTCATTGGCTAAAAGGAAGGAGAAAAAAGTTTGGAAGTTTTTGTTTTTTACCAAAACTATGCTAGTTTTGGGTATTTCAAGAGATAAACTTAATGAAAACGTATAGATTTAAATTAAAGACAAAAAAAAGTTCTCAACTTTTCAATTATTGTAAAAAATTCTTATGATAATAGTTATAACATAGCCTTTGTTTGATTATTTTAGAAAAAAACTGAGTCATGGACCATGGGTCAGAGAAAAATCTTGGTAGTCGGATCGAAGTAGGAGTTAAAATCAATATAGTCGGACTGAACTCGGACCCTTAAAAAAATATTTCCTTTCATCTCTGGTGCAGATAGGAGGGCCACCGTCATGGTGCTATTATAAAGAAATAGAGCAATATTTTGCTTAGCGAAAGGACAGTTTTACGGGGGTTTTAGAAGTCTTACTGGGGTGTTGCGGCGGCTTTTGTTCGCTCCGTACTAAAGCCATCACTGCATATGCCTGTCCTCTTTATGCAGTTTCGATAAACTGTTAGGTCAATTTAAGTTTGCGTCACCAGTTCAGATCATTGTCTCTCACAACTGACAAACAAAATTATTTCGAAAAAATTTAAAATAAGTTGATTTATTTCAATAAGAAGCCTAGACCATTTTTAAACAATAAACAAGCACACAAGTACGTATTTTCAATAATTTAAGAGGTAATTATTTCTTTGTATTTTTCTTTTCGTGTGGCTTAATAATGTTTTAAACTTGCAAATTTTGCTTTAAAAAAACTACATTATTTTATTTGCTTTGATATTGAGTAAAATTACAACTTAAAACGTCAGCTTTTAAATAAAAAAATTCTTGCAACTATGTGGGTCCGGTCTGGCCAACCGCGCCTATATAACATAAAACAATTTTGTAGTGTTGGCGCTATGTTTCTTATTTAAATTACTACCACGTTACAATCACTTTACTCCAAAATTGATTTATAATTTCCATTTCACTAGTTATTGCTTTTATTACTATAAGAAAACAAATCATTCAAAGTAGGCTTACAGACAGTAAGCGAATTGACAAAAAAAAAAAAAATGGACCTACAGCTCAGTACTGAAAAAGATTTGTGTTTATGCTTAGCTCATTTTGTTTCTGTATCGCATTTACGAATAAATGGTAACAATTGAAATTCAATTTCGAAAATATTCGTTTCTATCACGTTTATTAAGATAGAAATTTTATTTTAAATTTCAGAAAAAACTCAAAAGATCTATTACTTTTACGCTCATTTTTATTCAATTCCAAATATGTCGTCGGCCAGAAGTATCTTTGCTAATTAACTCTCAATTAAATTCAATTTTAATCATTTCAAAGTAACTGTACAAATACGTCATCATCGCAAATCTCTAAAACTATTAATAGAAAAGAAAATAATTGATGTTAAAATCCTGGCATCATTCCATTAATAAAATCTTTGATAAGCTATCCATACGTCCCGTTTTAGCCGGGATAGTCTTGATTTTTAGGTCTTGTCCTGATGTTTCGCCCGGTTAAACATTATGTTCCGAAATATTAAGTGAAAATCTTTTTTTAGAGAAATCTACTTCTTAGGGACGAAAATCAAGAAATCCTAAACAGATTTATTTTTTAAAGATCACTATGATTTTGAGACGAAAATCAAGAAATCAGAGTCAATATAATAAATTTTACTTCGCAAAATAAAGAATAAAATGTGTTGTACACACAACTAAAAATTAGAGGAAACATTGGTCGCGATTCACCACTTCAAAAATATACAGTAATATGCCTACTTTGACAACGGGAAAAAACCTTTATTAGCAACAAAGAAGTAAAATTACTGAGAATAAAAAAAACGCTGCTATAATTTAATCAACACAATTAATGTGAAAAAACATTTAAAAGAAATCCATGCCGAAGCGGATGCAACATGTGAAAAATCAATTCTCAACAAGTACAATGTATTCTCTAATGAAATCACAATGTAACCGATCAAATGTAATTTGATACAATTAAATAGGAACAGTAAAAAAGCGACTAAAACAAATTAACAGATAGGACGATTATGATGTGACAGGCCTATTTTGGTCTGATGGACCTCATCAAGCATAACTTATTATAACCTCTAAGGTAAATTGTTAGCGCGGAAAGTTAAGGTGAGAATTCCATGAAGTGACTCTTTTGGAAATGGTAATTTTAATTAATAATCTGCACTTACGAGCTTAAATATTAATAGTCAACATCAAAAAAGCACCAATCAAAAAAAGAATTGAAAAATTGAATTTTGGACAGCAGTGAGCCATTTGGAATAGATTTCATCGAAAGGGACGTTGAAGCAGCATCGAAAATGTTTATAAATGGTTGAAAACAATGAAACAAAAACGTTAAAACAGCATCGAAAGGTTCGTTGCAGAGTAGTAGCAGTTCGATGTTGAAAGATTGACGAATGTCAAAGCTTTTACCTTTGTCAAGTAGAGATAAACTTTTTACTTTTTGCAAGAAATCTATTTTGGCCGCCTGTACTCGGGATCTCACTCTTTTGGTCATTATCCAACACTCATGACCACAGGTGAGGATAGGAACCAAAACGACTGAGAACAGAAAGCTTTACTTTTGTACACAGCTCTCGTTTCAATACAACAGATCGGCAAAGCTGGTGCATTACTGCTCTTGCTTTTCCAATACGAGTGTCTGGTTTGTTGTCCTGTCTACCATCACTCGAAAATGTGACTCCTAGATACTGAAACAATTCGACGGATTGGCTTTGATAGAGCGTTTCAGTTCTGCGAGAAAGCGAGGAGTGCGTTCAATGTCACTTCTTTAATCATGAGGTTTGCGTTTAACTCCTTTCCAGCATTCAAACACGAAACAATACGGTAAACAGTACTTTTAGCATATCCAGTGACTTTAATTATCTCTGTTGCACAGTTACAAGCGCGGTACAATTCAGCAATAACATTTCTACGATTGCATTCTTTCACCTTTAGCCATTTTCGAGGTTTATTTACTGGTTAATTATAGAATTTAAACGTTTAATTTTCAACTTTACGATTAAAAACTTACAGCATTCACGTCGAAAATGAAGAAAACAATAGTTATATAATCAGTCCATATTTATCGTTTACACCCTGTATATATATATATATGTCTATATAATACAAAATTTATTTAATCACTGTTTAAAAACCACAACAGTCTGTTTCATGCTTAGAATCGTCAGGTGATAACTAATTCAAATAGAAATAATATAGAATAATAATTATATAATAATCAAATAGAAAAAAAACAAATAGAAATCTAATAGAAATCAAATGGGTACTTATTCTATTTGAATAAGTAACTACCTGACTTCTATTTGATTATTCTATATTGATTATTTCGCAGACATAGTCGCAGACCCCCGACAAAATCTTTAAATCAATTTGGCAGTAAGGGAGGTTTCTTCGTCTTGCTGAAATGTTATCCCGCGGCCTCCCATGGTCTTTTCAACCCAGGGAACCACTGTATTTTTTAAAATGCCAAGTAAACTTTTTTCAACATGTGCAATTTTGACACCCTGATCAGTGAAGATAAGGGGTGTTTTGTGTACATATGATGTCACATCGGCTCATACCATCACGGACGCTAGTTTTGGGCACTGAAATGTGTGTATTGTTCTGCAGATATCTTTTTAATATTATTGCACTAAATCCGGTCATTCTGTGGATTATGATTGCCTGAAACGTAAACAACTTCTCGTTAATCTACAGAATAGTCGATTGCTTGCTATCCTTTAAACGTTGCGAGAAGTAGTCGTGCTTTTTTCACCTTTTTTTACGTGTTTGAGCTGACAAAAGATATTTGAGATTTGAGAAAACATTTGAGATCCTTTTTCAGGACATTTTGTATGTTCATATGACTTACATTTACTTCTTTTTATATTTGATTCTAACATCATGTCTGTAGCGTGGTCGAGTGGTTAAAGCACCGGACTGATGATCAGCATGGTCTCGCGGTTCAAAACCCACTTGCGCCATTTTGCTGTGTCCTTGGGAAAGACACTTTACGGCACTTTCCCCTGCTTGGTGGTCTTGACAAGCAGTTCTAAATTGCAGTAATATCTCTACTAAATTACTAGCGGACAGCAATATCTTGGTATCTCCGGAAGCAGGTCGGGGTAATTGCTTACTTTATGTATAGCGCCTCCGTCGCTTTCCTGCGAGTCAGGAGGATAAACATAGAGATAAAAAAATAAAAAATCATTTTAAAGAAAATATAATAATCTAAAATGGTGCCGGTTTAACATGTGATCTACCCAAGAAATATGATCTACCACTACCAAGATCTAGTACGTTCAAAAAGTATAAAAAAAACAATTTATTTAATACAATCATACATAAGAATATTTAACTAAATTACGTGTACAGTGCGAATAACATTTAAAAAATAGACAAAATGGTTTTCTTCGTTTGAGCGTAAAATTTTCCAGCAAATAAAGTCTAAGTGCGATTGAAATGTTTGCATTGGAACTCCTCTCATCTTTTTGAGAATACGAATTTTAGCTTCTATCCAAGATCGTTCAATGTTTTGCGTATGTGTTCCATCTTGAGGATTAATATAACTTTTCTGGTGGCTGACGGTGGAATAATTAAAATAGCAATTTACTGTAAAGTCGAGTAGGCTGGCCATTCATCTGAGTGGATGACAGAGTCT
Source organism: Diplosoma virens (assembly GCA_963680785.1). Classification (NCBI taxonomy): domain Eukaryota; kingdom Metazoa; phylum Chordata; class Ascidiacea; order Aplousobranchia; family Didemnidae; genus Diplosoma; species Diplosoma virens. The sequence continues at coordinate 36,085,807 of OY796881.1, read as the reverse complement.
TCTTAAACTTCTTTTTGAATAATTGGTTCTAAAGTAGCTCGGTCTCTTTTTGCAAAATAAAAATAGCAATAATCCAAGCTATTTTTAAGGCCAAACACCCATGGTCCGTCTATTTTTGACCCGTGGCTCCTGTTGTTTACAACATCTGCTTCACTATCTGTTGATTCGGCATTAAGAAGACTATTTTCATCACCATCAAGAAGACGACCTTCTTTAGGGCCTTTAGGGGTTTTGAGAAATTTTCAGTTAATCTCCTTAATCATTATTTTATGACGTTGCATTTTTTATGGTTATGGTTGCATTTTTTATGCTTTATGGTTACTTTTATACTCTCATCGTTGCATTTTTTAGGTAGATCACAAGTTAAACTAGAAACATGTTGGTAGATCACATACTAAACCGGTACCTTTAAAATTTTGTCTACACTTGGCGTTTACACCATGTATTTGCAAGTTGTTTCATAATTGTTTAAATTGCTCGTTTTATCAATTGTAATCTTAAGCATGCGTCAAGCAGATCAAGACCACGTGACCTTACTTGAATAGCGTTTTTTCCTCTCTGGAATTAATGAATAAAATTTTTTTAGCTAACGAAACTTCTCATTACTTAATTCGTTTGCTGGCGCGTCTGTGATTGGCTGTTGTAAACTGTGCCCTTTCTGATCTGTAAATTTTTGAATTTTTTGAATTGATAATTAAAGTAAAATATCAACCCACAAGAAAATGCCCCTTGATTTCCGTATTGCATTTACAATCGCATGAGTTTTGTTTTCGACTGCAGAATGACGTTATTTCATTTACGACAAGGTTCGAGAATTAAAAGTTACAGAACGAAAACTTTTTGATTAAGAATTGAAGCATGGGAATTCCGAAGCGTCTGTCGTCACAGTTAGGGCAAAGTTTGATTGAAAGTTATTCTTTTAAAACAAGTTTTTTGAGAGAAAAAGCATTGGTTTTCAAGTAAGGGTCGAATCTTCTCGGAATAGTTTGATATCCAGCGCGCGCACGTAGTAAACAAAAAGTCAAATCATTCTTTGAAGTTCCTTGTTAGTTTGCGAAGGAGGCACATGAAATCAAGTTTGCACTCTCTCAGGGTCGGGCTTAATTAAATTGCGCTTAATGGGATATCAATGTATCGAAATTTCTGTTTGTGAAAACAACGTTTTGCTTTTGTTGATCGTCATCTTAGCAGCAGCTGTAGTAGTGGCTTTCAATAACGCATTTAAATTTTTGTCATGATGTTCTGATCGGTTGTTTCACCAGGTTGTTGCTTGCATGACCTAAATTCGTGACGAGCAGCAACAATATTTCTTGGCTTGACATAGATTCCTTGCAAATCTGCCATAGCTCTGTCGAAGTCACGTTTTTCAACATATGTCACATCACATTTTTTAGAGGTTTTGACTAATTTGGTGTCGGCGACACCAAATTAGTCAATTAGGAGAACTTTCGGCGACACCAATTAGGAGAAAATATTTCAAATGAAAAATGTTCCACAATTTATATCTAGCTATATCAGAGGTGGGTAACCTGTGGCGGATTGCACCCTGATTTCTAGCGATGACGTTTTTTTGGTTTCAGTTGGAAAAGTAAAAATTTAGAGAATTTTTTCCAGCGTTGAAGTTTCGTCTGTGTGGCGGATATGAACTGGACTTGGGACTTGACTAAAATTGGCGCTTGAGGAAAAAAGATTGGCCACTCCTGCTATATATTGTACTTTCGGCGACACGAAATTAATCAAAACCTCTAACCGGTTAAACTGAAGCTCAGCTGAAGTTAATGCTCTAATACAATGTCGGAAAGTTTTTAGTCAAGAATTAAATTCTTCTGTAGCATTAAAAAATTCTGGATCGACGTCTAACCTTTTTGGCCGCAGAATTTTAGCCATGGCAGTATTATTAAGTTAAATTAAATTATTATAAAAATTCAATTAGTTTGACTTAAACGAGGCTTTAATTGAACTTAAAATTTGAGTCTGGATATAAAGAAACACATTACAAACTACAAGAAACATATATCAATGTAGCTAACCAAATTCAAACGAAGGACAGAAAAGAAAAACTAAATTTAAAAAGAGAATTTATGCTTTAGGTGCATGAGCGTAGCGTGTTGATTATAACAAGCATTAGAGAAAAATGCTAGCTAATTTATACATTAATGATTATTTTAAACTTTGTTAAATAATATAGTACAGGGATGCATAACTTTATTCTTGTTTCCGGCCGCATTATAGTGTTAATTTTAACTAATAGCCACTAGTAAGTTATGGTAAGAAGATGAATTTATGTGTGAGGTGCATAAAATTATAATATAAGTTGTATTGATAATATGCTTTTTACTCCTATCAATTGTAATGAAACAAAATATTACCATTTTTTAACGATTGAATTTATTTCAAACACAATTCGAGAAACAATGTAGACCTATTAATAATTTCTTTTTTCTTACGTGCTTGCAAATAAACTTCTAAATAAATTTGCAAAATCAACTAACCTAAGTTGATTTGGGTTTTAATTTACCACGATATTTTATATTTTCGTTTAAGCGTACACCTTAAAAAGATCTCAGCGTCTGCAATTGAAGGTGAATTAAATCAGCATTGTTATAATTTCTTCGAAAAAAGAAGAAATTCAAGTTAAAACTGTAAAGGCCCGTTTCCACTACGAGCGTGGAAAAGAGCATTCTTTTTGTCTTTTATTGATCTTCGATTGAAGCGAGCGGTGAAAATTGAAGCGAGCGCAAAAAAAAGTCAATAAAACAAACAAAGAATGCTTTTTTGCACGCTCGTAGTGGAAACGGGCCTTAAGGATAGACGAGAGTAAATTTTGAACCACGACTTTATCAATCACGTTCCTCATTAATAAGTCGCTCTTTAACAACAAAGCAACTGTGCCGACTTTTCATAACAAACATGTATTTAGAGACACATTCTTTTCCAAAACATTTCCAAAAATAAAGAAAAAATTAGTTTTTGTATGTAAAATTTAATAAAATAAATTATTTTCAAATTTTGACTTTATTTTGTTCTATAAAACTAAATTAAAAGACTCCTGAACAACCCACACTATAAAGTTATGTAAGTTTCACTGCGAAATAAAGCCGTGAACAAATCGTGACTTTATTTACTTTAGTGGGTTCAGTTATAAAGTCATACCATGCAGACAAAATAAAAAAGATACTTAATAAAAAGACTTGCATGGTTGCTATTGTTTTACTTTTTTCATATATTTTTGGTGAAGTTACCATTCCAAAAGGATCTAATAAATCCAAACACACACCAGTATAAAGAAGTTTTAAGAAACTGTCATTAGCGTAAAAAAACGTAAAACTTGATATCAAAAATAAAATGATAAAAAATATTTGTTTGCATATTTAGGGCCTCCAAAATCATACATTTCTTCATTCCTTTAACTTTGCTAAAACATACAAAGTTAGTTTTACGTGGGCTGTAGTTTGCCTATCACTGTTTTACTATAGGTAATTCAGGCAATTTTTCACTTACAGAGATTTTAAAAAATAAAACAAAGAAATCACACTCTTAAAAATTAACAAATTTAAAACAGCTTCGTGATATTTTTTTACAAAACTAAATATATTTGTGTTTTTGTTTCTCCTCTGTTTGATACGAAATGTTGATATTTTTTATCTTGTTATTATAAAATAAATATAGCAAATTTGTTAAATTTACAATGACATCTAAATTTGAATCATACAGTCAAAACTTGACACTTGATTTTTCGGGTAAGTTTGTTTCAACTTTTAACTTTACTTACTTGTTTTGTGTTCTACAGTATAGTTAATTTTAAAAAAAAGGTTTTGTTTTCAGAAATCAATTAAAATTATATTATCTAATTAATGATAAACTTATCAAAATAAAATAATTTTTTGCATAAGTTTCGAAAATAACATTTTGAAGCAAGTATTCTGAGTATTTTTATTTGATTGTAAGTTTGAAAATGTTTTTTATATTAAATCACGCCAAACAATTTTGTTAACAGGGCTTTTAAATTCCGATAGCACAAAATTGCTTTCAAATTACTGACATGATACCAATATTGTTTTAGGGAAATGATGAAATTGTCACACGTTTTTGAGAGAACAATGAAATTTTATTAAAAATTTTTTTAAACTTACAATATATAAATAAGATCGAAGGAACGCGTTTTATTATTTTAATTATTTTTATATTTTAATTTGTCGATCTCGTCGTCTTATGGTAAAGCATCCACGTCGGGTCAGACGCAGACAACACTGGGATGAGGTTTCACTCTTACTTTTCCAGGCTGCTGTACTGCCAAGATCAGATGCTGGTAGTGATGGTGTTGAGCCAGCATCGCATGATATTATTCAAAACCATCCGACCGCGAAAGATCTGTATTCCAAAGACAAATTTTTATACACCTTCATCTACTGTAGTTTGTGCTACGATTAAGGAGGCCTGCGACATCTTTATAGGTTGACATAAAGTAAAAAATTTGTATCATAAAATTCACTTGAGAAAAATGCCGTTTTCATCTGTCAGTTTAAAAATTTGATATATGCAAGTCCGGGATACAGTTTTTAAATGCGTATATTTAGCCATAAATCATTTCACAAATTGAAAGCAAGAAAGAGCGAATCCCGGAGATCATTACTTCTATATTGTATTACTGTAGAATAATCCCTGAATGGTATCTTAGTAATTTTAAACTCTTTCAATAGACTAGCTTTAAAGATTAATCTTAGAGTCTTATATACAAGTTTTATAATTGATTTCAGAAAACAAGCAATCAACTTTGAAATCCAAAAAAACTCTTTTTGTGATTTTTACATATATTGTTATTATCACAGCTTTTGTTTTGGCTGCATTATCAATGTCAAAGGTGAGGTAGAATTTTTATTATTTTTTTACCAATACGCAAGTATTGTAATACAGCTGTAAAAGCTTTTTTTGAATAAACTTAAATTTAATAGAACTGTGTTAACCATTAGTTTTAAGGCAAGTAAAACTCATTACAAAAAAGTGAACTAGTGATTCCTGACTCACTTTAATAATTGTTTTTAATTATTCAGATTTCTTCCATAAAATATAATACATCTGCTCAAAAACAACTACGTGTGTCCTCTTTAAACCAAACATACATGTGGCAAATGAATTCAATTAAAAGTTTTTTCACCAAGCAAATCAAACAACTGGATGAAAAGTTCAACATGACACAGAGTGTACTGATAAACAAAATCAATAATCTCCGAAATCAATTTACTTTGTATAAAAATCAGTCCAATCGACAAATTCAAGAGCTTGACAAAAAGTTAAACATAACAAATAATTTTCGAGGTAAAAGTTGTAAGTTTTTAGAGAAGTTTGTTTTAAAAGACTTTCTCCAGTTTGTATTACTTTCAAAAAGAAATTTTTGATTTTGCTTTTGTTTCAAGATCTTATGATAAATGTTTGAACCAAAGCTAAAGGTTTACTTTAAATATTTGCAATTGAAATTTATATAAGAGGCAGACAACTCTTTCAATTTAAATTTAAAGTTATTGTAAAAACTGTTATCAGAGATTACTTGTCTAAAATCCTTTTTTTTCTCTACTGCTAAGAAACTCAAAGAGGTTATTCTTAAATTTAAAAATCAACAACAAAAATATATTTTTATTAAAAGCAAAACTGAAATCACGACATTTTTTCCGTTCTATTTCTTCAACTTTTTCAAGCGTAAAGAAAACGAAAAGTACATTTGCCGTTTTTATAATGTATTCTCTGCTATTTTTAAAAAAGATTGCGTTTTACGCTTTGTTCACATTTGAAGAAATCCGCCTGATGAAACGGAAAATGCGACGAAGTTTTAGTTTTGCTTTTAAAAACTATTCTTTTTTATTGTTTTTTTTTTAAATTAAGAATAGCATTTTAAGTTGCTTACCAGAAGTGCAAAAACAGCTTTTAGAAAAATTTAAAGTTGTTGTTACGAATCAGATCAATGTAAACCCGGATGGCATCAATTTGAAGACAACTGTTATTTCTTTCAAATGGCATTGCGTTTGCCTTGGTCACAAGCCGAACAGAAATGCATCTCCAAAGGAGGACATCTAGCGAGTGTTCATAACGAAGAAGAAAACAATTTTATTAAACGTTGGTATCTTATTCATAACAATGTAATTAGAGCTTTTTTAAAATACCATCATTAAAAGTTTACAAAATACGTAAAAGCATTAAATAATAGTGTAGTAAAAAGCTCTATAAAATATACAGGGTGTCCCAGAAGTCACGCAACATCCAGTTTTTTTTACAGTACATATAACTATTATTTTTATTGATTATAATCATAAGATGTTATCAAATTGTTCATGTCCTGCATTGATAAGTGCATCGATTCTCTTTATAAAACTGTCTTTCACTCTTCTGAGTGTTCTAAGTAGTTAAGTAGTTACGCAGGCAAATGCAAAGTGTGAGGAAATTGTAAAAATTAGTATGTGGTGTGCAACTTCTGGAACACCTTGTTTTCTTTATCAAAGTTTTTTTAAAAGAATGTGGAAGAAATCGAGTTTGGATTGGAGCCCAGTTTTTGTTTGCTGTTTGACTTACATGTGAATTTTGCAACATGAGAAACAACACTAATCTGTTTGTTTAAAACACGACATTTGTAACTTCAAGTAATTTAAGAATTTGGCTTGAATGAAGCTAGTCGACAAAGCAAGAAATGCTATTCTCGTACTCGTCTACTCCTCACAAAAAAATTTTACACAAAACTTTACTTTATCGAAAAATAATTTGTTCTTTCTCTATTTAAAAAACGGCACACCCACACGCACACTCAAGCATATTTATAAACGAACCATTGCTTTGATAAGATTATTACGAGATTTGTTTAGCTTTATACGAACTTGTGCATATTTCTTGATTTTGTTATTCCAAATCATCATTAATTTGCATGAACTCAGACTTCTTTTAGCGGTCTATATAAAGTTTGTTTGTATTACTTTTCGCTTCCATAATTAAATAATGGTTATTGATGGCACAATGTCAACTTAATTGCTTCTGCGTAACATCAAAAATATGGTCAAATCGAATTTTTATCGCAACCTGAGATCGACATGACAAGATTCTTGTCCTCGTCATATTGTTGCGCTCTTTGAAAAGTAGTTTAAGTTATCTTTTCTTGACTGTCTTTACAAACAGTTCAAAAGTACAGTCTTGTCACTTTATAAAGGATGTCTGAATAAAATATCTTGTTGTAGACCAAAGTTTCTTAAAGTGAGCCACTTGGCTCCCTTAAGAGGAATTCAAAATCTCAAGCGAAGAAAAATCACTAAGGAGGAAAATGGAGAGAAATTTGAGAATTTTTGTACAATGTAAGTTGACCAATGAGATCGGTACTTTTTTTAAATGATAGCAGTTTTCAAATGCCTTTCCAAATGCTGAAAAAAATTTTTTTTTTCATGCAATCATAATAGAAGCAACAACACTTGCTCTGACAGGTAAAGGCCTAATTTTTAGAGATCACTTTTTTTAGGAACAAGAATTGAGAAATCGGAGACAGATATAAAGTAAAGACTTCTTTATTTTTTTGTGTTTACTTAAATTTGAATGTTAATTTTACTGTAAACATTTTGGGATAACCGGAATTTGGATTACAAACTTGGATGAAGACAAAAAATTAAAAAGTCTTCACTTTGATCATTGAAGTATTTTTTAGGGGGAGAGAAATAATGGAAGGTTAGAAGGAATGCAGCAAAAACTTTGAGAACCATTGTTTTAGAAAAAGCACTTACAGTAATTACGAGGTTGTTCTGCATGTCAAGAGAATAAATTGCTCATGTGACTATGTCATATTTCATTCAAAATAATTTAATCATGACGATGTAATTTATTCCCGTTAAAAGTAATCCACAGTTTTATTATGAATTAATAATCCCGTTGAGTGAATCGTTAAGCTTTTATTACATAGTATAATGCCTCGGTTCGCTTGATTTATTTCATGTATCCTTTTTTCTCTTTACGCCTGACAGTATGAAGTAATATGTTTTTGTCCAAGCTTTGCCTTCTCGAAGAGAGTGGAATGTTCTGGTGCATTTGAGCATAGCGCTTTCTTTAGAGAATTCGAGTTAAGTCTCGAATATACTAGTAAATTTGCATCACGTGATCTTTTTTCTATATAAAGGCGATGCGTAGCGAGACGTATTATTATTAAGTAATTTGAAACGACTCGAGAGACGGCTCGAGTAAAAGTGATTTGTTTGGGCACCGGAGGTGGCCCGGTTGGCGATTGCTGAATTTATTTTGCCCCAGTGGTTGGGAGTTGTGTTCTACAGAAGTAGAATTATTTTTATTGATTGAATCAAATTATAGCGTTGAGTTCGCTTTGCAGTGTGCCAAAGCGTGCAATAGAATTTTCGTCAGTCGTGATTTTTGTAATATATTCGTTCCTATTAGAGAAAGTGGTCTCTGTTTGTTTGTGAAGAAGCGTCTTCAACGGATCAATCCGAGTTTTTGTTCAAACGAACTGTATAAAACCGTCAGCGCATAGCAGACTACTTCTTGAGCCGGAATGAAATATAATTTAGACACAGCTTTGTTTCAGCGCAGGTATTTGAGTTACCTACCTCAACTGATCCTTTGGGATTCCCGAACAAAGTATGTGACAGACTATAATGCAGTGTTTCTCAACCTTTTTCCGTTTGCGGCACATTTTTGAAACTCATCAAAAATCACCGCACCTTTAGACCATTTTTATTAATTTTTGTTCCTAAAATCAGGTGACCTTTAAAAAAAAGTTATTCACACAAAATTGAGCTCAGATATTTAATTTTTGTCCTTAAATTCAGTTGTTTATTAAAAATATTGTTGTTCTGGCCGCGGCACATAATTGTTATCTTCTGAAGTTCGCGGCACACTTAGTCTTCACTTATTTTTATGTGCCGATTTCCTGCTTTTCATCTCAAAATTCAAATATTTCCTAAAAACAATAAAGAAAAAATGCTTTCGTCACAATTTTCTGCTCTAATTTCCTCATTTTCGCCTCAACAATAAGCTGTTCTCTAAAAAAGAAAAAAAGATTTTTACTTGAATTCACGCTCTTTCTTGTCAATTTCCTACCAAAATTAGTTTTTTCTAAATAAAAACGGTCTTCGCTCCAAATCTCACTTATTTCACGTGGAAAAATCGCAAAATTCGACAAATCTAAATTTTTTTCGAAGTCTTTTACGGCAGATCTGGAACCTCTCACGGCACACAGGTTGAGAAACATTGGAATAATGTGCAATAGCTTGCGGCACCCTAGCGAAATGCAAATGGCACCTTAGGGCGCCGCGGCACCTCGGTTGAGAACCACTGCTATAATGTTTTGAAAAACTTTAACGAAAGCGTTAGATTTGGGGATATAAAATAGGGCAAAGGTTCTAGAGCAGCTGAACAATTATTATTTTGTGAAATAGATAACCTTGTCGATTTAAAGTTTAGAAATTAAAATAAGTTGTTATCAACACTGCACTGGACTTTTAAAATAACTTTCAAGGGGTTTTATATCCGTGTAATAACGACGTAACTGCTCCCATGTACAATTCATTTTTGCTATTTATTAAAGTTTGAGTTTAAGTCTTGCAAAATTTTTTTATCTTGTCCTAAAACAAAAATCGTTTAGCTTCTTTTATCTTGTTACTAAATTGCGAGTATATTTATAGAAAATCGCTTTTGTTTAATATTGGATACTTGAAATGTACGAGTATAATGTACTGTAATTTTGAAGTACTATTTCTACCATTCAATTGTTATATTGTTCTATCAAAATTTTATTTAAAGCTTTTAGAATACAATTCGAAGTTATGCTACTAGATTTTAAATTATTTTAGTATATTTTGTTGCCTAAAGTAAAGTTACAATTTCAGAAAATATAAGATACTCGTCTTGGATGGGAGGAAGTGAGCAACAAACCGAATGGAATTACAGATGGACTGATGGAACTTCGTTCGTACGTGCTAATATTCATCTTTGTTTACTTTTGTTTCAATAATTTATGATTGCTGTTTCTTGCTTTGTGACTAGTAATGTCACAAGAACTTGCAAGCAGGGCAGGCGTGTCCATTGGGCTAACTAAAAAGTTGCCTATAAAGGCGCATAATTTGTTTTTCAGTTTACCCGTTTTTCAAATTTTTAAAAGTAGTTTATCAGAAGAATCGTTACAAATGTGGAAATAATTATTTTGTTTGCTATATACTTGTGGAGCAATATGGCACAGAAATTGAAGCTTGTCTTGGGCGCAAAATCGCCCTGCGCCTGCCGTGCTTTAAGAATGAACAGAAAATTTTAATTCTTTATGAAATTTAGCTTTTGTCTTTTACGATGTTTGACTAAAACACAATGACATTTATCGATATTACTTATTTCACAAAACTAATTAGATAATTTTTTAACAGAATTTCACTGATTGGGCACCAGGACAACCAAATGCTAGACAAGACTGTCTCCAATTTTGGGCTTCCAGACAATATAGATGGGACGATGATTTTTGTAATATTGCTCATACTTTCGTTTGCAAAACTCCTGTCAATAATTAGACGATCTGTTGTCTAACTTTAAATTATTTTTCACATCTTTTGGTTTTCCCAGCAAATCATTTAATTTTTATTTCATTTGCATAGAACAGTGGTTTCCAGACTTTTTGAACGCCACTCAGGTAATCATCTTGCGACCCAAGCCTTTAACACATCGAATGCCAAGTATCTACTGTATAATGTGGAGACAGTAGTTTAAATAAAACTTCAAAGTGCAAGAATTTCTTTATTTTTGCCACTTGGCTCTGAAATTGGTACCAATCGTCTACATACACCCTGTACGGTCTAAATATGGAGAAAAATTGCCAATTTTGAAGCTTCCCCCCGAAATACGTACCTTGATGTACATTCGAAGTTTACCAAAAAATAGCTTGGGATTCAACAGTGGTGGCTACGGTACTTCTTAAAAGTACCGCGGTACCAGTACTCGGTACTTTTCAATAATATGAATTAATGGTAATGACTAAAACTCTGTCATACATTGGATTTCATTTGACATTTAAAAATTGTATTTAAAAAAGCGGAAACAATATTGTACGTATCCAACTGTTCACTTTCAAAAATCAATTATGTTTTGGATGTAAAAAACATGCAGTGAATATGTTTTTAACTTGATTTTTCGAATAAATTATGCCTTGGATATATGAAAGGCCTAATGAATATGTTGTCTTCTGCTTTGTTTTTTATATTAAAAAAAGTTTGTCAAGAATCATACTAATTTCCATATAACCTATTACAGTGGTTTAGTCAAAGTTATTCCCACACTTTTTGGGTCACAAACCTCCATTTACAAATCTTTTTTATCATGAACCCCAATCTTATGTCACATCAATTTTTTGCCCAACCAACGAGGAAAGATAAAACAAACCCAAAAATAAATAACACAAAATCCGTTAAAAAATAAATGCTTATAAACAAGCATACCATATTTTCGTAGGGGCAAACCGGGACGCTCGTTTATAGGCAAAATTTGTCCCTAAAAAGAAGTGTTCTCTAAAAAAAAGGTCTTCATTTCGAATCTCTCTCGGATTTTATGGTATGGATTACTTTACCAGGTATATATGTTGACAAATTTTGTCATATCGTCGCGGACCCTCGTGCGCTCATCACGGACCTCATTTTGGGAAACTCTGGTTTTGGTAGTTGAGTAAAATTACTCAACCTTCGCTGGTTGCTAATTATTATGGTAATTTTTTATATTTTTGCTCGCAAAACAACAAAATTAAAATCTCATCAAGTCCCTTTTGCATTGGTATGAATATGAAATCTGGTGTTTAGTGGATTTTTGATTTTATGCAAAATATTTCCATTTTTATAATTAGACAACTAGAATGTTCCTTGCAAATGCAATACCTTCAGAAAATATTTACTACACTAACATCAAGTCCTATAATTTCTGATATACCATATTTAGCGCCAAAAGCGCTAAAGATTTGACATAATTGCACGCAAAAATGCTACTTTTTCCAAAGCTACAATGTCTTTTTTGCACAATAATTACCATATGCACATTAAACACGATAATCACTCTTTTTTTGCACAACTGGTGCGGTGACCATGCACAATTGTTTTTGTACATGTTATAACGTATATAGTTTAATGAAAACAATGCACTACCAGCGTAACTATGATAAGCACCGCTAAGCCACAAGGGCATACTGACGGTGGTTTCGATATGCTGACCACATCATCGAGTCAGCTAACGCGGATCGGGTAAGTCAAGCTAAACCCTGCAGTTCAATGGCAAACATTAAGTAAAAATAGTCAAGCCAATCAACAAGCAAGTGCCGACACATCTGTTTCGTCCTTGTTAGGATTTGTCAGGACACTACGGCTTGTTGTTGACCCCAGTTGATTTCAGCTGGGGTCAACAAAAGTGTTATTTAAGGTTGCATAGAAAAAAAATTTCATACTCTTTGGATAAAGATATTTCAATGTTTTAATAAAATATTATTTTGGATTGAAAAATAAAGTTTTCGAAAGGTAGTCAACTTTCGTAAATTGGCCGAAAAGCAAAGATTGATATCAGAAAGTTTACGACTTCGGCGATTCGATTGATCGTATGATTAAAAGTAAAGTTCTTTCACGGTTGGAATCCCTTTAGGGAGGTTACTGCAGTTCACAGAAGAAGAAACTCTATTTCAGCAAAATCTGATTTCATTATTAAAATGCTTCAATCTTAGCAGCAACGAATGTTTTCAAAATTCACTGGGCTTTTTAAACAATTTTGGAAATGAACATATAATAAAAAGAAATACAATTCATTCTAAGAAAAAAATTGAAATTTTAAGTGTCACATCGTACTTTTTATAATTATTTCAAAATTTTATAATAAGCCTAATTTAAAAAATTTAGTTAGGATTGATTACTTTGATGAAATTAACTTTTTTGGATTTTTGCAAGCTTTTTTCTTTTTTAGTAGGTTATTCAAGCCTACCTCATATACTGTAATATTTTATAGTTCAGGAATGGCGAACCAGTGACCCGCGGGTCAGGTTGTGACCCACTAGTTGAAATTCAATGACCCGCCTGATGTTCTGAAATTTCTGGCATTTTTAGTCTGCAACATTAATTTAGGACGGGATAGAATTATGTCGGAAGAAAGATAGTCAAATCAGAGATTGAATCGAGGTGAAGACCATTCTTTTTTAGAGATCACCATGATTTTGGGAGAAAAATGGTGAAATCAAAGACCGAATCGAAGTGAAGACCTTTTTTTTTAAAGATCATTATGATTTTGAGGGAAAAATTTAGATATTGATGGGAAGTGAAGACTTTTTTTTAGTCTTCAACTTTTTTTAGCCAATGACCCACTTAACGTAAGTTTCAAAAAACTGTCATTTTTTGACCCACTGTATAACAAAGGTTCGCCATACCTGTTATAGTTGAACTTGAATAATGCTCTGGCGTATATTTTTTGATTTTAAATTTACCGTTCATTGAATTATTTACATTTCGTCAGAGCAGGGCTGCCCAATCTGAGACCCGCAAAGTCTATTGTTGAAACCTACCAAAGAATTTGTAATTACATAATCGATCAAATTATGTATTGCTTTAAATCAATCCAATGGCGCGCAGAAAAATAATAAGGCAGAAAAAAGAAAATAAATAGGCTAATTTTCGTTCCACTAGAGATTTCGCTTTATATAAGAATAAAACACGTAGATATAACAAACTGGTGACCTTTTTTGTTTGGTCTTTAACTAAATTTGTAGTCCGAATTCCTGTTATCAAGGAGGTTCATTTAAAAATAACACATAAAAAATAAGTAAAGACTTTGATTTCTGCATCGATTGCGACTCGCAAAAACTTTTCGACAAAAATTGGACCATTATGGTTAAAAGATTGAGCATCCCTGCGTCAGAGTATAAAACAACCTAACATTTTCCAAAACAGTCATTATCATCAAAATGAATGTTTACCGAGAGTAATTTTGGATTTTAATATTGATCTTGTCACAACTTACTACACCGACATTTTTTCTTTCAGAATTATTTAATTTAAAGTACGAATTTTGACATTAGAATGAAAAATAAAACATCGGTACAACCAATTATTGCCGTACCTGCCGGGGGGGCAAAGGGGGCAATTGCCCACCCAAGTTTCTAAGATTTGGGCAAAATTGAAATTATGCGGGCAGTAACAAGAAAATATTTGGGAAAAGTCAGAAATTTTAGGACAGTGACAATGATCAAACTGCAAAAAATAGTTACCAAATTTAGGTGAAGACTTTTTTTAGAGAACACCTTGCTTTTGGGTCGAAAATTGAAAAATATGAGACTGAATTTAAGTAAAGACTTTCCTTTTTTTTTAGAGATCACCATAATTTTAGGACAAAATTTGTTTTTGGTTCGCGAATCTCAGACAATTTTTTTGTCCTATCCGTAATGTGCTAGAAAATAATGATTTGGGCAAACGTCACAAAATTTGGGCAAAACTTCATTGCTGTCTCCAAATTTTTTGGCTGGTACGCCTATGCAACCAATTAATGATATTGCACTCAAGCATAGCACAATATGTATGCTATTCGAATGTCTTTTGACTTGGTTTACGTAAATGTTCCAAACAGTCCCCGGCATAATTCAAAAGTAGGACGGAAGTCCTTTGATAAATTTCGATTACCTCAAGCAAACTGCGACAAATATTTCTTAAAACTTCACTTTTTAATTAATCTATATAGTTCGATTTTTTGGTCATTTTCATCAAACGCTCAGTGCAACAAAAAGAAGTAGGCTATTCTATTTAAAGTTATTTCAAACATAAACTTACAAGGAGGAAAAACAAACGCACATTTATCTAGATATTGTACTGTACAGAAAGTAACATAAAAAAATTAAATAGCTATTCATGCCAAGTCATTTATGCTAAATTTTAATACCGGTGCACAGTGTTGTAAAATATTTTTCACTGCTTGTTCTTCTTGCAAACAAAAATATAAGAAAAAAGCTGGAGCAGGGATCTTTAACTCTGCTACATTTGATGTGTCATTTGCTTGAATAAAAACAAGTCAAATAACCTCTGTTGGTGCGTTTTTCGTTAAGTTCAATATTAACACTTAAAAATGATTGTGTTATTTTTTGTGGTAATTAGAATTTTAAAATTTTAAAAAAATTTAGTAGGAGATCAACTTTACCCAAACCAGCGGGATAAATTGGACTTGCTTACATGTAATTAGTTATTAAAATAAAAAAATATAACAAATAAACACAAATTTCAAATATTTGGGACTGTATTTAAACACCTAATTGCATATAGATCCGTATAATGTAGGCCTACATCGGTTAAAGTGACCAATAGAATCTTAGTTTAAAGCTTTAGTGATCCACTTTGTGCATTTATTCCCTATGAGTATAACATTATTTTTGTCCAATACAATTATATTATTTTGTTTAATTGCCCGTTTATTCATCTTTTTTGTAATATTGCCTGTTTCCTTTTGCATATTTTCTTGAGGAAGCGCAGATTCATCAACTAAGTCGGCGTCCACCTGACTCGACTAGTCCGGTAAGATAATCTTTCTTGTCTTCTCACCGGATATGTCTGCGAAATAGCTTCGTATAATAACACCCAACTTGCGAGTAAAAATATATTCGTTCGATACTCAGTCTATCTGAATGATTTATGTTGCTGCCTTGAAAAAGACACTTCAAAATAAATTCCCGAATGTGGTTCAGCTCAGCTTTAAAAAAAACTGCAGTAACCAAGTAAATACAACCATACAAATATTGCAAGTTTATAAACATTACAGTGAAATTATTTTAACCCGAATCAGCCCAGCGTGACATATATGTCACGCATTTGGTGTTCTCACTAAAACGGTTGCAGTGGTTTTAATTAAAAAGATAATCGGACTAAATTTGATACAAAAGTCACCAAATGCATTTGCAAGGCAGTGGTAAAATTGATTTTGTAGATAAGTTTTTAGTTTGCCAGTGAGTAGAAGTCGAAAACGCACGTTTATTTTTCAAGAAGCAAAATGGCGTTCCGAAAAGGGTAGGTATTTATAAAGCTATGATATTTGCATTATAGTAAAAATATTTTGGTTTTATTGTATGGAAAAGTTTACAGTAATAAAATTAAGATTGTTAATATTTTTTTTTCACTAATTATCTTTTTTCGCTTTTCTTTAATTGTTGTATTTTGCGTTACATATATGCTACACTGGGCAGAAGACAGTACAAATTTTAGTGTTAAACGTCTGTTGCAGGTATCTGGTTTGCACGATGTTCTATCAGCCTTTGAAGAAGAAATAAGTGCAATGGCAATGGTGTAGACAGATCCTAAAGACGGTGAAATTACCGATGAGGATTCTGCTGATGAAGACGATGCAAGGCTAGTAGATAACTTATCAGGAAACCAACTCAACACAGTGGCAGAAGCTGTTTAACTGATGGAAGACGTATAAACAATCGCAGTGAACGAAGTGAAACTGTTAGCAACGAAGGACTGCAGACATCTCCGTGATGAATTGTTATCATCTACCAATGAATTTTTTCAGAATCTAAATATTTTTCATACAGAAACATAGCAGTAGAGCTGTTCGAAAAGTTCTTTCATGAAGGGTTCTGGAGTTCATAGTGAGTCGAACAATTTTATACGCCACGTCCAAATGTGATATTGGTTTTACTGTAACAGTTGAAGAAATCCGCGTGTTTCTTAGAATCGTGGATTCTGCACACAAAGGCAGGCGGAAAGTTACGTCAAATTAAATTCAAGAAGGAAATTGCTGAGGTTTATTTGAAGAGTTGCAGCGTTCTATCTAAGCGTGCTCGGCCATCAAGTTCATGGTCCGCCCAATTTGGAAAAGCACGTGTTCTGGACAATGTACGCTATTATAGAAAGGAGCATTATTTGCAAAACTAAAGATCATAAACGCATAATATGCCATGGTGAAGATTGCAAGAAGATGCCTTTCAGCCAATGCAGCAAGTGCAATGTTGGTCTTTGCCTAAATTACAACCTTTGCTTTCACACAAAATAAACTAGACATTTGTGCTGATACAAGCATTGGAGTTATTTTTTTTAATGAAATAAGATAAAAATGCATTGTGGCTAAAAATTATATAAATAAATTTTGCAATGTGTTTTAAATGAGCATCTAATTTTTATTTGACCAGAAATAAAACAATACGGCAGACGCCGGCGCGGGCAAAAA
Organism: Diplosoma virens; assembly: GCA_963680785.1. NCBI lineage: Eukaryota > Metazoa > Chordata > Ascidiacea > Aplousobranchia > Didemnidae > Diplosoma > Diplosoma virens. The sequence goes on along the minus strand of OY796881.1, from coordinate 36,068,626 downwards.
ACGTACACGCTTCTGCCCAGCTTGACATATATGTCACGGGCCTTTATTCATCACGTAAGCATCGCACAAATAAACAAACCATGAATAATGTATGCCTAGGGTCTAATTACACGGAATATATGAAAAAATTCAAAACATTAAAAATTTTTTTCTCTGGGCAGAGAAGGGTTAATGCTGCAGTCACTCCTAATTTTGTGGTTAAATCTCAGGAGGCAAGGAGTTCAAACTACTATTTATTCTATTCTCTGGTAACAAGCAAGCGAACTAATAAATATCGGAAATGAAACTCTGAAACGAATATAAATTGAACGAAACTCTTGCTATAACTATCCGCCAAATTCACTCACACAAGTAGCGTCAAATTAACAAAATTTACTTTTTAAAACCATTTATCGGTTTGCTGAAAATGCACGTTAAATAATTGCAAATCACCATTAAATACATTAGAATATTATCAATTACTTTTAAGCATGCTTTTGAACACGTTTTACTAACGAATTGTTTTGCTGTCTTTTTTTACGTTATTTGGATTGTTGCCAAATCAAAACTTTAATTATCAAATTTTGTAAACGATCCTTTAAAAACAAACTAGCGTAAACGGTTGTACAAATACAAAAATTGTTCAAGAATTTAGTGTAGATAGTCTCTAATAAACGTACTTGTACAGTACAAGATTTGAGGTGTGATGTTTTATTTTGTTGGGACTTTACAGTGTACGGCTACTATCCTTTGAGAAAACGTCATAGCTATGTTTCTATTAAAATTCAGTCGACTTTTCAATGGTATTTTTAAGTTGCATGAACAATTATTCTTTTTTGTCTGACAAGCGATCGGGCAACATACGTTTTTGTTTTGCTTCATTTCAAAATGTCATTGTGTCTATTTTAAGATGATAAAGAATTTTAATATCGCTTTAAACAAAGTCGATTTTGACGTACATTTGCTATGTTTCGCAATGAAGAAGAGTCGGATAATTTTTTCAAACAACTAAATTGTCTCCATCCTTCTCTCAAATTTACCTTTGAGAAAGAGAAAAATAATTGTTTACCGTTTCTCGACGTTAACGTAGAACGAACAGCTACCGGTTTTGAAACAAGTGTGTATAGAAAACCTACCTTTACTGGACAGTACTTACGTTGGGAATCTTTCAGTCCCACAAAACAAAAAACAAACCTTATATCAACTTTGGTACACCGGGCACTAATGATATGCACGAAATCTAAACTAAACGAAGAAATTAAGCATATCAAGAACATTCTATTGGACAATGGTTATCCTGAATCTATTATTGACTGCAACATTTCCAAAAAAATTGCTCAGTTTTTCTATGCCCAAACGATTTGGTCCTGAGAAGTGTCCCGTATATTTGAGAGTTCCTTGGATAGGGAAAGCTTTCATTGGTCTTGATAAAAACGTCAAAACGGCTGTTGAAAGCTGCTATGGCTCCGTTACCACCAGAGTTGTATTTACATCAAAACGCATGTTGCTTGTAGCCCGCAAAGATGTTTTACCTACCACGCTGAAAAGCTCCGTTGTTTATGAATATTCGTGCCACTGTGACAGTAAGTACGTAGGACGAACATCACAGCGACTACAAGATGGAATCAAGCAACATGTTCCTAAATGGCTACAACAGCAAGCGAAGCGTCCTACACGATCTCAACTTGGCAGATCCTGTAAGCTAAAACGTAACAATCCAGATTGTGACTCTGCCATAGGACAACACTTGCTTGACAACGAGCAATGTGCTGCAAACTATAACAACAAACGTTTTAAAATTCTTGCTGTGGCACGCAATTCGTTCCATCTGTGTCTACTCGAGGCAACTTTCATCAAAACCAAACATCCGGTTTTATGTAAACAAAAGCAATTTGTTTACACATTAAAACTTTTCAAATAACCTAAGTTGCGAGTAACAGTGTTTCTCCTGGGTAATTGCACATAGTGCGTTTTTCCTTTCCGAGATTACACTGTATTGCACCACACTGTGCAATTGTGCCTTTCTCCTTTCCGAAAGATTGACGAATGTCAAAGCTTTTACCTTTGTCAAGTAGAGATAAACCTTTTACTTTTTGCAAGAAATCTATTTCGGCCGCCTGTACTCGGGATCTCACTCTTTTGGTCATTATCCAACACTCATGACCACAGGTGAGGAGAGGAACCAAAACGACTGAAAACAGAAAGCTTTACTTTTGTACACAGCTCTTGTTTCAATACAACCGATTGGCAAAGCTGGTGCATTACTGCTCTTGCTTTTCCAATACGAGTGTCTGGTTTGTTGTCCTGTTTACCATCACTCGAAAATGTGACTCCTAGATACTGAAACAATTAGACGGATTGGTTTTGATAGAGCGTTTCAGTTCTGCGAGAAAGCGAGGAGTGCGTTCAATGTCACTTCTTTAATCATGAGGTTTGCGTTTAACTCCTTTCCAGCATTCAAACACGAAACAATACGGTAAACAGTACTTTTAGCATATCCAGTGACTTTAATTATCTCTGTTGCACAGTTACAAGCGCGGTACAATTCAGCAATAACATTTCTACGATTGCATTCTTTCACCTTTAGCCAATTTCGAAGTTTATTTACTGGTTAATTATAGAATTTAAACGTTTAATTTTCAACTTTACGATTAAAAACTTACAGCATTCACGTCGAAAATGAAAAAACAATAGTTCTATAATCAGTCCATATTTATCGTTTACACCCTGTATATATATAGGTATATATAATACAAAATTTATTTAATCACTGTTTAAAAACCACAACAGTCTGTTTCATGCTTAGAATCGTCAGGTGATAACTAATTCAAATAGAAATAATATAGAATAATAATCATATAATAATCAAATAGAAAAAAAACAAATAGAAATCTAATAGAAATCAAATGGGTACTTATTCTATTTGAATAAGTAACTACCTGATTTCTATTTGATTATTCTATATTGATTATTTTGCAGACATAGTCGCAGATCCCCGACAAAATCTTTAAATCAATTTGGCAGTAAGAGAGGTTTCTTCGTCTTGCTGAAATGTTATCCCGCGGTCTCCCATGGTCTTTTCAACCCAGGGAACCACTGTATTTTTTAAAATGCCAAGTAAACTTTTTTCAACATGTGCAATTTTGACACCCTGATCAGTGAAGATAAGGGGTGTTTTGTGTACATATGATGTCACATCGGCTCATACCATCACGGACGCTAGTTTTTGGCACTGAAATGTGTGTATTGTTCTGCAGATATTTTTTTAATATTATTGCATTAAATCCGGTCATTCTCTGGATTATGATTGCCTGAAACGTAAACAACTTCTCGTTAATCTACAGAATAGTCGATTGCTTGCTATCCTTTAAACGTTGCGAGAAGTAGTCGTGCTTTTTTCACCTTTTTTTACGTGTTTGAGCTGACAAAAGATATTTGAGATTTGAGAAAACATTTGAGATCCTTTTTCAGGACATTTTGTATGTTCATATGACTTACATTTACTTCTTTTTATATTTGATTCTAACATCATGTCTGTAGCGTGGTCGAGTGGTTAAAGCACCGGACTGATGATCAGCATGGTCTCGCGGTTCAAAACCCACTTGCGCCATTTTGCTGTGTCCTTGGGAAAGACACTTTACGGGACTTTCCCCTGCTTGGTGGTCTTGACAAGCAGTTCTAAATTGCAGTAATATCTCTACTAAATTACTAGCGGACAGCAATATCTTGGTATCTCCGGAAGCAGGTCGGGGTAATTGCTTACCCTATGTATAGCGCCTCCGTCGCTTTCCTGCGAGTCAGGAGGATAAACATAGAGATAAAAAAATAAAAAATCATTTTAAAGAAAATATAATAATATAAAATGGTGCCGGTTTAACATGTGATCTACCCAAGAAATATGATCTACCACTACCAAGATCTAGTACGTTCAAAAAGTATAAAAAAAACAATTTATTTAATACAATCATACATAAGAATATTTAACTAAATTACGTGTACAGTGCGAATAACATTTAAAAAATAGACAAAATGGTTTTCTTCGTTTGAGCGTAAAATTTTCCAGCAAATAAAGTCTAAGTGCGATTGAAATGTTTGCATTGGAACTCCTCTCATCTTTTTGAGAATACGAATTTTAGCTTCTATCCAAGATCGTTCAATGTTTTGCGTATGTGTTCCATCTTGAGGATTAATATAGCTTTTCTGGTGGTTGACGGTGGAATAATTAAAATAGCAATTTACTGTAAAGTCGAGTAGGCTGGCCATTCATCTGAGTGGATGACAGAGCCTTCTTAAACTTCTTTTTGAATAATTGGTTCTAAAGTAGCTCTGTCTCTTTTTGCAAAATAAAAATAGCAATAATCCAAGCTATTTTTAAGGCCAAACACCCATGGTCCGTCTATTTTTGACCCGTGGCTCCTGTTGTTTACAACATCTGCTTCACTATCTGTTGATTCGGCATTAAGAAGACTATTTTCATCACCATCAAGAAGACGACCTTCTTTAGGGCCTTTAGGGGTTTTGAGAAATTTTCAGTTAATCTCCTTAATCATTATTTTATGACGTTGCATTTTTTATGGTTATGGTTGCATTTTTTATGCTTTATGGTTACTTTTATACTCTCATCGTTGCATTTTTTAGGTAGATCACAAGTTAAACTAGAAACATGTTGGTAGATCACATACTAAACCGGCACCTTTAAAATTTTGTCTACACTTGGCGTTTACACCTTGTATTTGCAAGTTGTTTCATAATTGTTTAAATTGCTCGTTTTATCAATTGTAATCTTAAGCACGCGTCAAGCAGATTAAGACCACGTGACCTTACTTCAATAGCATTTTTTCCTCTCTGGAATTAATGAATAAAATTTTTTTAGCTAACGAAACTTCTCATTACTTAATTCGTTTGCTGGCGCGTCTCTGATTGGCTGTTGTAAACTGTGCCCTTTCTGATCTGTAAATTTTTGAATTTTTTGAATCGATAATTAAAGTAAAATATCAACCAACAAGAAAATGCCCCTCGATTTCCGTATTGCATTTACAATCGCATGAGTTTTGTTTTCGACTGCAGAATGACGCTATTTCATTTACGACAAGGTTCGAGAATTAAAAGTTACAGAACGAAAACTTTTTGATTAAGAATTGAAGCCTGGGAATTCCGAAGCGTCTGTCGTCACAGTTAGGACAAAGTTTGATTGAAAGTTATTCTTTTAAAACAAGTTTTTGAGAGAAAAAGCATTGGTTTTCAAGTAAGGGTTGAATCTTCTCAGAATAGTTTGGTATCCAGCGCGCGCACGTAGTAAACAAAAAGTCAAATCATTCTTTGAAGTTCTTTGTTAGTTTGCGAAAGAGGCACATGAAATCAAGTTTGCACTCTCTCAGGGTCGGGCTTAATTAAATTGCGCTTAATGGGATATCAATGTATCGAAATTTCTGTTTGTGAAAACAACGTTTTGCTTTTGTTGATCGTCATCTTAGCAGCAGCTGTAGCAGTGGCTTTCAATAACGCATTTAAATTTTTGTCATGATGTTCTGATCGGTTGTTTCGCCAGGTTGTTGCTTGCATGACCTAAATTCGTGACGAGCAGCAACAATATTTCTTGGCTTGACATAGATTCCTTCCAAATCTGCCATAGCTCTGTCGAAGTCACGTTTTTCAACATATGCACGTCATGTTAAAAAAACGCTTAAAAAATCTGGCGGTTCGACATTTTTTATAGAACAAAATTTCAAAATTCGACCAATCCATTCATACCAATAAACAAAAAACAATAAACTAACATAAACGTAAACTTTTTTGGCTTATATCAGCCCTCATCAGATGAGTAGTGACGTTGCTAATAAATTGAAGAGGAGCAAATTAGATTGAACTTAAAGTGCTAGGTACAAGTCCGAACCTTCTTTATTTGTTAATTTTGCAGTTTTCTCACGTCTATTTCAATACAAATTTTTATTGTTTTAGTTTGTTTGTGACATATTGAACTAACTATGAACCAAAAAATTCATTTTTATTGTTCATTTTAGCATTGTTTTAGTTTATTTGTGACATGTTGGACTAACTATGAACCAAAAACTTCATTTTTATTGTTTATTTTAGCAAAAAAAGTCCGCTAGTATTTTAAAAGTCTGTCTTTCGAAACCATTTAACTACTCACACATTCACACAAATTAATCCAGCATTGCTTAACCTAGAGACAGCAACCCCCGTGAGGGTCGTTAAGTCTTTAGAAGGGTCTCACCGACAAATTATACCAGCGGTCGCCAATCTTTATAATTTTATGGAACCCTAAATATATAGCTTTTTATTTGGCAGACCACTAATACGGCACTCTTAACCATTCGGCAACGCTGCCGGCAAGTTAAAAATAAATAAGGCTGCCGAAGTACGTGAACAGCAAACTCAGTCCAGCAGCAACTCTTCCTCCCTTTTTTAAAAAAAACAGGAACTATTAGATAATATGTACATGTAAGACGTTTTTTAAAAAAAAACAGGAACTATTAGATAATATGTACATGTAAGACGTTTAACATAAAGACTGCAACAAATCAATTAGGCCAATTGCAATTCCGAGAGCAGGTGTTATAAAAAAATATATGATCGAAATATCAAATACAACCGTGCTCGTTTTTTATGATTTTTTTACTTTTAAAAGGAAAAATTTAATAAATATTTTGCTCTTTTGTATCTTCCAAACACGTCTTGTGCCTATCTTTTTAAGCAGCTTTCTTCTGCTCTAATTGAGCGGATTTTTGTGGCTTGTGTAATGATTTAACAAAGGGTTGCCATATCTGAATAGGCGGAATCCCGGACAGACATAAGCGCACCAACCAAACAAAGTTTTGAAGGGACGAAGAAAATAAATTTGTTTCCGAATTTAGGACAAAGACCAAAAAAAAGGTCTTCACTTCGAATCGATCTCCGATTTCCGTAATTTCTTCTCAAAATCATGGTGTTCTCTAAAAAAAAAGATCTTCACTTCGAATCGATCTCGGATTTCCCTATTTTCGTCCCAAAATCGACGTATTTTTTTAAAAAATTACACATTGTTTTCAGTTGACGCTAAAATCCCGGACATTTACCCTTTTTTTAACGATTTTCCCTGATGGAGATTTTACCACTAAAATCCCGGACATGTCCGGGAAACACCGGACGTATGGCAACCCTAATTTAACAGCATAGAGTTAGGCTCTCTTTTAACATGCTAAGAGATATACTAGGCTAAATATTTGTTTATAAAAATACAATTTGCATTTCAAAAAAATAAAAAATTCTTAGCTTTGTAAAGCGAACTTAATTTTACATAAAATTTGGCGTTCTCCGTCTTGATATTAATTGTTTCTGATTTCGGTCTCAAACCGTAGGTCACAAAATTTGTCGGTCTCAATCTCAGTCTTGAACTCGAAACAATTATCTGGCCTCGGTATGGGCTTCAAAGTATTTAGTCTTGATTACATCCCAGCAACAAAGCAAGCAAAAACTTTTACCATTTTATTTTTATTATTAAACTGTTGTAAATTAATATAAAGCATGCTTTTTCAGCACCATTTTTTTATCCACTATTTTTATTTCCAGGGTGATAAAAACATAAATTTGGTGTTTTCTGCTTTGAATTTTACTTTATCTAATTCTAATATAATGAATAGAGCAGCGGTTCCCAAACTGTGCGCCGCGAGACTTTGTCAGGGGCGCCGCGAAAGTATGCGAAAGTTGTTGTACTTACTGCTTTTCTCACAATAATTGCAGTGTGAATGTTGTTAGCAGCAACTTCCCTTCAGAGAACGATTCCGATTGAGGACCTTTTTTAAACAGCCTGATTTTGGGAGGGAAATAGGGAAATCAGAGATGAAATCGAAGTGAAGACCTTTTTTTTTTTTAGAGAACACCCTGATTTTCAAAGAAAAATAAAGAAATCGGATATAAAATCTAAGTGAAGACCTTTTTTTTTTTTAGAGAACACCCTGATTTTCAGAGAAAGATAAGGAAATCGGATATAAAATCGAATTGAAGACCTTCTTTTTTTTTAGAGAACACCCTGATTTTCAAAGAAAAATAAAGAAATCGGATATAAAATCTAAGTGAAGACCTTTTTTTTTTTTAGAGAACACCCTGATTTTCAGAGAAAGATAAGGAAATCGGATATAAAATCGAGTTGAAGACCTTCTTTTTTTTTAGAGAACACCCTGATTTTCGCAGAAAAAAAGGTTGTTCAAAGAAGTAATGGAACTAAATACCTTTTTTTCATTAAGGCACCGCGAGTATTGTTAAGTCTTCAAAGGGCGCCGTGAAAAAAAAAGTTTGGAACCGCTGGAATAGAGCATTTAAATGATTCATTTTATATCATAAAGATTATTCTATTAAATTGATTATCCGTCCGACTTGGAGAACCACGGCTGAGGCAGTAACCTTGGAGTAACCATCAAGTGGTTGCCAAGACTTGACCACGCAGGTGACAAGAGATTGCTGTTCAGTTAAATATATACATACTTTACTTTTTTGTGGTGATTGATGAAACTTTACAGATTGATGAAACATCATGAAACTTTACCAAAAAAAGAAGAAATAAATTTTTGTCAACAGTAGAACCAACATACGATTGCAGGAGTTTACAAAAATTAAAAACTCAAAATTATTTTTCTTTTAAAATATTCAATATTGACTACATGCTATAACAACTATTTTATTTTTACTAAAAAAATATTTTGTGCTTAAAGCTTGGCTTTCTAAACAAAAAAAGTTTAAACTGATATATTTTTACTTTGCCTGTCTCACTGCAGATCCAGCTCATCCAATCATGAATTAGACGTTAATTTGTTTGGATCGCATAGAAAAAAATTTTTTAATAAATATTTAATTTTTTGTACCTACACTTAAATTTTATTAAGACGCTAACTTTAGTAGTTCATCAAACAATATCGCATTTTCTTGCAATTTAACTATTTTTAGATTTTTTTTCTCAGTTCTTGGTAAACTTATTTTATTTATATATTTTCCGCAATTTAAGTCACATTCTATTGAAAAGGAAGACGAAATTCACAAACCATAAACAAATTGTAGCCGTGCCTACTGAGGATGTACCGAGGTAAATAAAAGCCTGCGGTTTTTTCAAAACCCAATCTTCGTATTTAATTTTAACAACCTAAGCAAAAGTAGCCTTTTTTTGATATATTATTGGCGGTACTTTGTTTTACGAATTTTGTGCTTTATTTGCTAAGTTCAAATTAGTAAAATATTTCTTAAAAACTTTTTTAAAGAGAAAAAGTTTTTTGGATTGTAAAAAGAAAACTACTGTTTGAAATTTATCACCCATGCAATCTCAAGAAGTAAAAAAACTTGGATCCAGTTTTAAAAAATGACCCTGAGATAACCAGTAGAAAAGTAACAAGTAATACAACTTATCAATACTAACAAGTTAAAATAGAATTTAGCCCAGGGTCATTTTTAATTGATCCAAAAATCTTACAACAATGAGTTTCTCTTTTTTTAACTTCTTTTTTGGAACAGCTTTGATTCGAAAACCCACTTCATTTTAAGTTCTGAATTTTTTAAAGCAAAACTCGGTACATTTACTCAGGTTGATAAAATTTAAAATAATTAATAACGCGCGAGTTCAGAGCAAACCAAAACCTAAAATCAGCATCGTCGCTCACGTTTTAAATTTTAATTCTATTTAATTCTTTATAGAGAGGGATCGGGTGAGTTTTCTGGCTAGCGATCAAACCTTTTTGATTCTTGCACTGCTCGCTGGAATATAAGATTAAGAAACAGCTTTTTTGTGTGACGTCACGCCGCCTTTGTTAATCCTCAATTCAAAATTCTATATCGTATTTTTAGAATTTTATCTTTGAAGATACTCAAACGATCTCTCAAGTCGTAACAGTAAAGATCTTCCAAGAATCGAATCGTAATTTCTACTTTTTTTTTTAGCTAGAAAAAGTAAAATTCTTTTTAATTTTTTTTTGTCGGGAGCTTGGCCAGGAAAGTGAGATGCGCTGTTTACCCCAATCCCCACAGATCAGGGGTTCCCAAACTGGGGTACATTTAGGCTTCTCAAGGGCTACATTATTATGTGACAAAATGTCCTTATTTAAGTTAAATTCCGTGTCCGGAAGAAATAATAGACTCAAATGTTTAGAATTTTCGAATTCGGTCGATTGTAATTATGTCAATGAGGACAATTAAGAGGGAAGAATTTTTTTACAGATCACCGTGATTTTGGGTTTAAATGGGGAAATTTTCTGGCTGCTGTAAAGTGAAGACTTTTCTTTTTTTTAGAGATCACCTTGTTTTCGGCATAAATTGGGAAAATTTGTATCTGATTCAAAGTGAAGACCTTTTTTTCAGAGATCACCTTGATTTTAGGCATGAATTGTGGGAAAATTAGTCTGAAAGCCTTTTTGTTTAGAAAAACGTCACAAAATTTTGGTGGTACATGCAAACCTGCTACAGTGTCCAAAGGGTACCGATGAACAGTGGTGGATATTCAAATTTAGGGGCCCGAGGCAAGGATTTTCTAAAACTGATGTTCTCTAAATAAAAAAAAGAGCTTTGATCTCTTCTTTCACTTTTTTCTCCCAAAATCATAATGAACTCTAAAAAAAAAGTCTTCACTTCGATTTCAACATCTCTATTTTTCTCCGAAAATCATGGCGATCTCTAAAAAAAAATGTCTTCACTTTAACACACGAAAAATTTTTGAAAAAAAATGTGCGAAACAGTTAGGCCTACAGTCACGGTTCTAAAGAATTCGGACACCAAGGTTGTTTGATTTCGACTTATTCGAGTCTTTCAAGTGTCCGGTTCGTTACAACTTCGCCGTAAACTCTCTACCATTAAAAAATCTTTAACAGACAAAATTAAGATTGGTATCGATTAAATAAATTCGGTCAAAAAAACAGTTTAATATTAGATTTATAAAATTGCTGTCAAACCACGTGTCTTTGCAGGTCAGAGTAGCCAATGAGATAATGAATATATGTTCATGATCTGCAAAAAAAGATATATGTTTATGAGCGACTCAAAAAACTTGGATATCTTACAGAAAGAAAAAGAGAAACGCGTCCCTTCGCTACGGTTCATTGTAGCTTAACACCAATACCAAAAATTTTATTTGTACAGCAAACCAGTGCCAGCAAACAGTGGCGTACGCAGAAATTTGTCAAGGAGGGGAATGCAAGTCAAAAACACGATTATTAAAAGTGGTCTTGGTTATGCACCAAAACTTTTCCAAACTTAGATTCAAATTAGAGTAGGCCTATTGCGCTTTTTAAAGCGCCTTGCAGATGCACAAATTTTTTTTTGCCTAACTGTAAACACATCTATTAAATATCAATAAAATAGTTCACGAGTTCAGATCACTGATATAATTGAATTAATTTAGCTCAAATTGAATCCAATTTTAATAATGGCAACAATCACAAAGCATTGCTTCAAAAGTATTAAGTTAATTCATTTTTTTATAGTCACATATTGAATTTTATTTGAATAAGATGGTGATCACACTTGGGGAAAAAAGTGTTAAATTTTTGTCATTAACTTACTATTTAATTGCATCACAGTTAGATTTAAATCTTCAACTCTGACTGCCTTTGTATTGAGCACTTTGTATTGCAACTAAAATTAACTATATCTAGCTCAGTGTTTCTCAAAGTAAGCCACTTGGCTGAATAGGAAAAAATTCGTAATCTTTACAAAGAAATAATCGTTGAGGGAAGAATATGAACAACATTTAAGTTCGTCGTGTCGTTTGGAAGGCATCCACTCCAGATCAGACACAAACAGTACTGAGCCGGAGGATTTATCCTTTTTTACTACAGGTTGCAGTACTTCCCGGATCCGATGCTGGCAGTGATATTGTTAAGCCAGCATTGAGTTTTGTCATCCAAAACCGTCAGATTTCGTGCTCCATGTGGTGCCCGATGTATGGGGCACGCTATTACAACGTGGTCTGCGGTTTGTTCAGCGGCACCGCACTCGCAATTTGAATTTGAATTGATTTTAAATTATTAACTGGCAAGTCACATCCGTTATAGTTGCACCTTGACAGTTCATTAAAATTGCTTTACTAAAGTGAAGATTGAAAAAACAGTTGTTGTCATAGTGTGGAAGGCCATCAAATATGGGTCAAACACAAACAGGTCTGGGGCCGAAGGTTTATTCTTATACTACTCCACTGCCCGAAAAGATGCTGGAGGGTCTTTTTGGATAGTCTTGAACCAGCATCGGGTTTCATTATTAAGAACCATCTGACCGCATACTTCATGCCATGCCCAATGCTGTCAAGACTGCTGGGCACGCTCTTAAAACATGGTCTGCGGTTTGTTACATAGCGCCGCACTTGCAATTCGATGAAGAAACAAGACCCTATCGTGCATGGACGAAAGGAATCACCCAACATCAGTGTAGCAGACGATTGAGCTTAACCCAAGCTGTTCGAAGCAAGCCTATTCCAACAGGCTTGGTACTGGTCATGGGTATGAAAGTACAAAGCCTGGATATATTCTCACAGTACTCCGCATTCCATCTGTAATTCTTCCACTGGGCGAGATCAGACTGGCACGCAGTATTCAGCTGTCGAGAAGGTCAGAGATAGGGCAACTGTTTACAATGTTTTGACCCAGTATTCCATCTTCGCAAGACGCCTCAGCAGTGTGACACGAGAAGATACAATTTTTTACGCAATGCCACAAAACGGTGACGAAAGATATCGATCTGTTAGGTTTTACCCCAAAATAAGTCGGGACCGGACAGAATGGTAAAAGTTTATTGAGGTTATAAGAATTTAACTCACGTTTTGTCTCCCAGTTATTTAAATCAAAGAAAGAAAGAAGTAACCATGTAAATACGTGATTTTGTAAGCATTGTAATGCTATTATCTTAAAGCTGTACAAATACAAAAAATTTGTTTTATTTATTAATTAAAGATTTTGTACTTGAACATAAAGATTTTGATTATGTTTTTTTTGTTGGGACTTTGCAGTGTGCGACCTCCATACTTTGAGACAGCGTTATAGCTATGTTTTTATTAGAAGTCGGTGGAATTGAGAATGCTGTTTTAAATTTGCATAAACAATTATTGTTATTCGTTTCACAAGTGATCAAACAACATGTTTCGTTTCATTTCAAAATGTCAATGTGTTTATTTTAACACAATGAAGAAAGCCATTTTTGATTCTTAAAACACGAACATCGAGCAAATCGTAAATCACGTTTGCCATCAGCAATAAACTGACAAGATTTGATATGCCACTCTGTTTTAAAAAGAAATTTTATATGCTTTTGAGGTTGCATTGTGTCAACTAAAAAAATAAACGAAAGTGTAGATTTTATATCAGTTTCCAAGGTTATAAAAAGCTAAATGATTTATGGGTAAAAGTAAATGAAGTAAAAAATAATGCTAAAGTTGAAAAGAGAATTGAATAGAGAGAAAATTTGTTGTTTTGCTTTTCCTGATTATTTTTTTTTTTTGGTTGTCGCCCTTTACATGCCAAATGAAAAGACCATGGGAGACCGCGGAATGATACTTCAGTGAGACGGAGCAACCTCCCATACTGCCACATTGGCTTAAAGATTTTGTTGGGGGAATTCCAAAGGGTTCTGATCAAAGGAACTTTCTCCTCATCTTTGTCAGATATAACTCGATGGACTTTGGGAGTGTGATCAATATTAGAGCAGAAGGCTTGTGCGATCTTCCATAAGGTTGTTAAATTATTGAAACGCTTGTTGCTTAAATGCTGGGATGAAATAGACGCTAAAACCTTGCGTGCAACATGTTTCCAGGTTTCCAGAAGACTTCGGCATGTAATTCATGCTAAACCAGGTTACATTCAATAAAACTTGTGTGAATCAAATTAATCTTTTTTTGCCATTAATTTGATCCATAATTTAATAAAATTACTTATATAACAGAATATTTATGAGGGTTTTACATTGTCCACACCTGGCGTTTACACTCTGTTGATTACACAAATTTTATTAAGTGGGTCCTTCCGATTATGCAGTTAATTACTTGGCCATGAAAAGATTAAGTCATACTAAAATCACTGAAAAAACATAAACTTAACTGCAGATTTATGCGGTTAAGATTAATTTGTAAATAAAGTGTGACACCCATCATATGTTTTCTTTTAACTTTACCTAAATATTCGGAAACTTTGGTTGTTTTTCAACTATACCAAAACTTTTTTCTGCCACATTGTGGCCGCTAATTGAACAAAGTATTTTGAGTCTTTCCAAAAATATCTTTATTTTCACATAATTCGATCTAAGTTTTGCTTTACCAGCAAAAGCTTTCTCCAAAGCACTTGTAATGTCAATAGGAAATTTTGAATCTCAACAGGAAAGCAAAAAAAACAGCATTTTGACGTAAGTAGTTCTGCATAATCAGAAGAACAAATCGAATGTAAAACTATGAGAGAAGATAAAGTGGACACGGATAGTGTTCTCTTTGTTCTCCGTATTTTCAGTTTTTTAAATCTGTTATTTTCTACATTTTACGGTAATTAGCCTACTATTGAAATATAGAAATTAACAAATGGTCAAGATTAATTGAAAAAACTGAATCAGCAAAATTAGAGGAGCTAATTTGTAAATGATTTCATACAAAGCGTAAGAACAGCATATTTTGTTTACAGACTAGTTGGAGTAAAAGTTCATAATAAGTATAAGGAGGTACAGAAACAAATAGCATTATAAAAGAGTCAATCAAAATGTTGTCTGTTTTTGTTTTGTTTTGATTGAGAATCAAGAAAAACAACTAATTTTTCATGTTCTTCAGGTCTTCTCACAAAAATGGTTTAGTGGTTTGCAAACAAGTCAATAAGAGTTTACTTTTCTTCAGTCAAAAAAATCTAAAATGTTTTTTTCTAAACCAAAAAAGAAAATTTTTATTTAAATATGAACCGCAAAACAATCTAATCCCGGACAACTTATGCTTTTACTGAAACGAATTTTATTGAAAGCTGAAAAAAATTGATGATTAGATTACGTGCTATCGATGTTTTAAGTGAGCTTCGGTGCCATCTGTTGAATGTGATGAGAGTAATTGTTATTTTGTTTGTGAACTTTGCTTTATAACAATCGTGTTTGATTCAAAATTACATTCGCTTTTATAGTTTATTTTTGACATTAAAAAAAGTTTAATAGGAGATCAACTTTACCCAAACCAGCGGGATAAAGTGGACTTGCTTACATGTAATTAGTTATTGAAATAAAAAAATATAACAGATAAACACAATATTTGGGACTGTATTTAAACACCTAATTGCATACAGATCCGTATAATGTAGGCCTACATCGGTTAAAGTGACCAATAGAATCTTAGTTTAAAGCTTCAGTAATCCACTTTGTGCATTTATTCCCTATGAGTATAACATTATTTTTGTTCAATACAATTATATTATTTTGTTTAATTGCCCGTTTATTTATCTTTTTTGTAATATTGCCTGTTTCCTTTTGCATATTTTCTTGAGGAAGCGCAGATTCATCGACTAAGTCGGCGTCCACCTGACTCGACTAGTCCGGTAAGATAATCTTTCTTGTCTTCTCACCGGATATGTCTGCGAAATAGTTTCGTATAATAACACCTCGCCTTGTGAGTAAAAATATATTCGTTCGATACTCAGTCTATCTGAGTGATTTATGTTGCTGCCTTGAAAAAGACACTTCAAAATAAATTCCTGAATGTGGGTCAGCTCAGCTTTAAAAAAAAAGCAGTAACCAAGTAAATACGACCATACGATTGTTGCAAGTTTATAAACATTTCAGTGAAATTATTTTAATTTTGTAGTCACTCCTGATTTTGTGGTTAAATCTCAGGAGGCAAGGAGTTTAAACTACTACTTATTCTATTCTCTGGTAACAAGCAAGCGAACTAATAAATATCGGAAATGAAACTCTGAAACGAATATAAATTGAACTAAACCCTTGCTATAACTATCCGCCAAATTCACTCACACAAGTAGCGTCAAATTAACAAAATTTACTTTTTAAAACCATTTATCGGTGTGCTGAAAATACACGTTAAATAATTTCAAATCACCATTTAATACATTAAAATATTATCAATTACTTTTAAGCATGCTTTTAAACACGTTTTACTAACGAATTGTTTTGCTGTCTTTTTCTTTGTTACTTGGATTTTTGCCAAATCAAAAATTTAATTATCAAATTTTGTAAACGATCCTTTAAAAACAAACTAGCGTAAATGGTTGTACAAATACAAAAATTGTTCAAGGATTTAGTGTAGATAGTCTCTAATAAACGTATTTGTACAGTACAAGATTTGAGGTGTGATGTTTTATTTTGTTGGGACTTTACAGTGCACGGCTACTATCCTTTGAGAAAACGTCATAGCTATGTTTCTATTAAAATTCAGTCGACTTTTCAATGCTATTTTTAAGTTGCATGAACAATTATTCTTTTTTGTCTGACAAGCGATCGGGCAACATACGTTTTTGTTTTGCTTCATTTCAAAATGTCGTTGTGTCTATTTTAAGATGATAAAGAATGTTATTTCTGATTAAAAAACACAAACATCGAGCTTCACGTTTGCTAGTAACGATAACACTGACAAGATTTGATACGCGACTTTGTTACTTATTGATGAATGACTACAATTTGGATGAGAAGTAAATTAGAAGAGTTAATTTGTGTATCTACAAACTTCTTTTTAAGTAAATCAAATTTTAAAAACATGTCTTGTTTCTGACAAAACATTAGACTAAAGCCTCGCAAGTATTATCAGTATTATCACTTACAAGTATTAAAAATATCAAAGTTTGATACTGACATTGAAAAACACTAAAATTACTTAAAACTTTGCAAGGGATTGGTAGTTTCAAATGTGGTTGAGCCGTGCACATCTCCGCCTGAAACGAAAATATAATTATCACAGTAAAATGTTGTTTCTGAAATCTATGCAAAAAATTAATTTTACTTCTGTAATTTTTACCATCAATAGTTTTACTTCATTTTGACTCCTTGAAAATTGACAATAGAAAATAACAAGCAAAATAAATTTAAATTTAAACAAACTTACTAGAAAAATTAAGTACCAAGTATTGACTTTCGGATCCTATTTAGATGTCATGATAAATTTAACAAACTTGCAACTTTTTTTATAATAACAAGATGATAAATATCAGCATTTTGTATCAATCACAGCAGAAACGAAAAAGCAATTAAATTTGATTTTGTAGAAAATATTCTAAAATCTTTTATAATTGTTTTAATTTTTTTAAGAATTTGATTTTTATATCTTATTCGATAAAATTTTTTAAAAAAATGGCTTCAATTACCTTACTCCTTATAGTGGACATGGCAAACCTTTTTTAAAGATGGGTCAAAAAATGACAATTTAATGGAGTATACAGTTAAGCGGGTCATTGGCTAAAAGGAAGGAGAAAAAAGTTTGGAAGTTTTTGTTTTTTACCAAAACTATGCTAGTTTTGGGCATTTTAAGAGATAAACTTAATGAAAACGTATAGATTTAAATTAAAGACAAAAAAAAGTTCTCAACTTTTCAATTATTGTAAAAAATTCTTATGATAATAGTTATAACATAGCCTTTGTTTGATTATTTTAGAAAAAAACTGAGTCATGGACCATGGGTCAGAGAAAAATCTTGGTAGTCGGATCGAAGTAGGAGTTAAAATCAATATATTCGGACTGAACTCGGACCCTTAAAAGAATGATTCCTTTCATTTCTGGTGCAGATAGGAGGGCCACCGTCATGGTGCTATTATAAAGAAATAGAGCAATATTTTGCTTAGCGAAAGGACAGTTTTACGGGGGTTTTAGAAGTCTTATGGGGGTGTTGCGGCGGCTTTCGTTCGCTCCGTACTAAAGCCATCACTGCATATGCCTGTCCTCTTTATGCAGTTTCGATAAACTGTTAGGTCAATTTAAGTTTGCGTCACCAGTTCAGATCATTGTCTCTCACAACTGACAAACAAAATTATTTCGAAAAAATTTAAAATAAGTTGATTTATTTCAATAAGAAGCCTAGACCATTTTTAAACAATAAACAAGCACAAAAGTATTTTCAATAATTTAAGAGGTAATTATTTCTTTGTATTTTTCTTTTTGTGTGACCTAATAATATTTTAAACTTGCAAATTTTGCTTTAAAAAAACTAATTAATTTTATTTGCTTTGATATCGAGTAAAATTACAACTTAAAACGTCAGCTTTTAAATAAAAAAATTCTTGCAACTATGTGGGTCCGGTCTGGCCAACCGCGCCTATATAACATAAACAATTTTGTAGTGTTGGCGCTATGTTTCTTATTTAAATTACTACCACGTTACAATCACTTTCTCCAAAATTGATTTTTAATTTCTATTTTACTAGTTATTGCTTTTATTGCTATAAGAAAACAAATCATTCAAAGTAGGCTTACAGACAGTAAGCGAATTGACAAAAAAAAAAAAAATGGAACCTACAACTCAGTACTGAAAAAGATTTGTGTTTATGCTTAGCTCATTTTGTTTCTGTATCGCATTTACGAATAAATGGTAACAATTGAAATTCAATTTCGAAAATATTCGTTTCTATCACGTTTATTAAGATAGAAATTTTATTTTAAATTTCAGAAAAAACTCAAAAGATCTATAACTTTTACGCTCATTTTCATTCAATTCCAAATATGTCGTCGGCCAGAAGTATCTTTGGTAATTAACTTTCAATTAAATTCAATTTTAATCATCTCAAAGAAACTGTACAAATACGTCATCATCGCAAATCACTAAAACTATAAAAAGAAAAAAAAATAATTAATGTTAAAATCCTGGCATCATTCCATTAATAAAATCTTTGATAAGCTATCCATACGTCCCGTTTTAGCCGGAACAGTCCCGATTTTTAGGCCTTCTCCTGATGTTTCGCCCGGTTAAACATTATGTTCCGAAATATATAATGTTAAGTGAAAATCTTTATTTAGAGATATCTACTTCTTAGGGACGAAAATCAAGAAATCCTAAACAGATTTATTTTTTAAAGATCATTATAATTTTGAGACGAAAATCAAGAAATCAGAGTCAATATAATAAATTTTACTTCGCCAAAATAAAGAATAAAATGTGTTATACACACAACTAAAAATTAGAGGAAACATTGGTCGCGATTCACCACTTCAAAAATATACAGTAATATGCCTACTTTGACAACGGGAAAAAAACGTTTATTAGCAACAAAGAAGTAAAATTACTGAGAATAAAAAAACGCTGCTATAATTTAATCAACACAATTAATGTGAAAAAACATTTAAAAGAAATCCATGCCGAAGCGGATGCAACATGTGAAAAATCAATTCTCAACAAGTACAATGTATTCTCTAATGAAATCACAATGTAACCGATCAAATGTAATTTGATACAATTAAATAGGAACAGTAAAAAAGCGACTAAAACAAATTAACAGATAGGACGATTATGATGTGACAGGCCTATTTTGGTCTGATGGACCTCATCAGGCATAACTTATCATAACCTCTAAGGTAAATTGTTAGCGCGGAAAGTTAAGGTAAGAATTCCATGAAGTGACTCTTTTGGAAATGGTAATTTTAATTAATAATCTGCACTTACGAGCTTAAATATTAATAGTCAACATCAAAAAAGCACCAATCAAAAAAAGAATTGAAAAATTGAATTTTGGACAGCAGTGAGCCATTTGGAATAGAAGTCATCGAAAGGGACGTTAAAGCAGCATCGAAAAGGTTTATGAATGGTTGAAAACAATGAAACGAAAACGTTAAAACAGCATCGAAAGGTTCGTTGCAGAGTAGTAGCATGCAGAGTAGTAGCAGTTCGATGTTGAAAGATTGACGAATGTCAAAGCTTTTACCTTTGTCAAGTAGTGATAAACCTTTTACTTTTTGCAAGAAATCTATTTCGGCCGCCTGTACTCGGGATCTCACTCTTTTGGTCATTATCCAACACTCATGACCACAGGTGAGGAGAGGAACCAAAACGACTGAAAACAGAAAGCTTTACTTTTGTACACAGCTCTTGTTTCAATACAACCGATTGGCAAAGCTGGTGCATTACTGCTCTTGCTTTTCCAATACGAGTGTCTGGTTTGTTGTCCTGTCTACCATCACTCGAAAATGTGACTCCTAGATACTGAAACAATTAGACGGATTGGCTTTGATAGAGCGTTTCAGTTCTGCGAGAAAGCGAGGAGTGCGTTTAATGTCGCTTCTTTAATCATGAGGTTTGCGTTCAACTCCTTTCCAGCATTCAAACACGAAACAATACGGTAAACAGTACTTTTAGCATATCCAGTGACTTTAATTATCTCTGTTGCACAGTTACAAGCGCGGTACAATTCAGCAATAGCATTTCTACGATTGCATTCTTTCACCTTTAGCCAATTTCGAAGTTTATTTACTGGTTAATTATAAAATTTAAACGTTTGACTTTCAACTTTACGATTAAAAACTTACAGCTTTCACCTCGAAAATGAAGAAAACAATAGTTCTATAATCAGTCCCGATTTATCGTTTACACCCTGTATATATATATGTCTATATCATACAAAATTTATTTAATCACTGTTTAAAAACCACAACAGTCTGTTTCATGCTTAGAATCGTCAGGTGGTAACTAATTCAAATAGAAATAATATACTGTAGAATAATAATCATATAATAATCAAATAGAAAAAAACAAATAGAAATCTAATAGAAATCAAATGGGTACTTATTCTATTTGAATAAGTAACTACCTGACTTCTATTTGATTATTCTATATTGATTATTTCGCAGACATAGTCGCAGACCCCCGACAAAATCTTTAAATCAATTTGGCAGTAAGAGAGGTTTCTTCGTCTTGCTGAAATGTTATCCCGCGGCCTCCCATGGTCTTTTCAACCCAGGGAACCACTGTATTTTTTAAAATGCCAAGTAAACTTTTTTCAACATGTGCAATTTTGACAACCTGATCAGTGAAGATAAGGGGTGTTTTGTGTACACATGATGTCACATCGGCTCATACCATCACGGACGCTAGTTTTTGGCACTGAAATGTGTGTATTGTTCTGCAGATATCTTTTTAATATTATTGCACTAAATCCGTCATTCTATGGATTATGAATTGCCTGAAACGTAAACAACTTCTCGTTAATCTACAGGAATAGTCGATTGCTTGCTATCCTTCAAACTTTGCGAGAAGTAGTCGTGCTTTTTTCAATCTTTTTTACGTGTTTGAGCTGACAAAAGACATTTGAGATTTGAGAAAACATTTGAGATCCTTTTTCAGGACATTTTGTATGTTCATATGACTTACATTTGCTTCTTTTTACATTTGATTTTAACATCATTTTAAAGAAAATATAATAATCTAAAATGGTGCCGGTTTAACATGTGATCTACCCAAGAAATATGATCTACCACTACCAAGATCTAGTACGTTCAAAAAGTATAAAAAAAACAATTTATTTAATACAATCATACATAAGAATATTTAACTAAATTACGTGTACAGTGCGAATAACATTTAAAAAATAGACAAAATGGTTTTCTTCGTTTGAACGTAAAATTTTCCAGCAAATAAAGTCTAAGTGCGATTGAAATGTTTGCATTGGAACTCCTCTCATCTTTTTGAGAATATGAATTTTAGCTTCAAGCCAAGATCGTTCAATGTTTTGCGTATGTGTTTCATCTTGAGGATTAATATAGCTTTTCTGGTGGTTGACGATGGAATAATTAAAATAGCAATTTACTGTAAAGTCGAGTAGGCTGGCCATTCATCTGAGTAGATGACAGAGCCTTCTTAAACTTCTTTTTGAATAATTGGTTCTAAAGTAGCTCTGTCTCTTTTTGCAAAATAAAAATAGCAATAATCCAAGCTATTTTTAAGGCCAAACACCCATGGTCCGTCTATTTTTGACCCGTGGCTCCTGTTGTTTACAACATCTGCTTCACTATCTGTTGATTCGGCATTAAGAAGACTATTTTCATCACCATCAAGAAGACGACCTTCTTTAGGGCCTTTAGAGGTTTTGAGAAATTTTCAGTCCTTAATCATTATTTTATGACGTTGCATTTTTTATGGTTACTCTTTATACTTTATGGTTACTTTTATACTCTCATCGTTGCATTTTTTAGGTAGATCACAAGTTAAACTAGAAACATGTTGGTAGATCACATAGTAAACCGGCACCTTTAAAATTTTGTCTACACTTGGCGTTTACACCTTGTATTTGCAAGTTGTTTCATAATTGTTTAAATTGCTCGTTTTATCAATTGTAATCTTAAGCACGCGTCAAGCAGATTAAGACCACGTGACCTTACTTCAATAGCGTTTTTTCCTCTCTGGAATTAATGAATAAAATTTTTTTAGCTAACGAAACTTCTCATTACTTAATTCGTTTGCTGGCGCGTCTCTGATTGGCTGTTGTAAACTGTGCCCTTTCTGATCTGTAAATTTTTGAATTTTTTGAATCGATAATTAAAGTAAAATATCAACCCACAAGAAAATGCCCCTTGATTTCCGTATTGCATTTACAATCGCATGAGTTTTGTTTTCGACTGCAGAATGACGTTATTTTATTTACGACAAGGTTCGAGAATTGAAAGTTACAGACGAAAACTTTTTAATTAAGAATTGAAGCCTGGGAATTCCGAAGCGTCTGTCGTCACAGTTAGGGCAAAGTTTGATTGAAAGTTATTCTTTAAAACAAGTTTTTGAGAGAAAAAGCATTGGTTTTCAAGTAAGGGTTGAATCTTCTCAGAATAGTTTGGTATCCAGCGCGCGCACGTAGTAAACAAAAAGTCAAATCATTCTTTGAAGTTCTTTGTTAGTTTGCGAAGGAGGACATGAAATCAAGTTTGCACTCTCTTAGGGTCGGGCTTAATTAAATTGCGGATAATGGGATATCAATGTATCGAAATTTCTGTTTGTGAAAACAACGTTTTGCTTTTGTTGATCGTCATCTTAGCAGCAGCTGCAGCAGTGGCTTTCAAAAACGCATTTAAATTTTTGTCATGATATTCTGATCGGTTGTTTCGCCAGGTTGTTGCTTGCATGACCTAAATTCGTGACGAGCAGCAACAATATTTCTTGGCTTGACATAGATTCCTTCCAAATCTGCCATAGCTCTGTCGAAGTCACGTTTTTCAACATATGTCACATCACATTTTTTAGAGGTTTTGACTAATTTGGTGTCGGCGACACCAATTAGGAGAAAATATTTCAAATGAAAAATGTTCCACAATTTACATCTAGCTATATCAGAGGTGGCTAACCTGTGGCGGATTGCACCCTGATTTCTAGCGATGACGTTTTTTCGGTTTCAGTTGCAAAAGTAAAAATTTAGAGAATTTTTTCCAGTGTTGAAGTTTCGTTTGTGTGGCGGATATGAACTGGAATAACGAATATATTTTATTTTGCCAAACACACAAACATAAGTTTTATGATATAGACATACGGTAATGTTAAAAGAAAATTGAAATATGTGTGAAGACAGGGGGCACTGAAGAACATACGTTATCAAGTCAAGTGCCCCCACATCCAATACAGTCAAAAAACAAAATTTACATTCAGTATTTTACTACATATACTGATACAAATCTTTTGATGTAAAACCAATGCAGTAAAAAAGAAACAAATTAGTGAAAAATAACGACAGCGAAAAATAACAACTCAGAAAAAGGCTACAATGAAAAGAGTAAAATTTAGTACTGATCTATTAGGTGCTGTTTGTACGCTTTTTTGAAAGAAGCCCAATGCCTGTCTTTTGTTGTGTCGTCAATCAAATACCAAAGTTTGACTCCACGGAAGGTGAGGAGCTGCTGTCCAATTGTTTTATATACACGTGGAAGAAAATAAGTTGATTTTTCTGTTTGTCTAGTGTTGTGAGAGTGTATTTCTTTTATCTTTTTGAATAGTTGAGCAAAAACAGCAGGTAATCTGTCAGAGTATAGCTGATACATAAATTTTCCTAATTCAAGATGATATATATCTGAGATTTTCAAAATATTTAATTGCTTGTACATTGTGTTGATTGGTGTGTAGATAGAGCTAAATGTTGCAATTCTGATAATGCGATTTAGACGAACTTCTATTTTTTTTGTTAACAGTTTAGTAGCAGTACCCCAAGTTAATATGCCATATTGAATTCGTGAGTAAACTAGGTTATAATAGAGCAGGAAAAGAGTTTTTCTCGGAACATAATTGCGCAATCTACAGAACAGACCAGAGTATCTGGCAAGTTGACTAGATAAATTGTCAATGTGGTTTGCCCAACACAACGTATCATCAAAAATTATACCTAAATACTTAATAGAATTTTCTCTTTGCAAGCGGGTTTTGTTCATAACTATAGTAAACTCATCTTTACAGGTTTTGTGTGGTTGGTTATTGTAGATGATGTAGTTAGTTTTAGAATAATTTAGAGACAATTTATTCATTCGAAGCCAAAAATCAACTTTTTTTAATTCATTATTAGCTTTATATTTTAACGAGTTTAAGTCCCTATCCGATATCATTAGAGCAGTATCATCTGCATAAAGTGTGGTATCAAATTCGGAGGCAAGAGGTAAGTCATTGATATAAAGCAAGAACAATAGAGGTCCAAGACAAGATCCTTGAGGAACCCCTGTTATTATTTTTAATTTGTTCGAGTAATGACCTTGGACGTTTGTGTATTGATAACGATTGCTCAGATAACTTTCTATAAGATGAAGAGCTGTGCCTCGAATGCCAAAATAGTGATACAACTTCCATAACAGAATCGTATGGTTAACCGTATCAAACGCTTTTGATAGGTCTAAAAATATGCAGCAAGTATATAGACCATTATCGATGTTTTTGATTAGTTTATCATGTATTGTACTTATAGCAAATTGTGTTGAGGAGTTAGGTCGAAAGCCAAATTGATTTTTGTTGAGAAGTTGATTTTTATTAAGATACGAAAACAGTCTGGAAAATAACATTTTTTCAAAAATTTTGTCAAATTGCGATAATAACGAAATGGGTCTATAATTAGTAGGCAAAGTTTGATCACCTTTTTTATAAATGGGTATAACCTCAGATATTTTTAAGCAGTTCGGAAATACACCTGTTTCTATACATAAGTTAAATAAGTTACTTATTATCGGAGAAATAATCAACTTGCCATATTTAATAAATTTAGTTTCAACATCAGTGTACCTTTGAGCTTTCTTATTTTTTAGTCGATCAATTATTGAACATACTTCGGCGTTTGTGGATGGAGATAAGAATATTGAGTTGAAATTACAACTATTGGGTTTGGTCATTTTTATATGTGAAGGAGGTGCAGGAATATCTTGTGCCATTTTGTACCCAACGCTTGCAAAGTGCTCGTTTAAAACGCAGGCAATTTCTTCAGGTTTCGTTGTTACATTACCTTTATCATTTAAAAGTTTTGTTGGAAAAATACGTTTTGAATTTTTCAGTTTGCATATTTTATTGATTGTTTGATATAATTTTTCAGAGTTATGCTTTTCTTCAGTAACAATTTTATTATAGTAGTTTCGTTTTGCACCTTCAATTGCTCTGTTTAGAACATTGCGATATTTTTTATATTTGTCGAATTGATAATTGTTAGGGTGCATAAGAAATTGCTTATACATTTTATTTTTTAGTTTAATCGATTTTAGCAGTCCTTGTGTAAGCCACGGTTTACTTTTTAATTTTTTTTCTTTTCTGGTTGCTCTTCGTCGTGGTGCATGAAAATTTACAATATCAGTAAATAATTTTACAAACTCTTCAAACTGATTATGCGGCGAACGAGATTCTGTAACATACAGATCACCTAATTGTTTAATCAAATCTTGGCAAAATAATTCTTTAGAAAAATTTTTCATATCACGAATGTAAATTTCCTCTGATTTCTTTTTTGTATATTTAATATCTTTTATGAAAATAAAAGTAGGAAGGTGATCCGATATGTCACACAATGCTATACCACTAAATATCAAGCGATTGAAATCATTTGTATATATGTGGTCGAGAAGCGATTTTCTACTTACTGAAATTCTTGTTGGTTTATTGATGCAACACTTGACTGAGTAACCTAGAAGATTGTCGGCATAGGTCTTTATAATTTGATTACAATGAGATTGTAATAAATCTATATTAAAGTCACCCATTAAGTAAAATTCCATTTTTTTATTACTCATGTTTAAAAAATTTTTTTCGATTGCTTTTGTAAAGAGTTCAATTTGGTTAACAAGGTATCCTGGATGACGATAGACAACTCCAACTGCAATTGATTTTTTATTTGTTTCGACTTCTATCCAAATATTTTCAACAAAATTGAGTTTTAAATCTAATTCATTAATTATCTTATACGAAATAGAATTTTTTATGTACAAACCTACACCACCAGCCTGAGAATCGCTATCAGAGTGTATAAAGTTATAACCATTTATACCAATGTTAGTTTGTAGTTCATCTTTTTTTAATTTAGTTTCCGTTATGGCTATAATATCAGGTAATTTTTTTAACTGTAGAATGTAGTGAGTTAGTTTATCAATATTTTTTTGAAGACTTCTGGTATTAAAGTGCATTAATAAGAGGTCATTATAATTATTTGAAGCGTGGTTATTAATAGATGTTATATCATGGTAGTTGCAATCCAAAAATAATAATTTATTAAAACCATCATTGTCTAATTCTGTTATATCATTGTCGTTCTCAAATTCGATACCGTAATTCGGGGCGCCTGTCGCGGAAATCACATGACCATTTTGTTTACCACATCTGCATTGCGTTGTGTGCTTTAGGCAAGCTCTGCAAATTGCGCAATAGTTTACAAGGTTGATTGCATCAGTTTGGAATTCTTTTGCATCAAAACAAAATTTACATCGAGGTAATTTAGAACATGTATACGTTGAAGAAGCCATTATAATTTAAGAAACGGAACGAAATTTATATTCAACAGAAAAAACAACAAACATACACGTATTACTCAGAAACAAACAAACCATTATTATTGCTATCACAAGGACTGTTTATAGTATCGCAGTTAAACAAGAGCGGTTTATAGTTTAGCTTTACAAAGTCAATGTCAACATTATATTTAAAAAGATCATCAGGGCAACTCACGTTTAACCACGGACCAGTTCCTTCATCTTTTTCATGTTCTTGAATCAAACCAGCTTTTTTGGCGGACTTCTTCATTCTAATATTTCCATTGATTGTATGACATAAAACGAAATTATTATTATTTTCTTTTTTTACATATTGTAATAACTTGAATCGTAAGGGGGTTAAATCTTCAGAGATAAATACGTTTTGAAATTCAGCACTGTTTTTAAGTTTGGATTTAGCAAATAGGATCTCATTTCTTTTCTTAAAAGAAACAAATCGAGCAATTACTGGTCTAGGCTTTTTTTCTATGTTTTTTGTTTTTTTGCCTAATCGATGAGCACGCTGAATATCCATACCTTGTAGATCAATTTGAAGAAATTTTGCAATTCGTAATACTACATCTTCACCATCATCATTGTTATTATTAGTTTCCGGAACGCCATAAATTCTTAAGTTTTCTCTCCGACCGTATTGCTCTAACGCATCTAATTTAAATAAAGTTAAATTAGTTGCTCTTTTTAGACGCGCATTTTCAATTTCAAGATTTTTAACTTTTAAATTACTAACTTTCAAATCCTCTTTTAACGTTTTCACTTCTTGTACTAAAGTTTTAATCAAGTCGTTAATTTCATGCAGTTGTTTTCTGTCTTCTTTAGTAAAAGCACTGTCGACATTTTCTTCACTGCAAGATTTTACATTTTTGCTATTTTGCTTGTTACGCGTCATATTTAGAGAAAATTAAAAAACACACGTCCTCTCTACACGTTTATTCTTGGGACTTAACTAAAACTGGACTTGGGACTTAACTAAAATTGGAGCTTGAGGAAAAAAGATTGGCCACTCCTGCTATATATTTTACTTTCGGCGACACGAAATTAATCAAAACCTCTAACCGGTTAAACTGAAGCTCAGCTGAAGTTAATGCTCCAATACAATGTCGGAAAGTTTTTAGTCAAGAATTAAACTCTTCTGTAGCATTAAAAAATTCTGGATCGACGTCGAACCTTTTTGACCGCAGAATTTTAGCCATGGCAGTATTATTAAGTAAAATTAAATTATTATAAAAATTCAATTAGTTTGACTTAAACGAGGCTTTAATTGAACTTAAAATTTGAGTCTGAAAATAAAGAAATACATTACAAACTACAAGAAACAGATATCAATGTAGCTAACCAAATTCAAACGAAGCACCGAAAAGAAAAACTAAATTTAAAAAGAGAATTTATGCTTTAGGTGCATGAGCGCAGCGTGTTGATTATAACAAGCATTAGAGAAAAATGCTAGCTAATTTATACATTAATGATTATTTTAAAATTTGTTAAATAATATAGTACAGGGATGCATAACTTTATTCTTGTTTCCGGCCGCATTATAGTGTTAGTTTTAACTAATGGCCACTACTAAGTTATGGTAAGAAGATGAATTTATGTGTGAGGTGCATAAAATTATAATATAAGTTGTATTGATAATATGCTTTTTACTCCTATTAATTGTAATGGAACAAAATATTACTATTTTTTAAGGATTGAATTTTTTTCAAACACAATTCGAGAAACAATGTAGACCTATTAATAATTTCTTTTTTCTTACGTGCTTGCAAATAAACTTCTAAATAAATTTGCAAAATCAACTAACCTAAGTTGATTTGGGTTTTAA